>LPNX010666853.1:23032-68580 GCA_001517045.1 Pseudotsuga menziesii
AGTGACGCTCAGTCTTCTTTCCTTTTTGCTTGGATCCTTTATCATTTTTTAAGGGAGGAGCTGACTGAGAGGGTTTGGGACCCTTGTTGTTTTGCTTTTTATTGTGAAAATTCTGTTTCTTGGGAGGCTTGGACTTTTCTTTCTGTTGGGACAATAAGGCTTTCCCAGATGTATCTGCATTGTTAATTATTCCAAGATGAATGAGCTTGTCCTGCTCTCGAATTAAGGAATCACAAAAGGATTCAAGACTAGGCTCTACATAGCTGGCTGCAGTCAAGGATTCTTTCATGGAGTAGAATGTAGATACAAAAACAGAATATGCAGGTCCAAGTTTGGAAAGAATATGATAAATACATTGTTTGTCTTCTTTCTTAATCTTGCATTCTGCACATAATAGTCTAAGAGTTTTATACTTAGATAAATAGTCTTGAATGCAAGAAAAATCATTCGGATTCAAGGAAAGAAACTCATTCTCAAGTTGATGACCCCGAATTTCATTGTGTTTACCAAACACAAATTCCAACTTGTTCCAAGCAACATCAGGTTCATCAATTCCAGATATGTGGAATCGCAAATCAGTAGAGATTGACATCCCAATCAATCCACGATCTTCATCACATCTATTTGCCCATTTAATTTTCTTATCATCATCAGTGGGTTCTGTTTCTTTCCCTGAGGTTATCCTGAAAACTCCCCTACTTCGCAGAACATCCTCCATACGAGATTTCCATGAGAAATAGTTAGAACTTGTAAGTATAATATCACAAGGGGCAGCCATACTATAAAATAATGGCTGAAAAAATAGAAACTAGCTGTCTTGATGCAAAGAGCTCGAAAAAATATGCGGTTTTAAAAAAAACGGCACTTAAAACTGATTCCGGATGATGAAGTTATGCTTGATCAAATGAAATGTTGAAGATGTCCCCAATAGTGACGTGGCAGATATTAACTTGACCAACAAAAAAAAGAACCCCCCTCTTCCAAAGATCTACCTTTGACAATCACTTTAAAATAAAGTTGCTTTGAAGTGAATCACTTTTGTAGAATAAGTGAGGTTCACTTTTACAATAATGTATTTTTAAATAGTGCGGCAATAATTTAAAAGACTTAAGTGACTCACTTGTATTTTATTTTATTAATGTGAGATGCACTTTTACAATAAAGTAACTTGAAAATAGAAATTGCATGCACTAAAAAGTAACTTGATGAGACTTGAACTCAAGACTTATCAAGATGAAAAGCAACTTTGGACCAAGTGAGCTAAGTTTAAAAGGTACGTAAAAGTATGGAAAGAGGAAGGGGGCTTTTTATTCTTTTCTTTTCTTTTTTTTTATTTTTTTATTTTTTACTCTTCTCTCTCGTTTTCCGTGCTTGCTTTCTTTTCCTGCAAATCACAAAAAAACGAAAGATAAAAAACAAAAAAAAATTTCCACACAATGGGGTTAGATCTTGGTTAGCTTACCCAGAAAGTCTATTTTTTCAAGTTTTCTCACTGTTTTTTATTTGCCGTGATCGCACAAGGTGCACGGCAAAGAGCATACGTAGCCGAGAAGACAAGAAAAAAAACTTTCCCTCGTTGTTTCTGATTCGCCGCGATCGCGCAAGGTGCATGGAAAAAAGCATACGCAGCCAGGGAAGACGACAATCCGAGACTAAAATAAAAGATCTAAAAATAAAACTGATAAAATATGAGAGATTTAAAAAAAACAAAACCGTCACTGTAACGTTATACCTTCAGATTTGCCGAAATGGGTGTTTCTAGAGCAAACGGAAATGGTTTTCGGTGAAACGAAAACTGTTTCCAAATGGAAACGGCGCTTTGGATGCAATGGAATAGCTCCCACAGGACACAAATGTACAGAAAATCCAAAAAACCAGAAACCCTTTCAAGTTTCGGCAACACCGGTTCCAGATCTAGATCAAAACCGAAAGTGGCTCTTCATAAAAGCTCTGATACCATGTTAGGGTATACAGGGTACTCCCAAAGGACTGAACACCAAGAACAAATGCTTCACACAAATAGATCACAGATCAATACACCAATGTTTGTCACGTGGTTAAAACCCTCGAGAGGAAAACAGTCCACGACCCCAGCCAAATAGCTACTCGAAGCAATTTATTATGCAAAAGAAAGAAAGTTACATGAGCTTCTCATAATCGATCAACTAGCCAAGGACCCTCTATGCTCTTTAAATAGAGATCATAGACCAATCGGGTGTTAAGCCACAGATCAATGGTAGGTATGATCTAAGAGAAGTTGAACCGTCGGATCACTCTATGTCTAGAACATATCGTGACCGTCGGATTAGAATATTTACAAATGCATACTAATGCATACTAAAGAAACACACTTTTACCTAACAGATATATTACACAAGTTGATCTTAACTAACTCCTAAGTGTCTAAATATCCTAACATTTTATTAATACAAAACGCGTACACATTTTGTAGTAATAAAATGCGTGCGCATTTATCATTGGCGGGAACTCAAATTTGAATTTAAACAAAACACAAGCGTGTTTAGTGACACTATTACTGAACCTCCACCCATGCTGGCATGAAATTTTGATGGTTATGTGTCTGCTTCAAACTTTGCTTTGGATTCATCATGCCTATGCCTTGGAGTATGATAAACCATGGCTAATTGAACATTATATCCAAATTTTCAATATGCTCGTGTTTAGCCATTGGTTACAATATGATGCACACCTCCATTTTTTATGAAATTTTAGAAACAAATATGGTTTTTTTTGCAGATTCCAAATATGCAAGTTTTAACAAGATTATATATATATATATTCTCTTTTTTCTTATTTATCTTGTGTCATCACTCCTCAACTCAAAAAACACATTGTTAGTATTTTGTCCATAACTCTTTCATTTCACAACCATTTTGAAAAAGAATTGTATGGTGCACTAAAGAACACCGACCTCTACATGCTATAAAAAACTCATTTCCAAATAATTGCATTAAGACAGTCAAACGCTGCACCCACAATTAACATACTGTTTTTGAGGTTTGATCACTTAAATAATTAAAAAAATGTAAAAAATATTATTTTTATTTTTGGAAAAATAGTCGTGTACTAGTACTATCTGTTCTCTATATGTTTACCAGTTTTCGTAAGTTGTTTCCATCATTTAGTCACTCAAAGGTTGCACCCGCAAAAACATATACCTTATAATTTGTCCCAAAAATAAAAAGTGTCCATTAAAAAAGATCTAACTTTATATAGTTAAGAACATTTTCAATAGAAAAAATATATATATTTGGAAACGTCATTCAATTTCCTACATTTCATTTTTTTAACTCATCTCAAGATTCATTGTGTAAGTGTCTCAAAATATCCATGTAAGTTGATGGATTCCTTTTTTTTCAGTTTTCTATTGCATCTAGTGTGTCAAAAGAGACACTCATTATCTTGCACACACCCATATACATGAGGATTCCCTAAGAATAAGAAACTACTTCGTACGTTATTTCTCTTTATCAATTTAATTGCACGTATCTTTTCAGAAAGATGTTTTGAAAAAGTCAAGATTGGGGAAGGGTGAGCCTAGATGCCATGTCAACTCATCCTCTCACCCCGTTGCCTCTACCTAGCTTATAATATCACACGTGACTGATTCTTATGAATTGAAACCAGTCCACTACCTAGTTGGTTGATCTCCTAATTGCAATCGTATTTTTACATAAACTTCTATTTCCATTCAAGGAACTGTTATATTTAATCTTATATGGTTGGTTGCCTCTAAGGACGTAACCTCTTTAAGAAGGAAGAAAAGTAACATAAGTTGTGGAGTGTTAATTGAAGTCACCAAAATGAATTATAAGGGGCACCAAGAGTGTGTTTTCAAGGTGGGGAATGGAGTCTACTAAGAGTGATTTCTTTCATATCCTATGAATGAATAAGAAAAAACCCAAGAACCAACTCCATTGATTGGTTTGACTGATAGATAAAGAAAGGGGTCTCTCGTCAATTCATTTAATAGGCCAAAAACACATTAAGTGAGTTTCATGCAGACTTAATTTATTTATGGGACAAATTGTTTGTGTTATATTCCTATGCATACAAGAACTTAGTTGAATTTAATACACAACAGAGATAAAATCTAGCCACAATGGGCTCATGGAAGAGAGACAGATCTCTCACACAAAGCTTGATTGATCTTGAAGAATGATTACATATTTATAGCCTAGGAGAGATTCTAAGAGTCTCCTAAATTTATGTAACTGAAACCTCACGTGAAATAAAATGAAATAGAAAGAAATTGTTACAACTTATCATTTAAGAATAATGAAATGATTAACAACTTGGAACAACATTCTAACCATATGCTTACTATGACATTTCGTCATTATTCTCCCACACTCCCCTTAATAATAAAGAAATACATTCTCAACGTATTTCAAACTTACAAACTCAATAAAAAAACAAAAGTTTCACACACCAATAAATTTCACTCACATTTCCTTTCATCCATATCAAAATTATCATACATTTCATTGAGGATATCAAATCTCCTGGAGTACTGGTACAACCGCACAGTATAACCATGGCACCTTTGGGAATATAAAAATATGGAATAACCGCCACTCCTGATGGTAGGGCCTTGTGTTGGGTTTCAAATGTTCATCAAAATCTGCAATTTTTGGTGTAACGACAAACCTTACATGGTGTCATTGAACATAGGTCTCAGGCTCATTTCCCCCATGCCAGAAAAAATGTTGAAGTATTGGTACGACCACATGGTATAATTGCCACACCTCTAGAAATATAAAAATGTGGACTAACCACCTAATTGTGATGATCCAGGGCTCAACAATCAGGTCTAGTCGTACCCAAACGCCCCCATTAAAACCAAAATTTTCATTTCTTGCTATGTTGCAGTAGTAGTCCCTAGAATAATTTCCATATGTCACTCAATGGATCGGATTTTGAAGACTTAATTATCTTCTAAAACCAAAGACGGTTTTTCACTTTTTATGACTCGATATCAATCTGCTCATACATAGATAATAGTACATATTCAACTACTTGTTACTGTCGCAACTGCTTCCCCAATTTTTTTTGCATTTTGGGGCCCCTCCTTACATTTTTTTTTGAAAGCACTCTTGCCCTTGTTTCCCAACTCAGATAAGCCTCCCTGCATACCTAGTCTTTCTTAGAATCTTGAGCAGAAAGATGTTCCTAATCCTGAGTTGTCTTTTTGGTAAGAAATCCTTAGGCATGACTTTGGAAACAAACCTCATTTGAGAGTTCTGCTTTTGATTTAAGATCAATGGCCAGGGTTGAATATGAATAACATCAATGGTTGAGAAATGCGGAAGCATAAAAGATGAAGAAGAAAAATGGGAGAAAAAATATTAAATTTTTTGTCGTAAAAAGGTTAAAGTTCTGATTTCCGCTTTCTACAATATCAAATCCAATGGTCCAGAAGGTTTCCACACAAATTGATGGTCAGGGAAAAGCAGAAGCATAAAAGGTCAAGTTTCATTTGTAAAAAGGCTAGAGTTCCACTTTCTGTTTTTCGCGATCCGTGATCTGACGGCTAAGGATGAGTCCGCACAGATCAACGATGCAGAAAGAAGCAAGCCTTACAAGAATTCCACTCTGGTTCGAGATCAATGACTGAGAATCACTCCGATCAAGATCCAATGACTAAATAAATGGTGGGATCGAAAGTGCGGAGTCAGAGAGTTAAAGTTTGAACTTCATAAAAATTGGACGATCCGGCTTCCGATTTCCGCTTTCCACAAAAGGTGGAATCAGAAAAGCCAAGTTCCACTGGTGAAAATTGTTGAAGATACGGCTTTCAATTTCCACCTTCCGCACAAGGTGGAATCGGAAAGCCGAAAGAAGAAAGTTAAAGTTTGAGCTTCATGAAATATTGATGTTCTCGCTTCCAACTTCCACTTTCCGAAAGGAGGAAGCAAAAGTGCAAAGGTGGAAAGGTGGAAGTGGAAGATGCAAATTTTGGTCAAGGAAAAGTTGGAATCCTGATTTCCGACTTCTGCATAGATCGATGGTTTAAATATATTACACATAGATCAATGACTCAGAAGGATTCAGAAGTGCGGAAGCGGATGATGCAGGTTTTTTTTCAAGTAAAGGTTGGAATCTCGATTTCTGATTTCCGGATAGATCAACGATTTAGAAAAATTTTGAAATGATCAACGGCTTAGAAAGAATTAGAAATAAAGAAGTGGAAGGATTGAGTTTAAGTTTCAAACACATTGGAAAGCGCTCTTTTCGATTTTCGCTTTCCGCAAAAGGAGGAAGTGAAAATACGGAGGAAGAAAATTTAAAGTTTAATTTCGCAAAAGTTTGACTTTTCATTTTCCGATTTCCGCATAGATCGACAGTTCAGGATCACCCCGCATAGATCAATGAATAAAAAGGTTTAGTAAGGGTAGAAGTGGAAAAGCAGAGGTAAATTAGAATTTTCGTCATGAAAAGGTAAGATTCTCATCTTCCAACTTCCAATCCGCAGATCGACGTCTAGGGATGACCCTGCATAGATCCAATGGCCAAGAAAATGTGGAAGTGAAAAATCGGAAGCGAAAATGCAGAGTAGAAAAAGTATAATTTCTCTTAGGAAAAAAAGGTTGCAAATCCACCTTCTGCCTTTAGCATTTCAAGATCCAATGGTTTAGAAGGCTTTCGCTCAGATCAACGATCCAGGGAAAAAGCAGAAGCGGAAGTGCGGAAGTGGAAATGCAAGGGTGGAAAAGTAGATTTTTAACTTGATAAATTTGACGAACTCGATTTTTGCTTTTTGGAAGGGTGGAGGCGGAAAGGAGTTGTTAAGGCTGCATGATCTGATGATTCAAATCAGACCCGATCCATGTTTGGTTTAATTTGAGCCGTTCATTTTTTGTTTGGTTTGTGAGTGTGAACCATTAGGGAAACTAAGAAATATTCCTCCCAAAGCCTAAACTAATAATTTCTCCAACATAACAAGGAATTGCTCATTATCTGTTTTTGTTTAATAATCGATGCATACCATTTTGTTGAAAATACTATGAATTATGGTGGCTCCTAGATCAGATATATCTCTCATGGTGTTTTTATGTATTTCAGGTATTATGGTTCATCAAGATAGGATGGACAATTGCGAAATAGGCTAAAGGATACATCAGTGGACGGTTAAAATGAAGATATAGTATTGATCGATGCAGGTAAGGGAGTTTGTTGCATGGAGATGCAAAGATGAAGAAAACCGTTGCAGACTGATTAGAGAGGTTGTAACTATCATTTTCAGCAAGCAAGCTCGCATCCCTGCAGTTAAATTTCCCAAACTGATCCACCATGCAGTTTCTAGCTTGTTTTCCTGATTTGTTTTTGTGGTCATAGCCAATCTGACAGATAAGATTTTGTTAGGATTTCTGTAACTGAATTTGGCTCTGTTTTGAGGGAAGTCTTGGGATCCCATAATACTATAAATAAGAGGTGTAGAGCACAGAGAAAGGACTTTTTCCCAATGAATGAATTATGGACTATTTATGTAAAAGAGCAACCTCTTTCTAATAAGAAGGATCATTTTGCTGGAACAAAGGGCCTGCACAGAAATTTACTTGGAGTGTGTGGGATGCATAATGTAGAACTATTTCTTCTTGCTTATGCACATCATACAGTGAGATTGTTCTAACCTCCTAAAACTACTTCCTTGGTCTTGAATTCCTATTGTCTGTATAAATGTCTGTGTGTGACAGGGTAATTAATGGATTAATTATATTATAGCTATATCTGGTATTCTTTCTGTTGTGAATGTGATTATTGTGTTGGTATGACTATCTGTTAGACCTTTATGAGAATTTACAATATATTACTCTGAACTCTAAATTTTCTCCTTGAAATGGGATAGAATAGTTTAGTTTTAGATTTATATTAGATCTGCATTTAGCTTAGGAACCTACATATCATTCTTTCAACAAAATATTATAAAGGATTGACTGGGATATAACTAGTAAAAGATTTAAAAACTTAATCTACAGTAGCTGAAACTGTGAACAGGACGGATTCCCCACACCAAATAGTGTCTAATCTAATTGGGATCATTCACTGAGGATAATCCCTACTGCTTGGTACCTAGGATTTTTCTAGGCATCAACAGAATTGGTGCTAGAATGAGGGACCTAGCCCATGCATGGTCAGTAGAGGAAATCTGATTTTTAGAGAAGATTACACTAGAACATCATCAGAAAATACTTTCCCTGAAGATATCTTTCCTGAGTTACAAGAACAAGAACAAGAATAGACAGGTTCTGGGGAAGAAGAATTAGAATGTTTGGATGTTGTCCCATTTGAAGAAGTAGATATGTTTAGGAGACATACAAGATCCTACATCAAGAAACTTGGGGGGTTAAAAGTTATTCCTACATTACCTAGAAGGAATTCTTCCAAGAAAGTACCCTCATACACTAGGGATTCAATTCTTATGAAAAATTTGGAAGAGCTGGTAGATTTATTCATCCAAGAAATTGTTTAGCCTCTGGGTCAATTAGATCCAAAATCCCCTGCAATTTCAGTATTCCACATTCTCCACCTCGAATCATGGATGCTGCTACTAAGCCTCCATGGAGAACAAGAACACCACTCAACCTAGTTGCTCCATTGCATGACTTACCCAAACACCCAGAAAAGGTTTTACCAAGATTCGATCTTGGAAAGGGTGTTCTTGCTGAAGATCACCTACAAGGTTTT
Source organism: Pseudotsuga menziesii (assembly GCA_001517045.1). Taxonomy (NCBI): domain Eukaryota; kingdom Viridiplantae; phylum Streptophyta; class Pinopsida; order Pinales; family Pinaceae; genus Pseudotsuga; species Pseudotsuga menziesii. The sequence continues at coordinate 31,742 of LPNX010666853.1, forward strand.
TATCTAGATTTGCATCTTCTAAATGTTGAACATGAAGATGTTGTTTGTATAATTTTTTAGTATACCTTTGAACCTAAAGCATTATCATGGTTTTTTAGTTTTCAAAAGGATTCAATATTAATTTTGGATGGTTTTGCAAAGGCATTCTTACGTAAATTTGGCAACCAGAAAACTATAGCCACTCTCATGAAACAATTATTTTCTATGAGGATGGGAGATAAAGAAAAGGTCCAAGACTTTAATCATAGATTCACCACTTTATTGCATAGATTTAGTGCAGCAACAAGACTATTTGAAGAGTCTCTAATGGAATATTATACTACAACACTTTATCTACCAATAGCAATGTTTGTAAAAGTTTTTGGTAAAGTCACATTGGTAGAAAACTATGAGGAATCCAAGAAAGTAGAGGTAGATCTGGATAGTATAGCAAGGCATACTCTAGAACCTGAGTTGAAACATACCACAAACAAAATGTCTTTGCTGTTAACTAAGCCCAAACAAGAACACTCTAATGATCTAGATAATGTAGTGAAGATGGTGCAGAAGTTGTCAAACAAGGTAGTGGACTTGGAAAAGAATGAGGGAGTTAGTTCATATAGAAAGCCATTAAACCCTTATTATAAGGGAATAGAGTGAACAACCCCAGCCACCTGTGCATAATTTTGTCGTGTTTATTTTTAATGAAGTAGGAATGGATCGCTTCTACAATTTTCACCTAGAACCTCATTTTGAGAAAATATCTCTACAATGGTTCAATTCAATGACTCTGGTTATGAACCAATGGTTCGATACCCAACTGATAGATCCTGAAGAAGAGAAAATCCAAACTAATAAGCCAAAACAAAAAAATGAAGAAACCACTATGGTATTATGGGATTGGGCACATACTTTGGGGCTTAGTAAAGATGAATCTACTGAGGAAATTCAAGTGTATTAGTTAATTTCATGACTAGAAGTAAAGGCCCAGTGGTAGATGAAATTTTTTTACTGGCTAAAATAAAGAAGTTTAAAGAAAACATGAAGAAATTTCTCAGTAATAATCAAACAACGCCTAAGCCTAATCCAGTAAATTTAGAAAGACACAATCCCAGTAGTTGACAAGTCAATGAAGACTACAATTTATAAACCTATGGAAACTTTGGCAAATAGGAAATAAACTACTAAAGAATAGGGCATGGGGTATGATATCGTAGAAGACATTAACTAAACAAAGGAAAACATCTCTTTATTTGAATTATGTAATTTTCCTCAGCAAAGGAAGAAACTTCTAGAAGCTTTTAATACACAACTCAACAGTGTCTCGGAAGCTATTAAACCTCATGATGAAGTAAATGAAGCAAGCATTGGAGGAAAATCTAGATCTTAATCTTTACCTTTTCTACTGTCATTTGAAATTTTTAATCATAATGTGCATAATTGTTTGGTAGATTCTGGGTCTTCATCAAATGTCATGCCACTTTCAATATGTAAAACGATTAATGGCCAGCCTACACCATCCTCATCTCAGATAGTTCAACTAGACCGATATGTTGTTAAAGTCCTAGGGAAAATGAATGATTTTTTGATTCGATTATATACAGATCCCAGAGTTTGTCAGTTTATAGATATTATGGTAGTGGATGTACCATAAGCATATGGATTAATTTTAAGCGGGGACTAGTCAACGAAACTTAATGGATATTTCGCAACTGATTGGTCTCACCTATGGCTACGATACAATAATAATCAAAACCAATTTAAAATACTAAGGGAACCACACATGACATATAATGTGACTCAGTTAGAAGTGAAGAAAGAACCTGTGAACTTCTTGTATTCAGTTTTGGGAAATCACTTTTTGGATATTGAAGTAGAAAATCATCAAGCTAAACAAACCAATTGTGAATCAAACACACAGTCTGATCTCCTTCAATTCTCACGGGCTGATGATATTGATTGTAATATAGTAGATTTAGAAGATATGTGGTAGATTCTATATTTTGATGTGGAATGCACTAATGACACCGTTGAGTATGAAGCCCTAGATATGAAAAGGGCTAGGAAAGTTTTTTGTAATTTTGGACAAAATCCTTTTCAACAACAACTAAGAGAAACACACCCTAAACTGGAGCCTTTGATCCAAAAGGAGCCAAGGAAGCTTGGTTCTGTTCTCAAGTAGTACTTTACCTAGGATCTAGAAACCCTTGTATGTAAATAAACTTGCTTTTATTGATTTTGTTTTCCAGTTGTTTATTTTCCTGTTTGTTTCATCTTATTTCATAGCCTCAGTTTAGTTGCTTTTAATAAACCAACTCAATTTTTGGTGCTTGGAAGTATAGTCATCTGATTAAACTCAAAATATTTGGATGTCAGGATTTTCTTATGGGAAAGATAAAATGATAAAGTTCAATCATAATGAGATTCTTTAACTGTTGACAGATGATGGAAAGGGAAGCTAGTCTTGAAGCTCACAATTGAATCATTATAACCCTTGTGAAATAACCAAGACTCACGAGGTCTGGAGTACTATCTTGGGGTTTCATCCATTATCACATTAATACCTGTCTCACGAAGCATATCATGATGGACCCATGGAAAGGAAGAAGTTCTGACAGATGTATGGTATTCAAAATGATCCCATTGCTACAAATTAAAAAAAAAAAAGGAGGCCAAAAGGCTTAGATTGAAAAGTCATTTTTTTTTTTCTGAAATATTCACTCTTCAATTAAAGAAATGATGCTGAATAAATAAATCATCAGAACAAAAGTGTTGTCAAAATGATAAATATCAGTAAGTTTCTTCTCCATCCATGAGCAATATAAGCAAACATATTTGTCACTCACACAAAACGAAATTGTGGATGGAAGAACCTGTATGAAGCTCTCAAAATTAAAGACAAAATCAAGAAAAACTCAGAAGACTTTTTCAGTCATAAAGAAAGCATCAAAAGAATGCATGGGAATGAGGAACAAACGAATACATCTATCTTACTCTGTTACGATCATGTGGAGTCTTCTATGATGGAAACTTAAAGACAGGGGGTAAGTTGAAGTTCATACTCCGGCCATAAGAGAGTTGTCAAGACACTGAAATATTGGTTACCCTACTCCCAAAGAAATGGTATAAAATGTGATGCTTGAAAGTTGCATCCCTGAGTAATATGATTTAAAGAAGTCTCGATAAATACAGTTAAACAATCATTGAAGATTCATAATGCAGTACCGTATGGAAATCTTGTTGTTCAAAGAAGGTTTTTTCAGAGATTTGTGCTCACCAACTAGTCATCAATTGTTGCTGCCACAACTGCTTGCCCAATTTTTTTTGCATTTTGGGGCCCCTCCTTACATTTTTTTTTTCCAAAGCACTCTTGCCCTTCTTTCCCAACTCAGATAAGACTCCCTGCATACCTATTCTTTCCTAGAAGCTTCAGCAGAAAGATGTTCCTAAGCCTGAGTTGTCTTTTTGGTAAGAAATCCTTAAGCATGACTTTGGAAACAAGTCTTACTTGAGAGTTCTACTTTTTATTTAAGATCAATGACCAGGGTTGAATCTAAATAAGATCAATGATTGAGAAATGAGGAAGCAAAAAAGCGGAAGAAGAAAAGCGGGAGTGAAAATATTAAAATTTTGGTCGTAAAAAGGTTTAGGTTCAAATTTCCTCTTTCTGTATTCTCAGATCCAACGGTCCAGAAGGATTTTGCACAAATTGACGGTCAGGGAAAAGTGGAAGCGGAAAAGGTCAAGTTTCATTTGTAAAAAGGTTATAGTTCTGCTTTCCATTTTTCACGATCCATGATCTGATAGCTAAGGATGAGTCTACACAGATCAACGGCATAGAAAGAAGCAAGCCTTACAAGACATCCACTCTAGTTCGAGATCAATAGCTGAGAATCACTCCGATCAAGATCCAACGACCAAAGAAATGGAGGGAGTGGAATTGCGGATTCAAAGAGTTAAAGTTTGAACTTCGTAAAAATTGGACAATCCGGCTTCTGATTTCCGCTTTCCGCTTTCCGCAAAAGGAAGAATAAAAAAATCCAAGTTCTGCTTGTGAAATTTTTTGAAGATATGACTTCCGATTTCTTCCTTCTACACAAGGCGGAAGCGGAAATTTAAAGTTTGAGGTTCGCGAACGATTGATGTTCTAGCTTCCGACTTCTGCTTTCCGAAAGGCGGAAGCAGAAGGGCGGAAGCAGAAGTGCAGAGGTGGAAAGGCAGAAGTGGAAGATGTAAATTTTGGTCAAGGAAAAGTTGGAATCTCGATTTCTGCCTTCCGCATAGATTGGCGGTTTAGAAAGTTTCCGCATAGATGAACGGTTCAGAATGATTTGGAAGTGCGAAAGTGAAAGATGCAGGTTTTGGTCAAGTAAAGGTTGGAATCTAGATTTCTGATTTCCGCATAGATCGATGATTTAGAAAGATTCCAAAATGATCAATGATTCAAAAATAATCAGAAATGCAGAAGCAAAAAAGCGGAACCGGAAGGATTGATTTTAATTTTTGAACACAATGGCAAGCCCGCTTTTCGATTTTCGCTTTCCACAAAAGGAGGAAATGGAAAGGTGGAGGTGGAAAAGTTAAAGTTTAATTTCAGAAAATTTTGACTTTCCATTTTCTGATTTTTGCATAGATCAACAGTCTAGGATCGCTCCGCATAGATAAATCACTTGGAAGGTTTCGGAAGCGCTAAAGTGGAAAAAGAGGAGGTGAAAAGTTAGAATTTTGGTCATGAAAAGGTAAGAGTCCCGTCTTTTGACTTTCGATCCGCATATCGACGACTAGGGATGAGCCCGCATAGATCCAACGGCCAAGAAAAGGCAAAGGCAAAAAAGTGAAAGCGATAATGCGGAGACAAAAAAAGTAGAATTTGTCTTATGAAAAAAGGTTGCAAATCCACCTTCCTCCTTTCACATTTCAAGATCCAACGTTTCAAAAGGATTCCGCTCAGATCAACAATCCATGGAAAAAGCGGAAGCGAAAGCGCGAAAGTAGAAATGCGGAGCTGGAAAAGTAGATTTTTAACTTGATAAATTTGACGAACCCAATTTACGCTTTTCAGAAGGGCAGAGGTGGAAAGGGGCTGTTAAAGCTGCATGATATGACGGTCCAAATCAGACTCGATCCATCTTTGGTTTAATCTAGGTTGTTCATTTTCTGTTTGGTTTGTGTCTGTGAACCATTAGGGAAACTAAGAAATCTTCCTCCCAAAGACTAAACTAATAATTTTGCCGACATAATAAGGCATTGCTCATTATCTGTTTCTATTTAATAATCGATGCATACTATTTTGTTGAAAATAATGTGAATAATGGTGGCACCCAGATCAGATATATCTCTCATGGTGTTTTTATGGATTGCATGTACTATGGTTCACTGAGCTAGGATGGACAATTGCGAAAATGGCTAAAGGCTACATCAATGGACGGTTCAGATGAAGATATAGTATTCATCGACAATTGTAAGGGCATTCATTGTATGGAGATGCAAAGATGAAGAAAATCATTGTACACTGACTAGAGAGGTTCTAACTATCATTTTAAGCAAGCAAGCCTAAGTTCCTACAGTTAAATTTCCCAAACTGATCCACTATGCAGGTTCTAACGTGTTTTCTCGATTTATTTTTGTGATCATGGAGAACATGCCAGATCAAATTTTGTTAGGATTTATGTAACTGAATTTGGCTCTTTTTAGAGGGTAGTCTTGGGATCCCATAACACTATAAATAAGAGGTGCAAATCACTGAGAAAGGACTTTTTCCTGGTGAAATAATTCTGGACTATTTATGTAAAAGTGCTACCTCTTTGCTAATAAGAAGGATCATTTTTCCTGGAACAAAGGGCCTACGCAGAAATTTACTCGGAGTGTGTGAGATGCATAATGTCGAACTATTTCTTCTTGCTTATGCATATCATATAGTGAGATTGTTCTAACCTCTTGGAACTACTTCCTTGGTCATGAATGTATGTTTCCTGTATAAATGTCTATGTATGACACGGTAATTAATGATTTAATCATATTAGAGTTATCTCTGGTATTCTTTATGATGTGAATGTGATTATTGTGTTGGTACGAATATCTATTAGACCTTTATGAGTATTTACAGTATATTACTCTCTGAACTCTAAATTTCCTCCTTGCCGAGGGGATAGAGTAGTTTAGTTTTAGACTTAGATTAGATATGTATTTATCTTAGGCACCTGCATATCATTCTTTAAACAAAATCTTATAAACAATGGACTAAAAGATTAAAAAACTTTATCTACTGTATCCGGAACCGTGAACCAGATGGATTCCCCACACCAAATGGTGTATGATCTAATTAAGATTGTTCATCAAGGATAATCCCTACTGCTTAGTACCTGGTATTTTTCAAGGAATCAGGGAGAGCGAGATGAGTGTGATGTAGTTACTTTATTGGCACAAGTAACGCGTTCACAATCAACAAAGCGATGGCATACACATTTATTATCCTAGAAAATTCATATATGCCACTGTAGAGGAAGGTGATGTCACTAAGCAGTGTCTCTAATTTCTGTATGGAACTAGGTGAAGAAACAATTTTCGCAACCATCTCCAGCCCTACAGAACCAGATCTGATTACCTGATCCAACAAACAATTTCGTAAATAGAGACCAACATCATATTTATTCATAATCTCTATGAGATATGGATTTATAGATATCCGCAGATTGTGCACGACGTCATCTACTGACAACCACGATGGGAAACTGTCCTCAATTGAGAGAAATTCATTGTCGTTGGAATCACTGATGTCAATCAACAAATGTCGATCGATACACACAGGGGATATCTTCTTGATAATTATAGGAAAATTTCCCATTTCAATCATCACATCTACAATGGGTGAAGTAGCACTGCCAGAAACTCTTCCAGCGTGAGGCATATTGACACTATCATGATACTCTTTTGTTAAAGCACAACTTGCATCTTCATTTTTATCAGAAACAGGTGATGCACATTTCTCTGCAATTTTCTTTGAATCAATTTCAGTCTTTGGTGCACTAACAATTGCGTTGTCTTTGCTCCCCATTGTATGTTTCTCATCCGACGCATTTGCATTCTCCATATCTTCAATAATATGTTCTTGCTGATGGAGATACTGTTGGAATTAGAGTTGGCATTGATATCAAAATAGTGATTTAATTTCATGACTGGAATGCATGTAGCAAAGAGGAGGTAAGAGAGAAATGCACACAACAAAGAGAAGGTTGGATGGCCGCATACATAGCAATGAAGGGAGAAATACCCACAACATTTGTAAATGTTACTATTGGATTAAAACAAAACTTTGAAAATGACCAAAATTGGGCAAATTCCCATAGATGTTATGGTTGAGCAGCCAAACTTTCCTTTGGAATAATAAGTCCTTAAAAAATAAAAATAAAAAAGGAGAAAAGAATTAAAGTTTTGTTTGGTGGGCTCCATAATTATAAAAATAAAATGAAGTATGCAATATCAAGTATAAAATGAAGTATGCAAAATCAAGTGGGCCTCTTAATCTTGCCTCTTAATTTGTATTAAAGGATGATTGTATAACTACACAAATAAAGAACACTTTGATGTATGCATTTCGATGTGGAAATTGTGAAGTGTTGACTTGAGAATCGAGACTATGGTAGTTAAAGGTAAAGAGAAGTGTAGACTAGAGCATACTTTGTCTCATGGATAATTTTTGGGTAAAATTTTTTTATTCTACACACTAGAGATCAGAAAGAGTTAAATCAAGAAGGTACACATTTGTTAATCAGAGATTAAGTATTTGAAGTGTCAGCTTGGACCAATTCGGTGGTTCAAAGTGAATAATTATGTCTTGAAGTCTGAAAATAAATTTTTGGGAGGTAGGGTGGTGCAAGGAAATTACTCATTATTTCAGGTTGTAGACTGTTCGAGTAATATCAGTTGAAGCTGAAAGATTTAATTTTCCTTTGAGGTTGAAGCCACCATAACACCAATTGTTTCTGGTACATAGTAATTTTTGTATATATATCTTTGGTGTCTCATGTCAATGATTGAAGATTGATTATTGTGCATTATATCAATCTAAATTTTTTAATTGGGAATAGACAACAATACTTATTCACCCCCCCCCTTCTTAGTATTTCTTGGGTGTTCTTCAATTGGTATCAAAGAAGGTCCTTCATAGAATCCTGACAGCTTGAAGGAGATCCTCATGAACACACCAATGGCCCATTTCAATCCCGAAAATATTCCCAAATTTGGTGGAAGTAACTATGTACTGGAGCAAGAGGATGCAAGCTCATCTAATAGATTTAGGGGTTGATATTTGGAAAGTATTAAAGGATGGATACAAGGAACCAAAATATGGTCCTTCTACAAGTAGCAAAATTAACAAACTATGAGAACATTGAAAGAGCTGTAAATGCTATCCTTAGAGGCTTAAATGAATCAGAATCCTATAAAGTCATGAACTATACCTCAGCAAAGGAAATGTGGGATAAACTGGCCACCATCTATCAAGGAGACTCCAAATTTCAAGAATCCAAGCTGCAAACTTACAGAAGTCAATTTGAAAGTCTCAAAATGGCAGAAGAGGGAGATGTAGTAGCTTACTTTCAAAGAGTTGAAGAAATTGTGAACACTATGAGAGGTCTTTGTGAAATAATGGAACCAAATTTAGTTGTTCAAAAAATTATTAGAACACTGACTCCCAAATATAATCCTAAAGTATCCACTATCGAAGACAAGGAAAAATTGAATGAGTTGAATATCGAAGAGCTTCAAGGAATTCTGACAACATACATGATGAGAACACAAGAGCTTAGGCACAATATTGCAGCATTCAAGGAAACCAATAACCAACATCAAGGTCATTAATACTATTCATCAGACAATGAGATCTCTGATGAGGAAATGGCCAACTTCATTAATAGGATTCCAACTAGAGGAACTGGAAGGTACAAAGGAAAGATTCAACTAAAATGTTTCAACTGTGGAAAATTGGACATTTTTCTACCAAATTTCCTCTCAAGAAGATTCAAAAGAAAACAACTTTTTGAAAGAACTTCGAAGATCAAAGGACATTGGATAAGCAAATTCTGTTTACCAAGGCAGAAGAGGAAGGAATATCATATTTTGAAGAAGAGGAAGAAAGTGTTGAAGCTAGCAAAAATGAAATTGTATTTCTAGCTCAAGAAAACAATGAAGAATGCATTGTGGATCTCGAGGTAGAACTTTCTGCAACATTAGAGAAAATTGAGAACCTAAATTTGTTGAATGAGAAGCAAGAACAACATCATCAAGCTTAAAAAAAACCTCTTTTCCATAAGGTTAACATAATCTATTCAAAAAAGAGAAGAAAAAATTAAGTCCCTTAAAGAAGAACTTTAGAAGTCAAAAGTGGTATGTCAAAAGTTTCAAAAGAGTTCCTTACATCTAGACAAAATGATTTCATGGTGCAAGGGAGGAGCTCAACCTTGACTATTAAAACAAGCAACAAATATTTATTTATTTTTTATTTTATGATCTAACTAGCAAACCAGAAATGTAACATACCTTTCAATAACATGGGCCACTACAGCCGTTTGAAGATGTGGTCCAACTAACCTGTAATGTCCCCTTTTAGGAAATTTTATCAAATGACCAATTCTTCAATTCTTTCACAATGTACTCAAATTCATCTTCTTACAACTCTAGTTATATGGATTCAATTGATTCCAAATTTCCTCCAATTGCTTTCAAACTTGGTGAGGAATGTCCTGAGGGGTGATGGGGCATATTAGCACATCTATCAGACATATAATCAATTGATATACCCAACCATGGTCTGAAATTTTCAATGAAATAATTTTCGGGACAAGACTAGTCAATTTGGGAGGTGGAAATCCCCCCTGGGTCTTGGAACAAATCTCTTCAAAACGCTGTACAAACTTCACTAATGGTGGGTATGATAATTGGATATGTTATTATACATTAATTAAATTATATTTGAATCATCATATGTGGTTTTTGGTTCGAATAGGTATCCAAGGGAATTCCATGAATTTACTAGTAATTTTGAGGTTCCAACCCCCAATGGTAGATGACTCCAAATAACTCCAAATGCTCTCGAATTGTACCAGAAGGTGTATGGGAGATATAATAAATTAATTATAATTTTCAAGGTTGTATTATTTCCTTCCAATTACTTCTTCAATTCTATATCAAATTCCGAATAAGATAGATGCTTTAACTAGCAATTTTGGGGCTCAAATCCCTCTGGGGCAATTGCCGGAATGGATTCCCAAATGTAAAGAAAATCACTCAAATTGTCAAATTGAACCAAGGGATGTGTATAATACATTATAATATACTCATATTCAGAACCAATCTAATTCTCATGGCTGTTATCACTTCCTTCAATCAGATATAAAAAACTAGTTTTGGACCCTTGGGGAAATGAGATGTAGTTTGCCCCAAATGCTATGAAATTCAACCCAATGGCCACAAATTCTCAGTTACAGACCATGAAACCCATAATATAATTTAATTAAATTTAATTAATTCATAAATCATAAATGGTTCACACATATATTCGATTCCATCAAGATTGCGAGAGTTTACAACAAGGTATTAGGGAAATGGCACTGTTTCTTCAATATTGGACAATAATACATGAGATATCTTGGCCTTTTGACATGATATATTTGTTGAATTTAAATACATATCATTTACATCAGAATACAAAATACTGTATCAAGAGAATCTCCCTCAAATATATGAATAGCTCACCAAGTGTGCCTCACTCCATAGAGCTGAAATATGGTAAGAAAACTTGAGATGAATGGAAGAACAAGTTGATATTGATATTTCCATAAGATTCCTCTAGATTGAACCTATAAATTATGACTCCATTTAATCTCCTTTAAATACCTGAGTGTCCTCTCCAAACCACCAATCAGGATGGAAATCTCTCTCCCTCGAAATTGGCTAAGGCAAGGAACTAGTCATCCACTAGCTCTCTCTTCACAAACCCAAATTCATCAAATGATCAAAAATATTCTTCTCATGGATGATACCTGTATTTTATAAAAATTATTGGTCTTATAAGGTTCCAAATACATCCATAAACCAAATAAAAGTCGAATTGGTGTGGCTGCTCATGCTATGCCATATGGCCTCTCTCTTCACCTTCCCTCTTCTCCCAAATTTCAGTAGGAGCCTCTTGGCCTTCTACAACTCCCAAATTCTACCTCTAATATGATATATTGAGGCCTGACATGTTATTATGTCACTATTTCAGCCTTCATATCTGAATTTTGTCATAACGGTCATAGAATCTCCATCATTGGTGTCATAGATGTCATAAATGTAAGGGGAATCTAGCCAAGTGTCCATGAAACTCCCATTTGGCTCTTCCTCGCCCGTGTAAGTTAAAATTCATCCAAAATTATACCTATGAAGTATATGGACAATTATATTAACCTCATAATCCATCCCAAAACATTAGGCTTCCCATAGATTTGAAATTACAAGAGGAGGATGCCATTTAACATAGGAATTCTAGCTTGAGTGGGCCCATAGTCTCCATGTGTCTCCATTCTCCATAGCCATTTCAATTTTCTCTTGTATTTATTTAATAAGATACATTATTAAATGTGTATCCTCTTCTAATTTCTAAACATCATTTATTATCCTCCTTATTCCAAATCTCAAAGCTTCCACCCCCAACCTAGGAAACTAGTGATTTTCCTCCTTGGCAATTATTTGACTTTTAGCATCCATTTGACAACTTTCATGAATATGGAAAATGTGATTTGGCCATTGTAACCCAATTCAAAATTTGGGACATTAAAAATCCTCCCTTCCCAATATTGCTTTTCCTTAAGAAATTTCAAACATGGTTGTTAAAGAACCTGCTTTCTGTATGATTATTTGAAGTTGCCACTGAGCTGCCCACTTTTAGTCTTTGAGATTCCATCAAGATTTTAAAGAGGAACCACCATGCTTGTTGCTGCACTAATCTGATTAAAATAACTTTATTAATTGGGGAATCCATCTCCCATATTTATTTTTTCCCGAAGAATTTTGAATCAATGGGACTAAAAACTATACCGGGGTCCCATTGCTTGCATTGCACTCCAACAATTAAGAGTGCTCTCCAACTCATACCATTAGGAAAGAGAATTCCTGGATCCCATTTTGTTGTATGCATTATTCCAAACATCATGAGTACATAATATATATCATCAAAGTACAAAACAACATAATAAAAAGATACATCAAGGAGATTCCTCATCATAAAATCATGAAAGTACTTATACCTCTAGGTGAGTAGACTACCATTTGCCAAGTGCATACATGCTTCAAGTGACCAATCAAATCCCTCGAATGACATAGCTGAGGATCCCATGTCCTATAATTCTTCTCCCAAATAATGTAATATGCATCAAAATAATAAACAACCATTTTTTCTTTCACCCAAGAAGTGAATGAAAAACCTCCACCAAAATATGAACCAAATAAGGTGCAAATAAAACATGAAGACTTCAAGTGGCTCAAAGAAGCCTCATCAATACACCCATGAATATGTATATCATCATGAAATAACAGAGGATGTTGCTGCCAATAATAAGGTTCCTCAATCATATACCTCTTCACCCAAGTGTCAAATGAAGTTCCTCCAACATCAAATGAACCAATTGTTGAGAAATAAAAACCATGAGTCTTCAAGTGACTCAAATGCATATCATAGGTGCATCCATGTAGATGTGCATCATCATAAAGTAACAAAGGATGCTGCTGCAAATGTGAATAAGAGTGTTCTCCAACCATGTCATCATAAAAATTAAATATAGGAGTTTCATACTCCTCATGTGGCACCATAAAAAAGAACCCTTTCACCCATACTTCATTGAGACTAATGCTGCAAAACATGGAATTGTAGGATGTAGGAGATTGAACTAACTCCCTTTCAGTCTGGAGTCAAACTTTCTGCCACTTGTACTTCACCTAAAGTGGATGCGACCTTGTATCGTCAGCTTATTGTTATTCTCTTATACTTTACTCATTCCCATCCTGACCTTTTCTTTGCCGTTGGTCGTGTTTCCCGTTATATGCAAACACCTCATGAAAGTCACTGGAAAAAAGCAAAAAGAATACTTCGATATATTTGCGGTACAATTCAATTTGGGATTCATTACAGTCCAGGGGGGGAACCTTTGTTGGTTGGTTTCACTGATTCAGATTGGGTCAATGATCCTGATGATCAACTTGTCAATATGAACTTGTGTAATATATCCATTAGGTAAAAGTGTGTTTCTTTAGTATGCATTAGTATGAATTTGTAAATATTCTAATCTGACAGTCACGATATGTTCTAGACATAAAGTGATTCGGTGGTTAAACTTCTCTTAGATCATACCTACTATTGATCTGTGGGTTAAAACTTGATTGTTCCATGATCTATATTTAAAGATCATGGAGGGTCGTTGGCTGGTTAATCGATTATGAGAAGCTCATTTGTAAATTTCTTCTTTTGAATAATAAATTGCTCCAAGTAGCTATTTGGATGGGGCCATGGACTGTTTCCCTCTCGATGGTTTTAACCATGTGACAAACATCGTGTGTTGATCTATGATCTGTTTGTGTGAGTGGTTGTTCTTGGTGTTCGATCTTTTCGGAGTACCCTGTGTACCCAAACAATGGATAGAATCATACTTTGTGGAAGATGAGACGAAGACCCTAGGTATTTGTTAAAATAACTCATAGCTTTCTCCCCAGGTTGAGATGGAATTATATTGTATGAAGTCCCAGCATGGATCCACATTTGTATGGTCGTGGCTATGCTCTAATTTGTAATCATTTGCCATATATCTACAGTGTATTTCTGGTAGCTATGTCCCAAGTTTGAGTCCTCTATCACATGGATCTACACTGTATTCTAGTAGCCATGGTTGTTAATATCTCTCATGGATTTTCCTGGTATTGGTCTACATCCATGATGAGGACACATTTGTTCATGAGTCAAAAGTATTGATGTATTGCAAATTCCTAGTTGATGATCTCTGATCAAGCTGATTCTTGCCTCGAAGTGATAACTTTGTCTTTCAAAGCTCTCACCTATCATATCCCTCTAGCCTCATGATTTGGGGGAAATTCAGTTACACATAAATATCTTCATCATCATGTGATGAGGTCCCAAACACCGATATTTTCCTCGAATCCCAAGTTGTGAAGCAAAACAATGGCCCAGATATCAATCTTGTATATTAAAATCTAGCACCGCTTTTTCCTTTAAGTCAATAGGAGGTTCCTTCTTCAGGAATTCCTTTACCCTCTTGACATTAAGCAGTTCCTTGTTCAGCAATTCCTTTACCCTCTTGACATTAGGTGGTTCCACCACCTTTACCTCTTGTACAAGGCACGGTTCTGCCCTATCACCACTATGTCAAAAAGAGAAAGAAGCGGTGCCCTTGGTAAAAAGTTAAAAAGAGAGGTCTCCATGAAGCTTCTCGAAGGAAGGCTTTGTGGCACCCTTATCCCTACACCCGAGGACCACCTAGACTCGAGATCCATCCTTTTGGGATCTCCTATCTACCTCACCCATCATTTTCTCAACCATCCCTATCCTCTCTTGGCCTATAAAAGAAGGCTCATTTCCATGGTTGAGGGGGAGGAAATTTATGCTGTTGAATTGACATTCTGTCTTAAATCAGTAGGGTGAGCATAGAGAGAGAAAGTAGGAGTTTTTTGGGACAATATATAAGCATTGTGAAGGAGCATATCGACACTAAGGCAAAGGTTGTAAAATTCTTCTTCATCTTAATGCAAAATTGGTCCCTTTCCCATAAAGTATGTTGTGTCATTATCATGTATTTTATTGTTGGAGTCCTTATTCACTAACATATAATATTGGATCATATTTCGATGCTCTTTGATCTCGTTTTTTGGTTTACATGTGATATTGCAGGTACATCCATGAAGAGCCATCATTGTAGGAAACATCTACACTATCCCATCAAAGACACTCTTTTCAGATCTCCACCCATTCTAGGGAAAGTCTTCCAATTCTGTATTGAATCATTTGTTCTAGATTTGAACCATTCAGACTAGAGGAACAACTCCTGTTCGCAGGAGGTGCATTTTTCCTAGCTACACAAGCATCACGTATTATATCAAATATGATCCAATGACATAGGTGAGGATCCCATGTCCTATAAGGCTACTCCAAAAGAATGTAATATGCATCAAAATAATAATCATCCATGTGTTCTTTAATCCAATACGTGAATGAAGAACCTCCACCAATATCTGAACCCAATAAGGAGCAAAGAAAACATGAATACTTCAAGTGGCTCAAATAAGTCTCATCAATACACCCATGAATATGTATATCATCTTATTGTAACAAAGGATGTTTCTGCAAATGTAAAGAACATGGCACTCTAGTCATGTCATCATAAAAAAAAAGATATAAGAAGTACATAATCTTCATATGGCACCATCCCCAAGAAACCTTTCACCCATACTTCATTAGGATGAATGATGCAAAATATGGAAGTGTAGGATGTAAAAGAATAAACCAACTCACCCAAAGTATTACAAAGTGCAAACTTTTCATCATGTGAAGGATCAATAGGGGTAGGATTATGCATCTCCCTCAAAAGTGTGACACTTTCTTCATATGTTGGTTCCAAGGTAGTGGAATCATGCACTTCTTCAAAGGGTGTGTGTCCATTTTCAAGAGGAAACTCAAGTTCCTCTTCCATCACAACAAGTGATTGGCTCTCACCAATATCATCTTCAAACACATCAAGAACCTGCAAATTTCCATGTTTCTAATGATCCCTCATGTCATGAGAATCCTCCACGTAATCTACCATATGACAATATGAAACATAGGAGTGTTAGGATTCATAATCCTCCCTTGTCTGAACTAGTCTTGTAGTGAGTATTTCTCCTCACCGCAGGAGCAGGAATGGCTCTCTTGTGCCTATAGGGCACAAGGGTAGGTTCCTACTGTTGGAAAACAGGAAAAACAAAATGGAAAGTAGCATAAACAGAACAGCAAATTAAACTAAGCTAGTCTAGTAACAGAAAACTAAAGCTAGACTAAACTATGAGCTAATAACAGAAAAGAAAGAGGGAGATGAAGCCCTTGTGAACCCCTGTACAAAAAACGAGTTAGACTTCCGCCTCCTTAAACTCTGCAAACAAACCTAAGCTATCATGGAAAACCTGCAAAACAATGTCAATAATAAAACCTGCAACTAGAAAACAAGGTTAGAAAGCAAAAACAACTAAATAAACATGTAAAGAAACATTATACCTCTATTGGGTGGAAATGGGCCACCATGCCCTAGCTCATGGGAGCAATGGCTCAATGGGATGGAGATGGAGGAGAGGGAATGTGGGTGGTTTGAGAGGCAAAGGTCTCAAAGCATCCACGGGAAGCATAACAATAGGCAAGGGAGAAGTATTTTGAGAGTGACCCCCCACCCTCCTTTTATAGTTTTTCCAAGGGATTTTAGGGTTTTAAGCCCTTGGTCAGGGCTTTAGCCCCTTCCTCCCTAACTTTAGCTGCTTTTTGAGGTCTTTAGCTCCTAGGGGGCTATTTTGGGCTCCTTTTTGGGGTTTTTAGCCCTTTTCTTCATCCTTGGGCTCTTTTGGAGGTGTGGGGGTCAAATGGAAGGTCTTATGGAGTGGAATGAGTGTTGTGAGATGGTGTCCTTGGGTGGTGTAGGCCATTGAGAGCTATGTGGGGGGTTTTTGGGTTAACATATTGCCCCTTGATGTGTGAGGGTAGGAGCTCAACATATGGCCGACGGGCATCATAGGATTTGCTGTGTAGAGGTGGTGCTTCCGGGGCTGGGGCATGGTGGATTTTGGTTTTTGTATTAATTTGGTTCCCATCAATGGGTGAGATACAATAAATGTGTGATATGTATATGCATGAGGTAGGAATTCCCATGCTCGTGACAATGTAAAAAGAATCATTTGACCTATGCTCTGAAATACATGAGCCGATCATATACAACTGCTGTTACAATGTTGGTTGCCTCTATGTGAGGTTAAATACAATACTGATCTAGTACATTGGACCCATGGCATTCTCATGGAATTCTATATCTTCACGACTGATGGTCTACTGGATTTGGTACATAGCTATGTGGACTCGCTGATTGAGAGTCAGAGTCTCTGCGGTACAGGTATGTTGTATCAATCATAAAGGTATATCGAAGCACTGCTGGGACTTCTGAACACTGTCTCCAACGCAACCCAGAAATCACAAGGGACATAACTTTTTTAGGTCCCTCGAGTGGACTCACCAATGTGCTAGAGTCAGGTGACATTTGGGGCCTTCGACTAAGTACTGTGTGGAACAAACCCTGTACGAATCTCAATGGTGTGATGATGGAGTTGAAGTCGAGCACGTGAGAAACAACCATCCTAAGAGGCACTAAGTACTCCTCTGAAGTGGTCCAAGAAACTCATCAATGATGTTAATGAAACAAAGGTACAGGGACCTCTGTGTCTATCCTCTAGAATATGTGTGTTGGCATCGACAGAGGGAGACCTACCCCTAGTCAAGGAAATGATGTTTCCTTGACCAAGGGCGCAAGGTAGAAAAGCAAAAGGTGTGAAGCAATCTGCGGACTAACTCACTGAATTGGGGGGGGGGGGGGGAGGGAAGGGAAAGAAATGAATAGAGGCAGGGGGGAAGTGCGAGACTCAAACTTCCTTTGTTCAGAGTATGAAAGTAGGGCAGACCAGGTAGCAAATGAAATTGACTCAAGGGAATGGGATCATAGTTGTAATACCAGGAATATCGTTGCAGATGGGAAATACTTGGAGGAGGTGGACACTTTTGATACTGATGGGATCCAAGGAAGACACATTGCAGAGTACTCTGAATAAAGGTGACCCAATGTGGGAATGCTGCCAAACTATTTTCTTTGGGGTGGTGTCTAGGGACGCCGTTGTGGTACAATCTCGTGGATTTTTGGCGGGCCCGAGAAGGTAAATGCTCGATGGTGCTTTCAATTTTAGAGAGTCTGAAAGCACGAAGAAGACTCCAATGGGGGATATTTTTCGTTGGTAGTCTCCTGTGCCCCAAAAAGGATAAAAGTATACATAGGAGAGCTCGCCCATCCTGGAGGGGATGAGATACTTCTTTACCATTGGTAGTCCAATCAGGCCAGAAAATGTTAAACATATACTGACTGGACGGTTATTCAAATAATTTTACGAGCATGAACGAAACCAAGTTTGCTCAGCAATCGTTTCTTGTTGAGATGGCTGGAAAAGAGCTTAACGACAACTGGTGGTGAGCTTTTTCATAAAGTGCGGCCCCTCTGCTCGAGAAAGCATAAAAGTATGCAAAGGGGAATGGTCTAGGCTTGAGTGTGCCAAGGAGGTCCTTTTCATGAAATGGTCTACATGGTCCACAAAAGGAAGTAAACAAGATGATGTAGATGCCCTTTCCTATACTTCAGCGAGCGGGAAAGGAAGTAGCTGCGCTCGGCGATCTTTTCATTGTTTTAAGGAGTCAGAAAAGAGCTTA
This sequence comes from Pseudotsuga menziesii, assembly GCA_001517045.1. Taxonomy (NCBI): domain Eukaryota; kingdom Viridiplantae; phylum Streptophyta; class Pinopsida; order Pinales; family Pinaceae; genus Pseudotsuga; species Pseudotsuga menziesii. The sequence goes on from LPNX010666853.1 coordinate 50,247, forward strand.
AATGAAACTCCAATGTGGTCAACCGACTGCGGTGGCATGAGTGGTGCCCCATGTCAGGACGGTGGACAAAGGTCCAAAGGTCATCCGTGCAATATGGACACAGCAGAAGGCTCTCAAACATACCAATACATGCGTGGGATATATCATAGCAGAGGCCTGCGAGTCGGTGCGGCAGAGGCACGCAAATAGAGGTGGCTCTCGAACATAGGTCAGGAGAGTGTGTGTATGTAGCGGTGAACAGACTTGACTACATGCGATGTGAGTGCAGATCCAGGGGCATTTATATGCCAAATGCATGCAAGAAAAATAAATTGTTTTGTGGATAGTGGTCCAGTGGTCCGTGCAAGGTGCGGTGAATGGAAAATACAACTATGTGTTAAAAATGAAAAATAAAAACTAAAATTACAGTCCTTAATGGGCAGCGGCTTGATAGCTTGCATGAGTTGCGATCGGGAAGTGTGATACGAGTATCGGTCCGTAGACACTCGCATCGTCATGTCATGGCTTGTAAATCGAGGTGACTTGTGGGAAATGGTACCAAAATTAACTTATTAAACATGAGACAATGGTTTCATAAAGAGATAGAGGGTAGAATTCTGAAACTAGTGGCATGAACGACGTCTCAAACGGAATCCGTATGGTCCTGTTATGTCGATCAGAAGAAATTAGGTTAACTGGGGCCTATAAAAAGGGGGGGTCCACATGGTGAAGTGTCATTGTCACTATTCATTATGGAGTTGGAGAGGTGGGACCTAATTCTTCATTTGCTGATTTCTTTTGATTCGACCGACGATTTTGCGAGCCGCAACTTGTAGGTAAAATCTCTCACTAAACCTTTTCAATTTGATGGTTTACTTACTGGATTTGACCACCTGGAGGCCCCCCATAAGCTGTTTGGGGTTTCATGTGGGCCAGGTCGCTCATTTCGAAGGAAAAGGTGCACCCTAGGTGCACCTGTTGGGAAATTATGAGCACCCTGGGCGCTCCTTTTGCCCAAATAGGTGCGCCCTAGCCTCTTTTGGGTGGTTTCTTGATGGCGGGGATGTTTGACATCAGTTTTTTTGCTTTGTGCAGGATGGTGGAGATCAAATGGAGGGAGAGAGACTGCAAACCTATCAGAGATGCATCATTTCATGACACGGGTGTTAGAGATACACTGGCCCGTTGTGGGTTACTGAAATTTATGAGGATACCACTTATGCGGAGTTTGCATTTGTTGATGCAAACACTCATAGGTTTTTGGGATGTTGCTGAGGAGGTGTTCCTCTTCCAGGGCCAGCACATTGAGATCACACTAGAGGATGTGTATTTCATTACTGGGCTCCCAATATTGGGAGTAGTTGGTGACCTGGCACCTATACTATCTCGGGGGGAGACATTAGACGATCTATGTGATCGACACTATTATGCTACGACGTATGTGCATGAATCCTACATCCTGATGGGTGACATCGAGGAGTTGTCCACACGGGCGGTGGGGACTTTACTGCAGTGCATCTTGGGTTCCACAGGGAGCCACAAGATTTCTGGTGGTCAGAGGCAGCTAGTAGAGCATGCCATAGGTGGCACATATTATGCATGGGGCCAGATGTACTTGCAGGTTGTTCGGTGTCAGCTGAACAAGTTGAATACTACTGGCGCTAGTTTTTGCTTTGGCTCCTTTCTATGTGCTTTCTTCTTTGAGAGAGTACCTACACTTCGTCCTGATTGGGCTGTACAGGACAGTGGTCCGCGGGAGCCAAGGATGTATAGGTGGTGCCAGATGATGATTCACGAGGGTGGTGGTAGAGTGGGCCGCTTTTTTATAGAGGAGTTGCTGGAGTAGTGGCTTCAGCTTCCTATGGTGATCAAGGAGTACACGTATGCGGGTATGGATTTTTGGGAACACCCTGAGATGCCCCGACCTCCTGGTCAGGCATGGGGACCAGCTGGTATATATGCTTGATGTTTTTATGTTGATCTTTATGCATAGTATAGTTGGGATGGTTAGTGATTTTCATATTGATGTATGTGGAATGATGGTGTCCTTGCTTATATGTGCAAATGTTGGTCCTCGCCTGCCCCCCGAGCATTGGAGGCGGGTTGTTACCGTACCTCCTACGGTGGCTTCTGCGGAGGCCCCTTCCGGGAGCTCCTGCAGGCGGTAGCGGGACATGGATGGACTGGTGCCGTATCTGGATGAGCTTGCTACTGGGGTGTCAGATGTTGGATGGCATCATTTGAGTACTAATTTTATTGCTATGATTCACAATCTTCCTCATGAGCTGACGAGCATGATGAGGAAGATGGCAGTGGCTTGCGAGCACTTTCGCCAGACGGCGAGAGGTGGTCTTCTTGCAGAGGATGCGTCCTCTTCAGAAGATGATGAGGCCGAGTCAGATGATGGGTCTAAGTCAGATTAGTAGCCTTGTGGGGTTGTTCCTAGTGTGGTGGTGCACTTAGGGGTTTTTGTGTCACTTATGTATATCCTATTGAGAAATCTTTGTGGCTTCTCGTTTTTGTATTGGACATGTTGTGGACATGCAACTTATGGATTTATATCTATATATATTTTTGACGCACATGGATGCGCTTTTGTGGTTTCATTATGTGAGTATTTTTATTATGCTGTGGAATGCAAATGTCTATGTGATGTATTATTACAGTGTGTGTGCATTTTTAGACATGATTATGCATTATGTTATGGTTGTATGTTTCCTATATACTGTTATGGATGTGACAATTTAAAATATTGTTTGCCATTTGATCTGTGACACTATTGAGGTTCCTGGGAACATGTGTGAATGTGATGGACTCAAATGTTCTGACCATGTGTTTAGTGCGTAGGTACTTTCTAAAGAGCCTAGGATCGCGAACTCGGTAGTGGTTGTTCAGTTGAGAAACAAGAAGCTGGGAGTCTAAGAAGACATCGAGATGATGAATTCCTAATTGTAGAGTGGCGGCCAAGAGGCCATTGACACCATCATACTCTGCCTGGTTGTTGGTTGCGATGCCCATGCATATTCCATCGATGTGGATTAACTCGTGCGATGGGGAGATTACCCATGCAGCCGAGGCGAGGTTTGGGTACCATCTGCTTGCTCCATCTACGAATCCCATATACCGATCTGAGGTGTGCTCCATCTGAAGCAATGAGAGGAAATGATACATAAGACTCAATTGGGAAAAATGTGTAAAACAAAAAACGGAAAGACTATAATACAATTTAGAACGTTGTCACTCAAAGGGGTGACGTTAGGGGGAAAGTTGTTTGGACTTTCCCAGGATCATCGGTCATTCCTTTGTGTGACATGATGAATCCTTGGAGATGGCCCATGGGGACACAGAAAACACACTTGGATGGGCTCAAGTGCATTCTGCACCGGCGACATCACATGAGGACTTGTCGCAAGTCATCTATGTGTTGTGTGTGGTCTTGCGACCGGGCGATGAGGTTGTCGAAACAAACCAACATGATGTGAACGAGGTCACTATTATAGCTGATTTTACCACTCCAGGTGAATCACACTTGTATGGCCTTCCCATGTCCCTCTGTAGACTCCTTAGACCCCTTGGACCATTTTTTGTCCTTTGATGTTTCCTAGACCATTCCTAAAAACATGTGAAAATTGCTATACGTGATTTTTAAACCCCTAATCACGTGTATACGCGGGTTTGACCCCTAAAACCATGTACATCAGGATGTGTGCATAATCCAAATACTTTTGGAGTTTTCCTTGACATGGATCCGACTCACTTGACTCCTGGCCTTCCCTATGCCTTGAGATCGCTCGGATTCGACCTTTCATTACCCCTTTGAAAAGCTATATAAGGAACTATATGGTAAATTGAAGGCATATGAGAGAATTGACAGCAAAGAAACTATAGTCCATTGTTGCTGGAACTTATGCTTGATTCTGGATCCCTTTGTCCCTTGGAGCACTTTTGTGTTCTTCCCAAGCTTGCCTTTTTCTTATGAGCTTGATATTGATAGATGGAGGATTGAGGTGGTGGAGGCCCAAGTGGGGGAATTCAGTTTCTCCAATTCGTAGACGTGCCAACAGAGGTTGTATCCATTGTAATCTCTGATTTTATATTAATATAAATATCTTTTCCTATCCAATAATGTATGTTTGAATGAATATTTTATCCATGGATGTTTTCAAATGTTTATGCGTTGTTGATTATATATGCTAGAATAGATCTAACACCATTATATATAGTATGCTTGTATTGTTTACTTGTTGTTGAGGAAGTAATCTATCAATTCAAGCTGAAGTTGGAAAGCTCAATGGGGATCTACTTCAACCATTCGGAATAAGGTATGAGGTCTGATCCTTTAGTGTTAGATATTTAATTTCTATTGCATATTGGAAAGGATTGATTTCTAGAGTCAAGTTGTCTGTTGTGGTACCCAAATCCATAGGAATTTCTCTCCATAACAGAATTGGAGACTCTGCTGGGGAGTTCCTAGTAGTTGTCCTTTGGGGGTTTTCTATCGGCATTCAATGACTTTGAATTGCTCTTTCTCTCTTGTTTCTGTGTCGGGTCTAGGGGCATGTTTTCCTGGTAGTGTCTAATTGGTGTGAAGTTTGTCTCAGCTTGTCTGTTTGCCTTGATTTTTATGTACCTTTCTTCCTGTACACGAGTTTTGAACTCACGGTTGTGTATACACGAGGTTTTCTCTGCAATTTCCACGTATACACGCGGGTTTACTGCGAACAGTCGCGTATGCCCTTAGTTTTTCCTTTTAGTGGAAGTTAAATGGTTGTTGGGTGAGTTGTGATGATTGTTGAGTCTCCTTTTATATTGCCAGAGTCTGTATACACCTCTGTTTCTGACCTGAGATGTTTTTTTTTAGGGTAAATTTCTTCTTTAAGAATTTTCTTGTCATTGCATTTTCAATTTTTTGTTTTGGGATTAGTGTATTAGACTTCTTTTACCTTAGTGCTTTGCTTGAGTGCTGCTTGAGGGTGCTTGCAGAGTCTGGGGGTTGTAGAATCATTCTTTTTCTTTTTATATCTCATTTTATTTCAAAAAATCAAAAAATATTTGCTTATCATCATGCATTGCATTTTGCATTTTGCATAGTTCTTGCACTAGATTTGCTTTGGAGTATTAGTCAAGGTTTCATATAGGAAATCTTGCATTTATCATTTGAAGAAAATTGTGCATTTCATGTAGTAGCATACCCTGTTTTCATGGACACAATGCATTTGCATTGATTGTTAGGTGTGCATTTTACTTCATGTTGTGTCATAACACCATTAGTTGCACAGTCATATCCCTCTTTTGAGTAATAAAGCCAATTAAAATCAACGCTTAATTAAAATGAACTACACTATTTTATTTGATAGGGTTCACCAACAAGATTAGGTTTTAGGGTCTTGGAATAGTTCATTGTGAGTAAATTCTCCAAGACCACTAAACAACAACATGTATGTGTCTGTCCAGGTGAGTGTGTGAAATCCTTGGTATAACTAGTGTTTCTTAGGATCCTCCTCTCAAAAGGGAGTTAAGCACGAGGCAGTGTGAGCGGTTATTGATTGGGATGACCCCTAGTCATAACTGAGTAGCATCGGAGATATTTCCAGGATTGTATTCGTATCTGCGGGCTCTTTCGAGAGTTTCAAGCTTTGCTACCCTTCCCATACGGTCAATCTTGCCTACAACTATCCACCTGAGCATTGATTATATTGAGGTGACCTTAGTGGCCTTACCTAGGATATAGAGGGGGTACTTTGCAGGGGTTATTCTACAGGTGTCCCAGCCAGGTTGGGGTCGGACAGCACAGTCTCTTTACGCGTTGAAGCTGAGGGCCACAATAATTGGTTACGTACCTCCGCTTGTTGTGTATGGGAGTCTCAAGCCTCTCCTAGGCGAGACATACCTGCTTCATTCGGGAGCTCACTTATCCTACCCTTGATTGCTTGTGTTTGGATTTAGATTTTATTGGTGATTGTTTTGTGCACATTAGCTTGCCTAGGGTTTGCGTAAATAGAGATTCTTTTATATTTTTTGAGTCATTAAGGATTCGGGGGCAGCTCCTCACCGTTCTCGTCGTTTAGTAGGACTTTCACCTTCTACATCTCCCCCTCCTTTGGGATAAATAGACAGTACAGACAGACTACTTCACACATCATGGGAGACCATATAGAAGGTATTCCAGAACCACCTTCTCCCATTCATGTGGAAGATGGGGAGTTTACTCCTAACTATGATCCCTCACCCGACTTGACTGAGTTAGGTCCTATGATTTCTGAGATAGGAACCTTTCATGATAGACCTACTTACTCTAGGGTTGATTCCCCATTGATGCATCGCCGGTATGGAATGCCGGAGGATGACGAGACTCATTTTGAACCCGCGAGCACTAGTTATGGTAGTTATGGTATGTCTAGTTTTCCCACACATGATTTGGCATTTCATGTTGAATCTAAGTTCTAGCCTAACACTATGCTTGGGGGTACTCTCATTCCTTACCATGCAGAGAGGTTTGGGAGCACTAGTCACATTGCACCTTCCATCTCGGTGGTGGAAGTTATATCATACATTCCTCCTAGGTCTAGGGTTAGTGATCCTATTAGGATACCAAATCCGAGACGAGTGACTATAGGGAATAGTATGTACTTAATTACACAGATCCCTTCATCCTCTGTCCCTAGTTCTTTGAATGTTCACCCTCCACCTCATTCATGTGGTCCTTCGGGCTGAAACGTTGCTACGAGTTATGTCCGTACTGCGGTTACTAGACCGGTTGTGTCTCAGCTTCATGCACCGCCCGTTGTTTCGGGAGGTCATGTTCATACTTCTAAAGGTCAAATCCCTACTTCCAAAGTGTATATTCCTACTTCTGGAGCGTATGTTCCTACTTACGGAGTGTCTCATGGGACATGTCATGCGATGACTTATGGACCCTATTATGGGATGCAGTATGGACAAGGTTCTTCACCCTATGGGGGCGGGTATCAACAACCTACTTACTCTCCAAATTATGGCTTTGTAGCTTTGAATAGTCAAGATACACCACACTATGGTGCTTTCATGCCACCCTATATGGGTCAAATGGGAGGAGGGCACTATGGCCAAGGCCATGGTGGTAATCAGACCTATGTGAATCAGAACAATCAGGGAGCGGTCCATCGACCTCATCATCCTAGGCTCCCTTTCCTCGCGACACTGAATCTTCCTAACTTGTCGAGATTGACAAATGATCATAAAGCTCATGAACCGGCTTGGCCGACTGTCCCTACTAAGCTTCCCTCAGACATACCCAAGTTTGAGGGAAAACTGGGAGAGGATCCGAGCGAACATGTTACTACCTTTCACCTATGGTGCTCTTTAAATTCCTTACACCAGGATTCCATCCATTTAAGGCTGTTTCAATGCACCCTTACAGGGCCTGCTGTGAAATGGTATATAGAGCTATCTAGGGGGGCATTCACTTTGTTCGATGACCTAGAGATGACTTTTCTTAACCACTTCCAGCTACTAGTGTGTTATGATGTTGGTACTGAACTCTTGTCGACATTTTAGCAAGATAAGGCCACACATATCTCGGATCATATCCAAGAGTGGCGTAGACGGAAGAGGTTAATGAAAGCCTTTATACTACCGGAATTCTTCCTTGAATGGTTCCTTAAGTCATTATTGCCATATATAGCAAAGGATGTTTCTACATCCGGAGTGAAGAATGAGGAACAAGTGATTTTTAGGGCACAAGAACTGGACTTGATTTATGCTCAGTTTGATTTGTTATATGAGATCATTCCCAATGCTCCACGTTCTAGTTTCGACCCCAAAGTATGGAGAATTGTGGAGGACCCTTATGTGCTGCCAGCATGGGTAGTGCAGTCTTCTCACACGCACAACTGCCTTGATACTGTTTTCCCTTCAGATGAAGTGATTATTGAGGCCATTTCGGGAGTTGAGCCACCATGGGAGGAACTCCATCATAGATCTTACTTTCTTCCCGAGCTTGACCGTTTGGAGCGTGAGGACTTTAGGGTGGTTCTTAGTGAGAGAGTTGGTGTCCTATGGTTCCATTAAGCTCTCCTGGTCCGATGGCTGATGGAAACATGGCAAACATATCTTCAACAATTCCTATCAATATCTCTCGTGATCCTCACAGAATAGAGAATGTCTATATTGGGGCAGAATGTTCCCATGCTAAGATTAAAGAATACACCAAGTTGTTTAAGGAATTCCATGATATCTTTTCTTGGTCTTACGATGAAATGTAGGTATCGACCCTCGTATTGTCAAACATGAGATTAATACTTATCCCAATGCTAAGCCTGTTCCACAACGCTTGCGTGCGGTGAATCCTAGGAAAGCACCCACAATTAAGGCAGAGATAGAGAAACTGTTGAAAGACGGTTTTATCTATCTCGTTCCCTTGATGGAGTGGGTTTCAAACCCCGTTCTGGTGGATAAGAAGAAGGGGGTGACCCGCATATGTACTGATTTCCATGATTTGAATCGTGCTTGTCTTAAGGACAATTTCCCCACACCATTTATTGATCAGATTTTGGATGAGTGTGTGGGTAGTGAGGTCTTTTCCTTTATGGACAACTTTTCCAGATATAATCAGATACAAATTAAACCTGAGGACCAACATAAGACTGCATTTATTTGTCGTTGGGGAACGTTTGCATATCAAAAAACTCCTTTTGGTCTTAAGAACACCGAACCTACTTTTCAATGGGAAATGACCTTGATCTTCCATGATCTCAAGTCAATTACCGAAGTATTTTTGGATGACCTTGCTGCTCATTCTCGTATGAGAATGCGTCATTCCTATCACTTGAGATTGGTATTCGAAAGATGCTGCCATTATTTGGTTAGGTTAAATCCTCATAAGTGCATATTTTGTGTGAAGTCAGGTCGCTTATTAGGATTCATCATTTCTAAAGAGTGTATAAGAGTTGACCCCTTGAAGGTTGAGGCAATACTTCAGTTGTCTCCCCCAAATAATATTCGTCATCTTCAATGTTTGCAAGGCATGGAAAACTTCTTACAAATATTTGTTGTCAATTTTTCCAATTTGACTAGAGGCTTCATGCGTCTATTGAAGAAGGACACTACCTTTTGTTGGGATGAGCGAGCCCAGGAGTCCTTTTATGCGCTCAAGCGAGCCCTAGTATCGGCCCTGGTGATTAGTCCCCTAGACTATAGCCGTGATTTTCTACTTTATGTGGCCGCATCCATGGAGACGATTGGTATGGTTTTGGTTCAAGAGGATGAAGAGCTCCAAGAGCATGTCATATACTATCTGAGCCGAAACCTTATTGACGTAGATATTTGTTATTCTCATGTTGAGATGCTTGCTTTAGCTACCGTACATGCAGTTCAATGGTTGAGACATTATATTCTCCTTCGCCAGACCTTGTTTGTAGCCCATGTCAATCCGTTTCAATTCATTCTCACTCAAAGGATGATTGGGGGGGAATATAATAAATGGATTGTCATCCTACAAGAATTCGATCTCGAATTTGTTTCAGCAAAATCGAAGAAGTCGTTAATTTTTGTAGAGCTTATATCGGATTTCCCAAGAGAGGGCGAGGAGTTGGTTTGTGAAGATACGTTTGTCGATGAACACATATTCTTAATCTCAACTTTAGACCCATGGTATGGAGATATCATTATATATTTACAAACATTGAAGCTCCCTACTCACCTCTCACGGGATGAACGACGACGATTACGTCACGTGTCTAAGAATTACCTCATAGTGGATAACACTTTGTACCGTCATGGGGTAGATTCCATTTTACGAAGTGGTTTAACTCATGAGGAGGCTGAGGTAGTGCTGAATGATTGCCATGGGGTAGCATGTGGTGGTCATTTATCTGGGATTTCTACAGCCCAAAAAATATTAAGAGCGGGTTATTTCTGGCCGTCGATCTTTAAATATTGTGTAGATGTGGTCAAGAGGTGCCACCCTTGCCAGGTGTTTGCACGTAATATGTGCTCGAAACCTACCCCGTTACATCCCATCATCACCGTCGGTCCCTTCACTAAGTGGGGGCTCGAATTTATGTATTGCAACCCAGCTTCAGCTAGGGGGCATCATCATATCATAGTGGCTGTTGATTACTTCACGAAATGGGTTGAGGCTATGCCTACAGTTAAATTCAATGCTAAGACAGCCGCGCACTTTTTATTCAACTAGATTATTACTCGGTTCAGAATTTCGAAAGAGCTTGTCATTGACCATGGCTCGCACTTTCAAAATCACATGATGGAAGAGTTGGCATCAAAGTTAGGGTACAAACAAGAGCATTCCTCCTCTTACTACCCTCAAGCGAATGGACAGGTAGAAGCAGTGAATAAATCACTCAAATCCATTCTCCAATGAACCATCACACAAAGCAAGAATAATTGGCACATCATGTTATACCCTGCTTTGTGGTCGTATAGAACCGTTGTTAAGACTGCCATGGGTTTTTCTCCATATCAACTTGTACATGGAGTGGAGTCGATATTGCTGGTTGAATGCAAGATTCCTTCTTTGAAGCTAGCCGTAGAACTCTTACCAGACACTTCACCATTGGAGGAGCGTTTGGTCCAACTTGAAAAACTTGATGAGCAGCGTCAATATGCCTTGGTGGCTCTAGAAGTAAATAAACATCGCGTAAAGGTCCAGTACGATAAGTCTGTCTGTCCAAATAGGTTTAGTGAGGGATACTTGGTCCTTTTGTGGGATCAACCGAAAGAACCCTTGGGGGCAGGAAATTTTAACCCCATGTGGCATGGTCCTTACATCATCAAACATGTGTTAGAGAAGGGTGCTTATGAGTTAGTGGATTATGAGGGAACGGCCTTGGTGAAGCCTAGAAATGGGCTCTATCTCAAGAAGTACTATGCATGATTCTCAGCCAAGGCTGGTTATTGTATATTATTGTATAGTTTTGTATAGTTAGGTCTTTTTCTTATAGTGATCGGGTTTGTGATTAGTTTTCGTTTCTTTTGGCAGATGCCAATGGAATATTCCACCTACATAGGATTCATGGATGGTGCAAGCCATCACACTCAACACTCAGCCTCTGCTGCTTGGGTGATTTATACTCCTATGGGTCAGGTATTGTCTTTAGGAGGTGTATGTTTGCGACCATCTTCAAACAATGTTACTGAATATAGTGCCGTTATTGAGCTTCTACGGGATGTCATTTCACATGGCATTCTCTCTCTTGAGGTACGTCTTGATTCAGAGTTGGTAGTGTCACAACTTAATGGTTTGTACCATGTTAGAGATTCGACGTTATTAAGAAGATTCTTACGTGTGAGATTATTAGAACGGCAATTTGACAATATAACATACATACATATTCCAAGAATTAAAAATCAAGTTGCTAACTCATATGATAACTACGTGTTAGATTGGCATTTGTTTCATACACAATAAATTCATCACAAACACAAATGTTTACACATGTAAATAAATAAACCAATCACCATAAAACTTTTATATATAACATCCAAAATGTGGTAATACATAGTGTCATGATACAAAAATGGCGCTCTCAAGCCACCAAGATATAATACACGGTAGTACAAAATGTATAACTCCCAGGTATCTAATCCTGTGGAGGAGGAGGTGGGTTGTGATCATGGAAGGTCACTACAGCTCTAGATAGCCGTCAAAATAATCGCACCCATGCCCATGGTACACCCACCACCTGGCACTGCATAGCCTCAGGAAAGTCCTCGACTTGCGCCATGGGAACCCTATGTGTCAACCTCACAAAATTGGTATGAATGCTCTGGAGCATCCGCTCCGCATCCACACCCATGATGTCATCCCCTCTTCCCCTCCGTCTGTGACGAGGGAAGCCTTCAGGCTGCTGTGGTCCCACATCTGCATGCAAATGTATATGTCACTATGTATTGTCACCCAAAAATATGTCTTTTGATTCCATATACTAGAAAACACAAAAAATTAAATAACTTAAAAAATTAAAAGAGAGGGTCGAGATTCGTTACCTATATCGCCATATTCCGATCCTGGTGGTAGCGGCATGTCCGGGTCCCCCCAGAAATCAATCCCCGCATAGGGGTAGTCATCGATGGAAACTATCTGTCGTTGCCACCATGGAAAGAACTAAGCTGGATAGGGGTTGGACACCCTACCTCCCCCCAGTCTACGCATTGCATCTTCCCAACACCATTGGGCCGGATCTCGAACCCCATGAAGAGGAACGTCAACTTTGGGGCTCAATCCTGGAACACGCTCGAAGAAAAATGTGCTCAATATGTTGTTGAACCCAAAGTTCCCCACTCTCCCCACCTTACACTCACTGAGCTGATGTTTCATGTTGCTCGGTAGTGTAGTGATCTAGTCATAGATCGTGGGTCTCATGCACTCCACTGCATAGAACATCAGAGGCCGCGAGGCCTGGTGGAGTGATGCCAAGATTGCTATCCTACCTAATGTCAATACAATGGCCTTTAGGCCCAACACCTGTATACAGTTGGTTGAGACCTGACTCCCCACCTTCTCTATGTTTGGATAGCAGTACACCGCAATGTACTCATCGATAGTCAGGCCACCTCTGGTCCCACCACGAGAATGAAGGTTCACTACTTCCCCCCGTCGGGAAAGTCCAATAATGAAGTATATGTCCTCCACCTCTATAGTGAGGGACATCCCATCTATCTGGAAGGACTCAGAGTCTGGATCCCAATAATCCACCAGCATCTGCAATAGTCTTGATTTGGCCCTCAAGCCACCAAGACACCAAAACTTATAGAGTCCACATGCATGTAGAGCTTGTTGAACCATTAGATCAGCCCTTACTGCCTCCTCTACCTCACCGTGTTCACAATCTCTCCATTCTAGGACCATCTTGCACAAAAAATTGCAAGTTTACCCATTAGATTACTTAACAAACCTCATGTGCGGCCTCATACGCGATTGTTTGCCAAACAACCGCGTATGTACACAACTGTGAGGGAATTTTCCACGTATATCTATCCCTATAAATGGAAAAACCCTCGATTTCTATGTGGGCCACAACGCCTTTTTTAGTTTGGCCTAGAAACCTCAAATGACGATGGAATTTGATAAAAATTACATCAAAATGGAAGAGAAGAGCATGGGTAAGTACCTGGAAGAAACGGTAGTGGATTCTGCCGGCTGGATCTCCTAGAATTCGGTATTGAAAATCTAAGCTCAATTGGGTAAAAATTTCAAATGTTATATAATGTTTTGAATTTTTTACTATTTATAGAAAATTTTCAATTTTTTGAAAAATTTTACCCCCTTTTCTATAGTTTGGACAATTTCTAATCATTTTGGACCGTTTTTGACCTAATTCATGATGTAGAAGGCCTTTTTGAGTGTCGTTTCAGCCGTTGGATTGACCCGTTTGTGCCGATCTCAGGTATCATGTCTAAACTGGCATATAGGTTAGGTTTCATCATCATTTTCATTTTGCATGGCCTTATGACCGTTCCATCGTAACCTTAGGTACGAACCCACTCTATTATGCCACGAAACCTCCTTGTTGTTTTAGAAGTGGCATGGTATGAGTGGTAGAGCTTGACCTTACATGGGTACCCTAGTTAGCGCCTTATTTGCATTTGGTGCCCATGCTAACGTTTTCTCCTTTAGGGTGTGGGAGTCTGTTGTATAGTACTGCCATGACATTTCGCAAGAGCCTCATACTCCTCTTGATCTTTTGCTGGCCTATTTCCCTTAGGACTCCCTTATGTCAAGTTGTCATTGCATTAGCATGAGCTTTGCTTGCCTTATTGAGCTTTATGTCGGCTTCCCTGACATTGCGCTTCAGCCATCTAGCCCGAGCTTGTCTCATGTCTAGCCATGCAGAGCCATTTTATATATCTTTTGCAGCTTGATTCCCTTTTTACCGGGAGGGGATTTTCCCCCAAGTGTCGATATCCTACACATGTGTCCTTGCATTTGTTAGTTTTTCATTACATTAAGCTAGCATTAAGATCTTAGGACCTTTTCACTGAGAGAATAACAAGTACAGCAATACAACATAAGCACATCATAAGAGACAAGAGACACAAAGAGTTTTCCTTGGGGAAACCATAAAGGAGAAAACCCCGCAACTTCCTCTAAGATAGAATCAACACCAAAACAGTAAGAGATCTCCCAAAACAGCAGCAGTCTTTTGTCTTCTGTCTAGTCCCAAAATTTCCTTCTTCAGTAGTGCGCCACACTTGGGAGAGCAAGTGAAGTATTTCCACAATGTGATAAATAGAGAGACTCTCACTCTCTATTTATATTCATCCATTCACTTGAATTTCCTTTTCACACATAGGCTCAACCTAATAATTACTACTCGAGCCTACACCTTAATTAGTGTATAATAACTCAAGTGCCCGGAAACTGTGGGGACTTACCTAATGACTTGATATGACTTGATTACATTATTAATCCTCCCGATCAGAACATTGGGGCATGACCACATGACTCAAATACATAATAGAAACATCCCGGAATAAACATAGGGTTACAATACATAAGATACATAGAAGAATACATTCCGAAGTTACATATACATCAACACTCCCTCTTAACTAGGAAGGTATTCTTTCGACACAATTTTCAGCACTGGTCTTCTTCTCTGTATCAGCTGGATCATCTCGTCTTCAATTCATCTTCATCTTCAATTCATCATTAGATCTAGATCATCTTCACTGGACTGGATCTGGATCATCACTCGATCTAGATCACTACTGCTGGATCATCATTACTGGATCTGGATCATCACTCGATCTGGATCAACACTGGTGCTATCTCATGATTCTTCTTGTCATAGGAAGTTCTACAGAGCCAGCCCTTTTCCATGCTGGTTGTAGGCCTACCCTTGTGTAGGTCTTCGCCCAGCACTTATATCTGACCTGCTCGTCAGAAAGGCACGCCCAGCACTCACATCTGATCATGTAGTAAACTACAATCCCATCAGAAAGGCCCAGCACTCACATTCACCAGCATGATAGGACACACCTACTATCATCTGTGAAATGCCTCAGCACTTACAACCACCAGCATGATAGGACACACCTACTATCATCTGTGGAAAGGCATGGCGCTCACATCCACCAGCATGGTAGGACACACCTACTACCATCTGTGGAAAGGCTCAGCACTTACAATCACGAGCATGGTAGGACACACCTACTACCATCTGTGAAAAGGCTCTGCACTTACAATCACCAGCATGGTAGGACACACCTACTACCATCTATGAAAAGGAACTGCACTTACAGTCACCAGCATGATAGGACACACCTACTATCATCTGTGAAATGGCACAACACTTACAGTCACCAGCATGATAGGACACACCTACTATCATCTGTGACAAGGCTCAGCACTTACATCCATCTAGGCGGGAACACATCCTGCTGACAATGATGGAAGGGCATGCACTCATATCTGATCATGAGCGGAACACATCCCAACAATCATATCAGAATGGCCCCCAGTCCTCCTCGATTGAGCTACCTGGTAACTGACCAAGCGCCTCCATTCTCCTAGAGAATGGCAGTTGCGCTTACATCCAACCTGCTCGTCGGAATGGCCAACACTCACATCTGACATGGAAGGAACTTAATCCTTTAGCCATGAGCAGAATGGTTCAGTCCTTACATCTGACCATGGAAGGAACCAATCCTCTCACCATGTCAGAATGGCTCAGCCCTTACATCTAACCATGGAAGGAACCAATCCTCTCACCATGTCAGAATGGCTCAGGGTCTCATCACTGTCTCTGGGAGGAAGCCTCGATCTGGAGAACACCAAGTCTCTCTCTGAAGTACTCGAACTTCAGCCTGGCCAATGGCTTAGTCAATACATCAGCTATCTGTTCCTCCGTCGCAACATACAGGAGCTTCACCGCTCCTCTCTGCACCATATCCCTGATATAGTGATACTTGATCTCGATATGCTTCGACCTGTCATGAAACACTAGATTCTCTGACAACTTCACGCAACTCTGGTTGTCACAATGTATACAAGTAGCATCTAACTGGAGATCAAATATATCAAACAGTAGCTTCCGCAGCCATACTGCCTCACAACTAGCTGAACAAGCTGCGACATATTCTGCTTCAGCTGTACTAAGTGCCACATAGGATTGCTTCCTGCTAAACCAAGAGATCACACCTGATCCCATACTAAAGCAACATCCCGAAGTACTCTTCCTGTCGACGGGACTGCCTGCCCAATCTGAATCAACATAACCCTCCAGGTTATTCTTCAGATTAGCATCGTACTTGATCCCATTAATCAATTGTACCCTTCAGGTACCTCAGAACATGCTTTGCAGCAATCAAGTGAACACTTCTCGGATCTGTCAAGTACTAACTCAAGGTGTTCACAGCAAAGCAAATGTCTGGTCTCATGTTCATCAGGTACATCAATGACCCAATCATCTGACGATACATCGTAGCATCAACCGATTCTGACGAAGCATCACTCAATAGCTTCAGGTTCGATTCCATAGGTGTGGCCATAGCCTTGCAGTCCATCATCCCAAACCTCTTCAGGATCTCTACTGCATACTTCCCTTGTCCAAGGAAGATTCCATCTGTACTCTGTCACACATCCATACCTAGAAAGTAATGCATCATCCCCAAGTCCTTCATCTCAAACTCAGCAGCAAGCTTTCTTTTCGTATCAACAATCAACCCATCTGTACCTGTCACAAATAGATCATCTACATACAGTAGGAGCATCACAGGATTGCCTTCTTCAACCTTGTACTAAAGGTTGGAATCTGCTTTACTCTTGGTAAAGCCCAAACTGGATAGAAAGCTATCAATTCTACCGTACCAAGTCCTGGGTTCCTGTTTCAAATCGTACAGGGCTTTCTTCAATATGCATACATGAGACTCTCTGTCATGTGTCTCAAAACCAAGTGGCTATTCTACATATACTTCTTCTTCTACTACACCATTCAAGAATGCAGTCTTGACATCCATCTGGTGTATCTTCCATTTCATCACTGCAGCCAGAGCAAGTACTGATCTAATGGAAGTGTATCTGGCTACAGGTGCAAAGGTTTTTTCATAGTCTACTCCCTCTTTCTGAGAGAATCCTCGAGCTACAAATCTTGCCTTATACTTTTCAATGCTACTGTCTGCAGCATGCTTGATCTTGTAGATCCATTTGGAAGTGACAACTGACTTCCCTTTTGGTCTTGGGACAATATCCCAAACATCATTCTTCATGATCGATTGGTATTCTTCGATCATCGCATCCTTCCATTCTTTCCGTTCTGCCGCTTCTTCATAACTGGAAGGTTCTTTATCAATGAAATCACATAATAAAGCTACATACCCGGAATTTGATCTTGTCCTCTTTCTTTCTATGTGGTTCTCTTCTGGAGCTCCATACCTTTCTGCACCTTGGATAAGTTCACGTACCCAAGTAGGTTTCCTCTTGTGAGTGTTTTTCTCCAGAGGTGGATATATAGGTCTTAGTGGTTCCTCGAACTCTCGATCTTCTTCTTGAGCTTCTTTATTCATGATTGTATCACGGATCCTGGGTGCTTCTGTTTCTGCTTCTTCAGGTTCTTCAGTAGGTCTCTTTCTGGATTTGTTGTAGGCTGTGTCTTCATCAAATGTTACATCCCTACTGACGTCAATCTTCTTGTATCCTGGAAAGTAGATTCTGTAAGCCTTCGAGATTTCAGAGAAACCCACAAATATGCCCTTCTTTCCTGAAGGATCTAGTTTTGTTCTCTTCTCTTTTGGAATATGTATGTACACGGGACAACCGAATATTCTGAGATGGCTGACTTTTGGTTTCTTGCCGGAGAAGACTTCTTCAGGAGTCTTGTTCTCGAGTACTCTATGTCGAGTATGGTTCTGTACATATACTATTGTTCTAGCAGCTTCAGCCCAAAGATGCATAGGTAGATCTTGATCATGAAGCATAGCTCTTGCAGCTTCCATGATAGTTATGTTCTTCCGTTCTACAACCCCATTCTGTTGAGGATTATAAGGAGTTGAAAAATCCCTCTTAATCCCTGCTTCTTTGCATAGTTCTTTGAATTCATTCGAAGTGAATTCTCCACCATTATCTGATTGAATGGTCTTGATATTCCTTTCAGTATGGTTCTCGATCAAGGCTTTGAATTCCTTGAACTTGCTGAACACTTCATCTTTGTTTTTCATAAATTAAATCCATGTATTTCTAGAAAAATCATCAATAAAAGAAACATAGTATGCATACCCGCTTAGTGAGTTTGATGACATTGGACCGCATACATTGAAGTGGATGATTTCTAGAATGCCTTTGGCTTTGCTTTCGCTGCTAGGAAATGTCTTCTTTGTATTCTTCCCTTTCTCACATCCTTTGCAAACTCCATCATGC
>LPNX010666853.1:68943-138818 GCA_001517045.1 Pseudotsuga menziesii
ATAGTCTTACAAAAGATTCCTTGAATCCCGTCATATGTTTGGAGGCCCCACTGTCTATAATCCAATCATCACTACCATGAGTAATGTTACCTATGAGGGCTGATATCAGAACATATTCATCCTTGCTTGAATAATCTTCACTTTCATATCTGGATTTCTTCTTGGTTGGTTCATCATCCTCTGCAGCATGAGCATGATGTCTTCTTTTGTTTCCTTTCTTCTTATGAGAGTGGCCCTTGTTCTTAGGGTAGTCTTTTGCAAAGTGTCCTCTTTCATCACATGTATAACATCTTATTTTAGATAAATCTCTTCTAAAGTTGTCTTTATGATGAGGATCCTTACCTTTGGAGTAATGAGGTTTTCTTCTTCCCTTCTTGGAATGAACTGTAAGAGCTTGGTCTTCACTTCCCATCTTCTCTTCTCATGCTGCTATCTGTGCTTATTCTTGAGAACATTCTTCCCATAGTCTGCTGAATTTTATTAGCTTCTTTCTCACACAAATTCCTTGGATAAAAGCATCCCATGACCTAGGGAGCCCATTCAAGGTAGTCATCACAATATTGGCTTTTTCCACTTCTTCATCAACAGCTTCTAGTTGCTCTTTGATTTGAGAAACTCTTGTGAAGTAAGAATGGATGGTTTCTGCATTCTGAATCTTCACATTCTTCAGTTGGTTCCTCAGGGTCATCTTCTGATTGATGTTCTTTCCTTCAAACAATTTGGTTAGGGCATCAAACATAGATTTAGGTGTCTTGAGAGAGGACACCTATGGGATAAGATGATCCTTGATAGAATCAGCAATGATCCTCTTTGCCATAGCCATCTTCTTCTTATGCAAGGCTTTTGCCTCATCTCCCTCTGGAACTGGAACCTCCTCATGAATGTAGGAGTATAATTCATTCTCTTCCAGGACTAGGGAGATCCTATACTTCCAAGCTCGGAATTTATCAGCTCCCTCAAGCTTTTCATCAAGCTTGGTATGATGAGACATCTTTCAAATATGAACCTCAAATGGAAATACAAAAGATTATATCTTACCGATTTGAGGTCTCCGTACTTGTCCCGGAGTTTGCTGATCTAGGGTTTGTCGTAGAAACCCTAATTTTCAAAATTTGAAAACTTTCAAATCTGGTTGGACAAATAGATAGATCTCTTCAAATGGAGCTGTCCAATGTACTCCTTTTCTGAAAACAGTGGAGGGAAGCTCCCAAAACAGGAAGCCCTAATTTTCTGATTTCTTCTGCAGAAATGCCTGTTACTGTTTCTGTGATATCTCCTAAATTACTGATTCTATGTGTTTGAAATTTCTCACTGAGGTAACCCCATATGTCCCTGATCCAAAACCACATGTTTCATCATAATTGGTTTCACCATTTGGGATTTATGATCCTTTTCCCAAGGTGACCTGTTACAGGACTGTTCAGAACAGCAAAGTTGTACGGCATGCCACGTGGCACTGGTTCATCTTCGGAGTCTGATATTCGGATCACCGAAATTAAAGTCTGTGCCATTTCTGGAAAATCTTCATGAATTCCATTTGGACCTCTGTAGCTCAAGATATTGCAGATATCCCCAGATGTCCTGTTTAGGGATGAATTCTGGAAGAGGCTGGAACCCTAACTTGGAGAGATCATATCTCCTGGAGTAAAGCGAATATGAGTCTGATATTTGGATACAGGCTTCATCAGGATTTTATATTTGGCCCCTACAATTTTCAGCTTCTTAGACTTCGCCAATATCAGAATCTAGCGACTGTACCAAAACGTAGCAGTTTTAGTATTTAGGGTTTCTCCTAGCTCAGGGTCAAACTAGGGTTTGACTATCCTGGAGTTTCACCCAACCAAATTTCTTGATCCAGGTCTCTAAACTTAGGTTTTGGTGAGGAGAACAATCCTATGCAGGTCTCACTCAAAAAATTCCTCTTCTATAGAAATCCCTAATTTCCACATCGAAACTGAAAATGCTTGAAATTGAATTCCACATCGACAGAAAGATGCACCCTTCAATGGAGAGTCATCCTAGCATACTTTTGCTGAAAATCTGTGGAGGAAGATCCACAAACTAGGAATCCCTAGTTTCTGCAGTTGCACAATGTCTTCTTCTCAGGTTAGCTCTGATACCATGTTAGTTTTTCATCACATTAAGCTAGCATTAAGATCTTAGGATCTTTTCACTGAGAGAATAACAAGTACAGCAATAAAACTGATCCGGATTTATGCGTGAACGAAATGAAAGAACATATACAGATTCATAATAACAGACATTTTGTAAAGATAACAGAGATACAATAAAAACATATTCTATTAAATGGCGGAAATAGAACAGACTGTAATACAATTGCTAGAATGGTGGTAGCTATCTCTGAGAAGAGATGTGGCTGCTACGCTCATTCGTGCCAAGCTGAATACAAAATGAGGCCAAAGGGGCCTATTTATAATAAAAATGAGGTGAGAACCCCAAAAGTCCTAAAACGTAACCCTAGAAGATGAACCGTCATAAAGTTTGCGGCCCCAATGTGGTAAGTTGAACAGTCAACTTCCCGGGGTCATAACTTTTGTATACGATCTTCAATTTGGGAGTTCGATAGCTCGTTGGAAAGGTCTATCTAAGATTTACAACTTTTGGTTGGCCAAATGAATGCCAATGACAACCATTTGGCCCTGAATCTCCAAAAAATGTCGTTTAGGGCCTCAAAATGGCCCCGGAAGTTTAGGACTCGAAAAACTACCGAAAAATAACTAGGAAACTGCCACAATGGACAATTGTTTTGAGCCAGTGGAATAGGTGGGTGGCCACGATCTCCATCTGGATCAATCCTCCCTCCTTAGGAAGCAATGGTCTCCATTGCGTCGAATCCTGTATCATATCTCGGACTGTGTGTTGAGGTGATCTACTGGTGCGACATTTGTTGAAGTGAAGAGGCTTCTTTTCTTTGGCATCCCGAGAGGGCTGTAATTGTTGTATGGATGATTTGTTTCTAGATGAGCACCTTGAATGCGTGGCCTTGCATCGTAGAGGTACTTGGATAGATGAGGAAACAATGGCTCTGTCTTCTGCTTGTGTCTGATGAGCAGAGATACCCTGTGCAGAGGGTGTGGAGGTCTCTGTGATCTTATGTTCTCCTTCATACACAATTGTGAAGAGGAATAATTTTCTGATGTGGGAGCTTATATTCCTACCTTGCGAGACTTTTTTAGGTGCAACGGTCTCTGGTATTCGATAGATTTTTCCTCCCAAAGTAACAATGACACTGTGAGGACGTGACTCATATACAGCATGACGCTTCCACATATATGGTTGTCCTAAAAGAACATCACAGACTTCCAGTGGGGCCACATCACACAGTACCTCGTCTTGGAAAGGCTTGATGCCATACTGTAGGAGGCATTTCTGAGTAATGCGGATACCGCGTCCTTGGCTTAGCCAACCGATTTTGTAAGGTTGCGGGTGTGGTGTTGTCGAAAGCCCCAATCTCTTGACGACTTCTGCTGAGATCAGGTTCTTTTGGCTGAAGTTGTCAACAAAAAAATGTAGAGGCATCCCCTTCACCCACATCTGCGAGTGGAATAGGCTCTCCTCTGCCTCTGACTCTTCAGGCTCTTCGAGTTGAATCTGTGCGGTAGCAACAGTGGCAGTGGGGTTTGCATCAATGATCTGCCTCCCATTGTCTGTGGCTGTGGAATTGGGTTCAGAATCGGAATCAGGATCTGATTCTGAAGATTTGATCTCGGCCACTAATGACTGCTTTGAGCGACATTCATCAGTGTTGTGACAAGGGCTTTTATGAAATTCGCACCACTTACCAGTGTCCTTCTTTGTCTTTCGATCTCCCTTCTTTGCTTGTGGCGGGGACTGGTTGTCATTTTCTTTTGCTGTGTTCTGCGGGCTAGGGTTTCCCTTGCCTTGCTTCTGCGGTGGATTCGCAGGTCCAGAGTCTCGCTTGTTCTTTTGTCGAAATTTCTCCTCGATTTTGACAGCATACCGATAGGCAGATCCAAGTGAAGAGATGTCGAGGAAGTCCATCTCAGTTCGGATGTACCGATGTAGACCACTGCGACAAGAGACAAGAGACACAAAGAGTTTTCCTCGGGGAAACCATAAAGGAGAAAACCCCGCAACTTCCTCTAAGATAGAATCAACACCAAAACAGTAAGAGATCTCCCAAAACAGCAGCAGTCTTCTGTCTTCTGTCTAGTCCCAAAATTTCCTTCTTCAGTAGTGTGCCACACTTGGGAGAGCAAGTGAATTATTTCCACAATGTGATAAATAGAGAGACTCTCACTCTCTATTTATATTCATCCGTTCACTTGAATTTCCTTTTCACACGTAGGCTCAACCTAATAATTACTACTCGAGCCTACACCTTAATTAGTGTATAATAACTCAAGTGCCCCGAAACTGTGGGGACTTACCTAATGACTTGATATGACTTGATTTAATTATTAATCCTCTCGATCGGAACATCGGGGCATGACCACATGACTCAAATACATAATAGAAACATCTCGGAATAAACATCATGTTACAATACATAAGATACATAGAATAATGCATTCCGAAGTTACATATACATCAACAGCATTGAGCATAGGTATGTTCCACTGCTTGGAACTAGTTTGTTTGCCCCTATGACACTCGTCTCCTCCTAGTCTATAACTATAAAGAAATTTTATTCTTTTTCAAGCTTTTTAAACATTTGAAAAAGTCCAAAAGAATCAAAAAACCAAAAAGCCGGACAAGGAAATATGTTATCTTTGGTAGCTGTCGAGTCGTGTCGCCTTTGAACAGAGCACTGTATATCACATCCATTGGTTTGGTTTATAGTTTGAATTTAGGAGCTGTACTCATTTATCTGAGTTTATCTTCACCAACTGGTTAAGCTTCTAGTCCCCTTGTAGCCTCTGTCGATGCCTCCTGTGTCGCAGAGATGTCCCAGTTTGTATATTGAGTCTATGCTGTCTCTATTCAATCACCATTAGCCGTTATGCTTTTGTTCGAAGGAAGTTGAAACCTGATTCAGCCATTCCTTAGTTATCTTGACTTTGCATGTTGGCCATTCCTCAGTTTTGATCAAGTCCTTCCACATTATATAGCTTTGCTGAGTACCTCGTGTTGGATAATGGGGGATACCTTAATGCCCTCCTTCCAGCGGATTTCATCCCATCGACTTCAGATCATTTATTCTGGGATAGGAATCTAGAGTCATTTTTTAGTGCCTTGAGACTTCCAGTCATCAGTGGTAGGTTCTCTCACCATCGACAGTCTTTGGGAATACATCAATGTCCCCTGATCGATGGATCCTCTCAAGTGTTCAACCTCAACACATTTATTCACACTTGTTAGTTTGCACTCTAGTACCTTGATTCCCATTTTCATTATCAGTGGGTGATCTCACGTCTGTTAACGGTATACATTAATGACCGGTAATCAGACGATGGACTACTATGTTCGACCTCAACACCTCTATTCACATAGTAGGACATGCACTCGTAGTGGTTTGTGTAGAAGACCTTCCACATTGGTGGCATCTCTTATTTATATGCTACCTCCTTGATCATGCCAGTGTTCATGAGATTTCAGCTCTCGTGACTTGATTCTAGTATATGTCAGACATTTCCAGCTGTTATGGAGATCTTGATCCATTGTATATCTTCAACCATTATGGAGATCATGATCCTTTGCATATCTTCATCATGGAGATTCTGATCTATGTATATTGTACGTGGTGATGACCACTTATGTGATCTCTTGTATCATGCCTATTCATGGCCATTGTACTCTTATGTATTCGGGACTGCTATATGTATTTGCAGTTATTTACAGAGTTGTATCATTGTACTATGTTGATTGGGTGGCTAGTCTTCCATTTGGGATTCTTCATCACTCCACTTCTGGGATGGACTTATAATGTATTCCGGCCATCGTATGACCCCTCTGACCTCACACATTAGGGGGCATCTGTTATAGCTGATTTTACCACTCCAGGTGAATCACACTTGTATGGCCTTCCCCTGTCCCTCTGCAAACTTTTTAGACCCCTTGGACCATTTTTTGTCCTTTGATGTTTCCTAGAACATCCCTAAAAACATGTGAAAATTTCTATACGCGAATTTTAAACCCCTAATCATGTGTATACGCAGGTTTCACCCCTAAAACTGCATACATCGGGATGTGTGCATAATCCAAATACTTTTCGAGTTTTCCTTGACATGGATCCGACTCACTTGACTCCTGGCCTTCCCTATGCCTTGAGATCTCTCGGATTCGACATTTCATTACCCCTTTGAAAAGATATATAAGGAACTCTATGGTACATTGAAGGCATATGAGAGAATTGAGAGCAAAGAAACTATATTCCATTGCTGTTGGAACTTATGCTTGAGTCTGCATCCCTTTGTCCCTTGGAGCACTTTTGTGTTCTTCCCAAGCTTTCCTTTTGCTTGTGAGCTTGCTATCGAGAGATGGAGGATTGAGGTGGTGGAGGCCCAAGTGGGGGATTCAGTTTCTTCGATTGGCAGACGTGTCAATAGAGATTGTATCCATTGTAATCTCTAATTTTGTATTAATAGAAGTATCTTTTCCTGTCCAATAATGTATGTTTGAATGAATATTTTATCCATGGATGTTTTCAAATTTTTATGCATTGTTGATTATATATGCTAGAATAGATCTAACACCATTATATATAGTATGCTTGTATTTTTTACTTGTTGTTGAGGAAGTAATCTATCAATTCAAGATGAAGTTGCAAAGCTCAACACGGATCTACTTCAACCATCTGGAATAAGGTACGAGGTCTGATCCTTTAGTGTTAGATATTTAATTTCTATTGCATATTGAAAAGGATTGATTTCTGGAGTCAAGCTGTCTGCTGTGGTACCCCAAGCCATAGGAGATTCTCTCTGTAACATTCACGGAAGCAGTGTGCCATGGCGCGCTGGAAGGTGGCTCCAACATTTTAAGGCCAAAGGGCATGACTCGGTAGGTGAATGTGCCCCATGGTGTTGTGAATGCCACCTTGTGATGGTCTTCTTTCTGGATTTGGATTTGGTTGTACCTGAAAAATCCATCGATGAAGGAGAAGGCCTCATGTCTAGCACATGCGTCGATGATCTGGTCGATGAACAGTGTGGGGAAGTTTTCTTTGGGACATGCCCCATTGAGATCGCGGAAGTCTATGCAAACATGAATGGTACCTTGTTTTTTATTCATGGGAACAAGATTAGAAACCCAAGTTATGTATGCAATGGGATAAATGAAGTCAGCTGTGCGTAGCTTCTCTATCTCGGCTTTCAACACAGCCACTTTGGATGGATGGATGGGTTGTTGCTTCTAGTGGATGGGTGCCACATCAGACCATGTGTTGATGTGGTGTTCCACGATGGATGGATCTAAGCCGAGCATTTCAGTGTATGACCAGGTGAGGATGTCACGAAATTGTTGGAAGAGAGTAGTGTAGGCATCGACCTCTTCCGGGGAGCAAGATGCCCCCAGCATGATCTCCTCAATGATCTCAGAGTTGGTTGAGATGTCGATTTTAATGGTTGGTGAAATGTTCACCATGTTCCCTTCTTCGAAGGCATCAAGTGTTGGGATTGGATTCTTGAACCAGTCAACCTTCCCATGGATGAAATCTTTGGTCTCCATGAAAAACTGGTCAGACTGTGACACACGTTCTTCAGGGAGGAAAAATGAGCAATGGTGCATGTTGTCTCATGGGTATTCCGAGGTGGTCAGAGCTTCAAGTATCTCCTCATCGTTGTTGAAGCAATGAAGTGATAGGTCTGATGGACCATCGGTGGAGGAGGAGTTGAGTGGGTCAGTAGAACTGGACATCATGTAGATGGACATGGTGTATGAAGAAGGCAGTGGTGGGTGAATTTCTTCGATCAAGGTGATTTTGTTGATGTATTTGTAACTTCGAAATGTATTCATCTATGTATCTTATGTATTGTAACCCGATGTTTATTCCAGGATGTATCTATTATGTAATTGAGTCATGTTTCCATGCCCCAATGTTCCGATCGGGAGAATCAATAATGTAAACAAGTCATGTCAAGTCATAGTGGGTAACCCTCCGATTGTCTAAGGGTTAAAGTCCCCGCAGTTCCGGGGAACTAGGGTTATTATACTCTCCTAGTAGAGGTCAACCCTAGTAGGGTTTTAGTCGTGTCAGGATTAGTATAAATAGAGATTTGGGGTCTCTATTTAGCACACATCACTCACACACTCAAGTGTAGCACATAGTTGACGAAGGAGAAGACACTGGGGCTAGACAAGAAGAATATTACTACTGTCGGGAGTGCATCTTACTATTTTGGGGTTTTACATCTTGTGTTGATTCTATCTCTAAGGAAGTTGCAGGGTTTTCTCCATTTATGGTTTCCTCGATGAAAAACACAGTGTATATTGTCTCTTGTGTTTGATTGCTGTACTTGTTATTCTCTCAGTAAAGATCCTAACATAATGCTAGCTTGAATGTTGAAAAACTAACATCGTATCAGAGCTAACATGAGAAGAAGACACTGTGCAGTTGCGGGAACTAGGGCTTCCTAGTTTGTGGATCTTCCTCCACAGATTTTCAACAAAAGTAAGGTGGAATAACTCTCCTCCTTAGGGCGCATCTTTCTGTCGAAGCAGAATCCAATTCTGAGGTTTTTCAGTTTTGGACCTGTCACTACTATCGAAAATTAGGGCTTTTCACAGAAGAGGAATTTTTTAGTGAGCCCAGGCCTGTATTGATCCCCTCCCCAAAATCAAAGTTAGGGACAAATTTCAAGGCATTTGGGTGGACAGAACTCCAGAAAAGCAAAACCCTAATCTGCTCCTGAACCAGCTCTACTGGATTTCAGCTCAAGTTTCAGATTCGACATCTTGAACTTGGTAAGATCTAAAATCTTTTGTATTTCCATTTGAGTTTCTCAATTAAGATGTCTCATCATACCAAGCTTGATTAAAAGCTTGAGGGAGCTGATAACTTTTGAGCCTGGAAGTATAGGATCTCCCTGGTCGTGGAAGAAAATGAGTTAGACTCCTACATCCATGAGGAGGTTTTAGTTCCAAAGGGAGATGAGGCAAAGGCCTTACATAAGAAGAGGATGGTTATGGCAAAGAGGATCATTGCTGATTCTATCAAGGATCACATTATCCCACAGGTGTCCTCTCTCAAGACACCTAAATCTATGTTTGATGCCCTAACCAAATTGTTTGAAGGGAAGAACATAAACCGGAAGATGATTCTGAGAAACCAACTGAAGAATGTGAAGATTCAGAATGCAGAAACAATCCAGTCTTACTTCACAAGAGTTTCTCAGATCAAAGAACAACTAGAAGTAGTTGATGAAGAAGTGGAAAATGTAGAGATTGTGATGACTACCTTGAATGGCCTTCCTAAGTCATGGGATTCTTTCATCCAAGGAATCTGTGCTAGAAAGAAGTTAGTCAAGTTCAGCAGACTATGGGAAGAGTTTTCTCAAGAAGAAGCTCGGATAGCAACTCGAGAAGAGAATATGGGAAGTGAAGATCAAGCTCTCATGGTACACTCCAAGTCTCACTCCAAGTCAAACAAAATAAGATCTCATAGCTCCAGAGTGTTGTACAGGAATAAACACCTTATAACCGAAGGTCTGGGGTTACCAACATACTCATAAAACTTGCAAGCAATCGATCTTAGAGTACAGAAAAGGAAATAAGAGGATATAATAGACTCACCTGATACATGACGGTTGATCCTAGCTTTGTCCTCTTCTGCTCTGCTTCTCCTCCAAAGCCTTCAGGGATGCTTCTCCTTCACCTGTCAAGAGCAAATCCTCCAAGTGCAAGATGATACATGTATATAAAATAGGTTAGATAAATCATATACAGAGTGCTTAATCATAAGTATTCATCAAACCATAGTACATGAAAGACATTCAAGACACATATGGAAGAAGGATTCTCTTTATTAACAATAGTGAATGAGTTCAGATTACAACCCAATGCCTAAGACAAGGACTCCTCTGCAACCAAAGGATTCTGAGTTCCACTGCTCCAAATACTTCTGAATAGAAACCACCGGCATAACTTTGCTCTCCAAGTATGATTGATTAATACCCTCCCCAAGGCCTTTATTTATACTTAGTGAAAGAAGGCAATTTCGAGGGTTGAGGAGGTTGAGACAGTTAAGATGGTTATGGTTAAGGGCTTAACAAATCTCAAATAATCGCGATTTATTATTTTTAATGTCAAAGGAAGGTGTGCACGGGTATTAATACTGGCAACCCACGTATGAAACGCGAGTTGCTCGAAGGGGAGCCCGCGTACAGATCTATACGCAAGATGCAATTACAGATACTCACGTACAACATGTGACATGCTTTAATAAAAGGCGTGTATGTACGCGAGTTGCATGTAACAAAAGGCGCGTACAGCACTTGGCATATTCAAAGGTAAAAATAACCAACTTGATGGATGATAAATGTAGTTCATAATTTGCCCATCTATAGTGTTTTAGGAAACCTTCAATCCATAAATTTCCTTTTGTGTGCCAACATAGGGAATGTCAATGCTCTAACAGAGAAGTGCCATTTAGGTAGATAACAGATGCCCCCTAATGTGTGAGGTCAGAGGGAAGCGATGGCTGAAATACATTATAATCTTTATCTTTGGAGAACTCAGAAATCCAATGGAGCAGAGGTAGTACCTGAAACAAATACATAATAATGTCATATACAAAGTCATATTTGAGGATGCTATGTTCAATATATTGGAACACTAGCTCCTTCACAATATTTGAGCACATCATATGATACGGGTACTAGACCACGTATATTACAAAGGTGGATCGAAGCCACAATATACAATAATGATGAGTCTTGAAAGATCTGGAAGCTGTGGACATAAATGGAACATAATCTTGCGCAACTTAGTCCATAGGGGAGGAACTAAGGTCTTCATAAACAATCCCAAAGAACCAGTACAATCCAAGCCATGTGAATATATGTAGGTTGAAGTCGAACATGGAAAGGATTCAACAGTTTTTCAATCAATAAGTGATAATCGACAACTAAAGCAAAGGAATTCACCAATGATGAAAGTGAACCCTGAGGTATGATCATCAAAACTCTAGGTCTTCGTCATCATGAAGTACTGAAACTAAACCATGCTGTGATAGGGAAGGCAATAGATCCTCCCACGGATCACAAGAGTGACTAGGAACTGGGTAAAAGAAGGGAGACACAATAGATAACAGATATAACAATGATGGGATCAGGATACGGATCAAACATTGGGTTAAGTCCTTGAATAGTGAGCACGACATAGAGATGACCCAAGGCAGCATTTTACTCATAGATAGAACAACTAGACTTATCTGTCATGTAGGATACATGATCAGATACCCCAAGTATAACGGACAAGAGGAGGAGTAGGAAACTCAAAGTAATAGATGAACAGAAAGTAAACACTGAGACATGGATATCAGAAAAGATAGAGAGTGCTATGTTCAAGGATGACATACTGCCACAACTGAAAACAAGAGAAAACTTCTTCCTTACCTTCCTTGTTAAATTTTAACGAGTCCAGGAAAGTCAACTCGGATCCCTCTTCATTTTTAAACAAGCTTGAAGAGACAGGAAAATAATGCTTGATAGTGTCACTGATTCATGGATTTAATGAGCCCGAACGAGTACATGCTCAGTTGGTGTTTTCACATTTAGAGAGTCTGAAAACTCCGAAGAAGACTCCAGGGGGGTCCTTTTTCGTCCAATTTAGTCTCTTGAGGCCGAAAAATTATAAAACACACCACAAAAGAACTCTCTTAACTTCCGTAGAAGAAAAGGTGAACCTTTTTCCTACTTAGTCAAGGAGGTCCGAAAAAGGTTAAATTACCACCTACCCAACGCTCCTTCCAAAACAACATAAAATAGCTTGAGTTTTACGAGTGTGAAGGAAAGCAAGATCACTCGGAAAGATCCATTTGATTACGAGAAATGGGGCTTACAACAATAAACTCGTTGCTTTGTTCTTAAGTGTTTAACGAGCATGACAAAGACACAAAGTACACTCAGAATCTTTATCATGTTTACGTCCAGAGCACGAAAAAGAGAAAACTAAGCTCATACCGGGCATTCCTTTTCCATAAATTTAGTCCCTCAGGTCCAGAAAAGTGATAAACCTATGCCTGAGAATACTCTTCTCAATTCAAAATAGAAAAGAGAGGGATCATTTCTCGTATTATTCCACATGGTCCGAGAAAGAGATAACCTACCACCAATGCAGATGCCCGTTCACATATTCTTAACGAGCTTGAACGGACAAGTTAACTCGGCAGTCAAGTCTATTTTGAAGGAGTTAGACCTAGGCCTAAAGAAAATCCATAAGGGTGGGGAGTCCTATAAAGGGATAGCTTATGAAAAGAGATTCCAAATAAGCTCTATTTAGCGTGAAAAATAGCTAAAAGGATACCCCTGTACCTGAAATAGTTGCGGCATGAGTATCAAAGAACAACATAGGTTTTAAAGGAAGATACTCATGAAAAAGGGGTCCTATCCATGGAAGAACAATGGTAAAAACAGGGAACTAATGGTTTATAATACCATAGTCCGTGGAAAAATGTTGATTGCTAAGGTTAATGTGGATTGAATATAGATGCCAAAAAATGCATTGGAAATGACAAAACCACCCTATGGGAGCAAAAAACACTTTATAATGATGAAAAACCTGTTTAAAGGCAAAAAGAAATATGGTATTGGTTAAATAGATTTCAAACTATAGGGAAAAACCCACTTTGAGAAATAATATTTCTATAAATAGTTCAAAATCAAAACAAAACTCACCATTTGAATTTTTAGCCATAAAAAGCAAGTTTTTACCTCTACCTTCATTCAATCGTTATGGACAATCTAGTGGATGAAATCAAATTCCACAAGTTGCAGGTAAGCCTACACCCAGAGCTCTTCATTTTGATCCTAGCAATTATTAATTTTGAGTCCCAATTTCATTATTAAAAGCCTCCTAAAGCATGCCACGGTGCGTACGTGGGTTCACAATGTAAAGACTCATGTACATGCATTATGTACGCGGGTTGCCTATATAGACAGTCGCGTACAGTACGTGACATGTCTAATTAGACAGTCGCATGTACTGCGTGAAGGATAAAAAGTTAATTATAGTCAAAAAAAATTGAAATTTTATATGAAAGTAATGAATCAAATTACTTGTTTTGCTAGGTGTGAAGGTGGTGTTGGAATGGAGGGAATGGGAACATGAAACAATGGACCAAGAAGCACTCCAAAGTGCGCCCACCATACATGCATTATGAACGAGTGGGTTATTAAATTTCTTTTGCACATCACCCATGCGGGCCAATGTCCACCTATTGGAGTTCATGATAAACTATTGGGATCACGATTTGGGGATGTTTGACCTACAGGGTGAAACTTTCGAGATTAATACTGAGGACATGTATTTCATTACCAGTCTATCATGATGAGGAGCACTGGTCAACTTAGAGGGAACCAGCAAGGGCATGACCCTTTGAGTGTCCAGAACTACATAGATGTTTTTTGCACACCAGGTACCCAGAAGAGAGGGAGCTATGTCTCTATTGCACATATCCATGACTTTACACTACAGGTACTGACGAGCACCATCGTGAGGATTGCAATATCCTCCTCATTACATTTAGCTACATGGAACCAAATGAGGTTGGCATTGGATTGTATGCATGGTGCCCTCTATGATTGGTGTTCAGGAGTTGTCCCTATCATGAAAAGACAACTCTCCGATTGCAAGAGAGGAAGGCGAAAGAACTTTGGCCATTCTAGCATATTGGTTTCCTTCTTCGGGAGAGAGTACCAGGGTTGAGCCCCGCCATACCTCTACCAATTCGATCTCCATGTCAGACGAGGCTGAGCAAATGGGGAGACATATTCCTCCGTCAAGGAGGAGGAGACACAGTGCATAGTGTATATGATGATGATTTCTATATCTGGTGGAAGCGACAGCTACCGGCACTAGAGCAATTTCCATATGTCAGCATGGATTTTCGAGGTGACCCAGACCTTTTCCTCCCTCCAGGAGGAGCATAGGGAGAGCTAGGTAAACAATTTTTAATTTTTTAACATTTTTAAAATTTTTATGAATTTTTTAAAATGATAGATATATACATATGTATACAAGTCTAAATCCAATAAACATGTCAAAATGCAGATATTGGACCGGTTTGCCCTAAGGGGCATCCACGCATGTTTGTTCATCCTGTCATAGGCGAAGACCTGGGGCTGATTAGGGTTCTAGAGGGAAAGCTACCCAGGCTGACCCAAAGAGTTCCCACCTTGTGGATAGAGCATATCCCGATCGTCATGCAGGAGTTCGTAGTTGGGGTTCCACCTATCTAGTTACGCCTTTTGAGGAGAGTAGCCAGAGCAATGCTTGTATACATAGATGTTGTGGAGGCTGTCGAAGCCGAAGAGTCTGAGGAAGCCAAAGTACAGAGAGACCATGGGGACCAAGGTGGTCCGAGTGACCAAGGTGGTCATGCTTAGATCTAGGACATTTTGATGGACTGCGATCCACATTTTTGTATATTTTGTATATTATACAATTATGACGGGA
Source organism: Pseudotsuga menziesii (assembly GCA_001517045.1). Taxonomy (NCBI): domain Eukaryota; kingdom Viridiplantae; phylum Streptophyta; class Pinopsida; order Pinales; family Pinaceae; genus Pseudotsuga; species Pseudotsuga menziesii. The sequence continues at coordinate 83,539 of LPNX010666853.1, forward strand.
TCTGAGGATCAGACTCGACCTATATATGGACATATATATATATATATATATATATAGTTGTTGTCGGTTTATTTACAAATGTTTTTTATATACATGCTGTATAGTTTTATGAAATGTGTGTTAGATGCCAATCTAAAATGTAATTAGCATATGCATCAGTCAATGAATTATGATTTCATGGAATGTGATTGAATATAATAACTTCAAAATTTCTTTCCAATAACCGAATTTGCATGAACTGACGTAATAGAATAGGATTTCGTACCTGATAAGCTCGATTGAGCTGGGAGACCACCAGCTAAGAGTCTAGACGGACCTCGAGCTAGGTGATACCACGTGACAAAGCATCCCATAGAAGCTCAATTACATCCCTATACTCAGCAACATTATTAGAAGCAGGACCTAAACAAGCGCCTTTTGTGGCAACTAGTTGTCCTGAGGGAGAGTAAATGACCCATGCTGCTGAAGCTAGATTACAAGTGTGGCATTTGGTGCCATCAGCGAACCCTATATACCTTTCAGAAGACATCTGCAACAACCAGTAGATGGTATAGAAAACAAAAACCGACAACCTAATGTACATAAAAATACATAAAATAAAATTACAAGAAAAAGTGCTAAGCCTAAGCATAGTACTTCTTCAGGTAGAGCCCATTTCTAGGCTCTGGCAGCTTGTTCCCATCAAAATCAACTAACTCATATGCGCCCTTCTTCAAGACTTTCGACACGACATAAGGTCCTAACCACATGGCCTTGAATTTTATTGCCCCCAGGGGTTCTTTGTCTTGGTCCCAAAGCAAGACAAAGAAAAAGTGCTAAGCCTAAGCATAGTACTTCTTTAGGTAGAGCCCATTTCTAGGCTCTGGCAGATTGTTCCCATCAAAATAAACTAACTCATATGCACCCTTCTTCAAGGCTTTCAACACGACATAAGGTCCTAACCACATGGCCTTGAATTTTCTTGCCCCCAGGGGTTCTTTGTCTTGGTCCCAAAGCAAGACAAGTTCCCCCTCAGAGAAAACCCGAGGTTTGAGCGATTTATCATATTGAGTTTTGACCGTATTCTTATGAGATTGATTAGCGGTTAGCGCATCTCTACGCTGTTCATCAGGATTTTCTAAATGTACCAGACGTTCCTCAAGATCTGTCGTATCAGGTAACACATGAATAGCTATTTTTAGAGACAGTATTTCACACTCAATCAGAGTAACTACTTCCACTCCATGAACGAGTTGGAAGGGGGAGAAACCCGTAGCAGTTTTTAGGTTAGTTCGGTAGGCCCAAAGAGCAGGATATAGCATGATGTGCGAGTTAGAACGGGCTGGATCAATTGTACGTTTAAGGATAGTCTTTAAAGTCTTGTTTACAGCCTCAACCTAACAGTTTGCTTGTAGATAGTATGAAGATGAATGTTCCTGTCTGAATCCGAGCATAGCAGTCAGTTTCGTCATCATGCTATTTTGAAAATGACTGCCATGGTCAATGACAATCACTTTGGGTATACCAAACCGTGCTATAATCTGATTGAATACAAAGAAAGTTGTTGTTTCCCCATCGGCTTTAAAAGTAGGCATTGCCTCTGCCCATTTTGTAAAATAGTCAACAGTGACAATGATGTATTTATGCCCCCCAGTTGAGGCTGGGTTGCATGTCATGTAATCAATACCCCATTTCATAAAGGGATCTACCGAGACAACGGGAAATAATGGAGCAAGATGTGACCGCATTTTCCTGGTGTAAAGCTGACAAGGATGACAGCGCTTCACTGCTTCTACACAATCTTTGAAGATTGTGGGCCAGAAATAACCAGCACGTAGTATCTTCTGGGCCGTCGCTAACCCAGATAAATGACCCCCACATGCTCCACTATGGGAATCATTTAGGACAATCTCCGCTTCCTCATGGGTAAGGCATCGACGCAAAATGGAATCTACCCCTCTGTGATATAATGTATCTCCTATGATGAGGTAGTTCTTTGCATGAAGGTGTAATTTACGTTGTTCCTACCTTGAGGAAGCTGCAGGATACTTCAAAGTCTGGAGATATATAAGAATATATCCATACCAAGGATCACAGGTGGATATCAAGAAGATGTGCTCATCTGGAAATGAGTCATCTTCAACGGCTACATCTTCTTCAGTAGGAAATTCTACTATAAGTTCAGCAAAAACTAAGGACTTCTTAGACTTAGTGAACTGAAAATCCAAGTCAAACTCTTGAAGAATGACTATCCATTTGTTAAATTTTCCCCCAACAATCCGTCGGGATAAAACATATTGAAACGGATTCACATCCGCCACTACTGTTGTGGTCCTCAGTAAAATGTAGTGACGTAACCTCTGAACAGCATAAACAGCTGCTAAGGCTAATTTCTCAATGTGGGAGTATCTAAGTTCAGGTCCAGCCAAAGAACGGCTAAGATAATAAATGACATGCTCTACAACCTTATCGTCTTCATGGACTAGTCCTACCCCAATGGTCGACTCAGACGCGGCCAGATATAATCTAAAATCCCTAGAATAATCTGGCGGACGCAATAAGGGTGCCGACAACAAAGCTTTTTTTTATGCCTCGAAAGCAAGTTGTGCGGTTTCATCCCATACAAATGGGGTGTCCTGTTTGAGCAAGCACATGAAACCCTTAGTAATATTGGCATAGTTAACAATAAAACATTGAAGAAAATTAGACTTTCCTTACAGGCTTTGAAGTTGCCTGATAAAACGAGGAGGAGGCAGATTTACAATGGCCTCAACTTTTAATGGATCCACTTGGATGCCTCTATTAGAGACAATGAACCCGAGCAATCTTCCTGACTCGACACAGAATACACACTTGTGGGGATTCAAGCGGATTTTATAATGTCTGCATCTCTCAAATATCAACCGCAAATGATCTGGATGTTGGATCCTCTTACGAGAATGTGTAGGCAGATCATCAAGGTATGGTTCGACAATGGCTTTAATATCATGGAAGGCAAAGTTCATATCCCATTGAAAGGTTTCCCCAGCATTTTTCAATCCAAAGGGCATTTTCTTATACGCGAAGGTACCCCAAGGACAAATGAAAGTATTTTTATGTTGGTCTTCCGGTTTTATTTGAATTTGATTGTATCCAGAGAAGCCATCCATAAACGAGAACACCTCACTTCCCGCACAAGCATCTATAATCTGTTCTATAAATGGCGTGGGATAGTTATCCTTAAGACAGGCTTTATTCAAATCTCTAAATTCAGTACAAATGCAGATAGTCCCTTGCTTCTTATCAATAGGAACAGGGTTAGATACCCATTCTGTCAAAGCTATGGGATAGATAAAACCAGCCTTCAATAGCTTTTCAACTTCAGCCTTCACCGCCGCCGCTTTGCGTGGGTTAACAGGTCTTAACTTTTGTCGAACTGGTTTGGCATCAGGATATGTTCAGATTTCATGTTCAACAATCGATGGATCAATTCCTAGCATCTCCTCATATGACCAGGCAAAGACATCTCGGAATTCCTTAAACAGGGCAGTATAGATAGCAATCTCTTTAGGAGAGCAACTTGCACATATGTATATTTTTTCCATGACATCAGGGTTTACAGAGATGTTAATAGGTATAGTAGCGGAAATATTTGCCATATTCCCCTTGGCAAACATTCCTTCCCTGGGTAAGGGATTGATAGGTATATGAACATCTTCTGACAGTCTCAAATGAAACTCTTGATTTTCTATTCTCCTTAGTTTCGAAAGAAAATAGGAGTGATGATGAAGATCCTCACAAATCTTACCACGTCCACTCATGGCTTCCAAAATGGCTTCATCAGAAGGTAAAACCATGTCTAAACAATATATAGAGTGCAAAGAGTTTTTCGCCCATGCAGGAAAATAGACTTCTTCCAGATCTTCCAAGACTGTTAGAGGATCTGGAATGGGATCAACAATGGCTTGAGTGATAGATTGATAAGCTACCTCCACTGTCGATAAGGGCACTTCAGGTTCGTGGGGGGATGGGAGAACCCAAGGATCGGTCCTATCAACAACCATAGCTATGGACCTCCCCACACTAGTAGAACCAATATAATTAACCGAGGATGGAAGATCAAATGTGCCCATCAATGATGTGTAAATTCCAGCCCCCAAACTCTGTGCAGCAGGTTTGACCTGATCAACCAATGGCACAGTGGACTCATTAGACTCTAAACAGCATTTTCAAGTATAATGAATTTTATCAATAGTAATCAACTTGCCCTCATGTGGAAAAACCATTACACAAAAAATGGTCGATGCAATAGAGGACATCGCATAAGTTCAGTTTCTTCCTAGAAGCAGATTATAGTCCAACGGAGCATCAATCACTTCCACCTAACAGACACTGCTTTGCCTGCCAGCTTAATTTCAAAATCCAGCAGGATACCATGCGGATGGAAGGACCTTCCATTGAAAGCAGTAAGTAGATTGTTTGACGGGACCAGCTCTGGGGATCCAAGAGCTTTCCAACAGGTCAAGGACATAACGCATGTAGAAGCACCCTCATCAACAACTGCCCTTCCAATGGTCTTTCCACCATGGATGACATCTATTGATAAGGCTACATGGTAAGGTAGGCGAATTTTAACATCAGACAAATGAAATTTCACCATGAGACTCGATGAGTCCATGCTTCCTAAAGCTACTAAGAGGGCATCCCGCTGGGTGGGACAACTCTGTAGCTCCTCCAAAGCTGACATTGCACACGGGGTTTGGGCTAAATATTCAACCACGAAGTAGTTTGAAGCATCCCTAGCATTAGGGTTATGCAAGGTCTTCTTAAAGACACCTTTCGGTATAGTTTCAGCAGGTTTCTATATCGTGAGAGGGTTAGAAGTTTCACCTACAGCTTTACCCTTCTCAAAAGTCTCTTTCTCATAATTTTTACTCCTCATCTGTAACAAAGTTGAAGATCGAACCATGTTGATATAGTTTGGGTCAGGAGAATTTTAAGTGCCCCCTTCTACATTAGAAGCTGAAGCTGAGTTCTATCCTTGGGGAAAGGATCCTTCAGGACAGCCGGCTGTTGAGCTTTAAGCAGCTTCTGTGCTTGTTCCATAAGCAGACAAAGGTGAGTAAGGTGGTCCTCGTGGCACAACTTGCATGGGAACTTAACCTTATTCTTTTATTTCTTTCCCCCATCAGCATTGTTTGTGGGCTTCTGCTTGTTTTGGTTTCCCTCTCCTTTCTTTCCTCTCTTTTTCCTCCCACCGGGCTGTTGATTTCCCTTCTGAGAGGTTTGTGCAAAAACATTTGCACTCTAGGGGGAGGGGGTAGCCTTTGCTGCCTCCACCATAGACTGCTTGACAGACAACTGATGAAGTTTCTTAGCCAAAGACTCTACGGTGGGAGAGTTAATGGACCCAACCACACCATCGGCATGGGGTCCAGGCTTAGGCTTCTCCGCATCATGCATAGGCCTCGGTGCCTCAGGGATAATATCATACAAGATCCCAGATTGTGAATAAATCAAATCCAATTGCTGGTCCCTGAGAATGGCTTCTTCTTCATTTGTCACCCCTGAGGTGGATACGTCCTTAGATATGTAGGGCAACAGGGATTTAAGGAACCACTCTAGAAGGAACTTAGGAGGGATAGTGGCTTTTATAAGGCTCTTTTGCCTCCTCCATTCTTGGATATGATCCGAGATGTGGGTAGCCTTGTTCTGCCTAAACGTAGATGACAAGTCCGTTCTGAAATCATATCGGAAGGGAAGCTGAAAGTGGCTAAAAAAATCACTAGCCAAGTCCCAGAAACTACTGAAAGCAATAGAAGGCAAATCAATATACCATTTTGCCGCGGTACTTGTTAAGGTTCTCTGGAACAGCCTCAACCTAATTGAATCTTCATTCAGTGAATTTGAAGAATACCATAAATGGAATGTGGTGGCATGAGCTCCAGGATCTTCACCAACTTTGCCTTCGAATTTAGGGATGTCCGATGGCAATTTGGTGGGAACAGGTGGCCATGAGGGGTCATGCCTCATCGGGTCATTCATCAACTTTGACAAATATGGAAAGTTTAATGTTGCCAGGAATGGAAGTTTGGGTCGAACTGGTGCACTAAATGTGCCAGCCTGAGGATTAGAGGGACCTGCCCCAGAATGCCCATAGGTAAAAGTGGGGTTTCCCCCTTTTGCCGGTTGCGAAGTGGGTAGATTACTCTGAAATGGATTCCATCTATAAGCCATAGTATTGTGTGTGGGAGGTGCAGTATAATAATTTCGGGCCATCCCAATCGAAACTGGGGTCTGAAAGACAGGAGCCGGTATACCTGCGCTAAACAACGAGAAGGGAGAGCTCGTGAATGGGGCCAAAATCAGAGTTTGAAAAATTTTCCCATAAGAGGTATTGTTCCCAAACTGCACTCCTACATACAAAGGTGATGGGCCTACGTATGGAGCGGATGGGAGAATGTGCCCCCCATTCCAAGGAAATCCTTGGACGAAAGCCGAGGCTCCTACCGGACCACTCTGGGTAGTGTATGGGAAGGCAGAAGGAACAGTAGGTATACTGGGAATCCTAGTAACCATATCACTAGAAGTACCTATTAGGTTTGAGTCAACCAGTGGTTGGACCACCTGGATCACTGGAGTCAAAGGTGTAGAAGGTATACTAGATCTAGGGGCACTTACTGATGGAGGTAGTACCCCTTCAACCGAAACGGCTGAGGTGAACACAAAAGAACTTTCTCCCATAGAAGACATAATCCTACCCACAGGGACACCTAAAACAGGTGAATGAAAAGGTATAACCTGAACGATCACAGAATCGTTTAAATCAGTCAAGGGTGTGTTAAAATTCCTTGCAAACTCATCAGTCTACAATTCTTCTATCTTAACCGTATCAAGATCAAAACAGTTAGCTATAAGTTCTGGTTCACCTAGAACTTCACTTACTCCTACAGGTTCAAATGAACTGTCCGTGTCCAATATCCACCTTTGGGGTAGAGTTTGAGGTTCTAATGTGACGAGAGGAGGAAGGTTTCATAACCTTCTTGACCTTCTTATAGGTTGGTCTTCCATGATTGAAAATTTAACAAATCAAATCCTAAGGTCAACTAAACACAGGCAGAACCATAGAGCACAAACTATAAAAATTCCTAAAGTCTCAAACAATCAATCAAGGGTGAAAGATATGCTTTCCCGAAGAAAGCTGAAGAATGATTACTTGGCATCCTTGAAGTGGTTCTTAGGCAGAAGAAGAGGAATCACCCACCGCCCTCCCACACTTACAACAAGGGTTACCTTCCAAGCCCGTCCAAGGTGAACCAAAAATAGCCTTTCGATTTACCTAGGTATGAACCCTAAATGTCAAGAGACTAAAGGCTACCTTAGCTCTACCAACAGTCTGGGGGGGAAATCGTAAGCCTGACTCATACGCATGGGCAAGGTAGCTGAGCCCGAAACTATGTCTAGGACAAAATCCCCAGATGCGTAAAAGTCCTGATTTACGTTTTGACAAGGAATCGGAGGGTTATCTCCTCAGTCCAATCCCTCCACGCAGCCTTGTACTTGACTCCCTTTTGAGAGGAGCTTCCCAGATACAATTGATAAAGTCAAGGATTTACATAAAGAATAGTCCCCTACGTCTGAATTTTAAAACTTATGAGAAGTTTACACTTCCTATCCCACAAGTCTAGCCTAAGCTAGTAGGTGAAAGGCACCTAAAAATAAAAATTAGTAGTAAATTTTAATTATTGCGTTCATTTTAAAGGGATTTTTCTTACTCAGAAGGAAATGGAGTGATGAACTATGGTGTTTTTGACTCGATAAGAAATAAAAAAGTAAAGGTGTATTTTTTCAAAGCAAATTGCCACTATTAAAGAAAAATTCTTTTTTCTTTTTCTAAATATAGATTGATGAACAAATGCAAGAGAAACTAAGACTATGTTTTTGTAGTTTTTGAGATTATATTTTTAAAACTGAAATGAAAACTACTTATGCAAAAGCAAATGAAAAAGCTCGAAAATGTTTTTCTTTTCACTTTTTAAAAATGCTCAAACTCTACTATGCACCTAAAATGCACTAAACTTGAGTATACTTGGATCTAATCAACTGTATAAAATAAGCAAACTAAAGTAAACAGGTCAATAAAACCAAGAATCAACCAACAAAGGGAGACCAGGAACCCTAGCTTGGGTGTGTATAATGGCAAGAAATCACTATAAAATTACAAAGGTAAGTGACAAACCAACCACTATCAAAAGATATACTGGAAAAATAATGCCCGAAATCTTGATCACTGATTCGGACAGAGACACTTCAACCTATAACCTAAACAGGCTAACCTACTTCAAGATGCAAACAGAAGACAATCCAAACAAAAGAAACCCAAGGGCTTTACGAGAAAGCACCAAGTGTGGACACCAAGGTCTTCAGACTAACTGCACAGTATTCATAAAGAAAGCCAACTAACAAATAGGAATTACAAAAAGACAGGGACAAGAAAACCCTAGCCCAAAAATCCCTATTTCCAGGCTTGTACGCGACTGTGTATAAGGGCAACTCACGTACTGTACAAGACTGTCCAATATAGCAACCCGCGTATGCAGGACTCTGTACGTGACTGTGTATGAGAGTAACCCACGTACAGGTACAAAATTTTTCTCAAAAACAAAGAAAAATCCACAAGGCTTTCAAATACTATGGTAAGCATGAACCAGGATAAAATACCACACACAAACTTCAAGGCAAAGACTGGTCAGGGGTGACAGAAACAACCTACAACAGTCTGGGCTCCCCAGTGGAGTCGCTAGTTCTTTTGTACAGGAATAAACACCTTATAACCGAAGGTCTGGGGTTACCAACATACTCATAAAACTTGCAGACAATCGATCTTAGAGTACAGAAAAGGAAATAAGAGGATAGAATAGACTCACCCGATCCACGACGGTCGATCCTAGCTTTGTCCTCTTCCGCTCTGCTTCTCCTCCAAATCCTTCAGGGATGCTTCTCCTTCACCTATCAAGAGCAAATCCTCCAAGTGCAAGATGATACATGTATATAAAATAGGTTAGATAAATCATATACAGAGTGCTTAATCATAAGTATTTATCAAAACATAATACATGAAAGACATTCAAGACACATATGGAAGAAGGATTCTCTTTATTAACAATAGTGAATGAGTTCATATTACAACCCAATGCCTGAGACAAGGACTCCTCTGCAACCAAAGGATTCTGAGTTCCACTGCTCCAAAGACTTCTGAATAGACACCACCAGCCTAACTTTGCTCTCCAAGTATGATTGATTAATACCCTCCCCAAGGCCTTTATTTATACTTAGTGAAATAAGGCAGTTTCGAGGGTTGAGGAGGTTGAGACAGTTAACATGTGGTTAAGGGCTTAACAAATCTCAAATAATCATGATTTATTATTTTTAATGTCAAAGGAAGGTGTACGTGGGTATTAATACTGGCAACCCACGTATGACACATGATTTGCTCTAAGGGGAGCCCGCGTACAAATCTGTACGTGAGATGCAATTACAGATACTCGCATACAACACACGACATGCTTTAATAAAAGGTGCGTATGTACAAGGTAGTGGGGAGATGACTACCAATATCCAATAAAAGGTAGGAGATGACTACCAATATCCAATAAAAGGTAGTGGGGAATCTTCCTATAAACTAGACTCTGGAAAGTATCTAACAATGAAAGAAGTATTGTTTGTGCCAAGACTGAAGAAGAACCTTCTCTCCATATCAGCATTAGATGCAAAAGGAATGCGGGTTGCATTCATAAATGGTCAAGTCATCATGTGGCCAAAAGGAAAGACTATCAATGATGCGGTAGTGATTGGAGAGAAAGGAGGATTGTACAAATTGAAGGGCCATCCAGAACAAGCCTTGGTCCATGACATAGTAGAGCCAAGTGAAATTTGGCATAGAAGGCTTGCACATGTGCATTACAGATCACTACCTATTGCAAGAAAGGTTGTCGAAGGCATTCCAAAAAATCCAAGCAAAACATGATGGGGTGTGCAAAGGATGTGCGAAAGGAAAGAATACAAAGAGGACATTTCCAAGCAGAGAAAGCAAAGCAAAAGGAATCTTAGAAATCATCCACTCTGATGTATGCGGTCCTATGTCATCAAGCTCTCTAAGCAGGTATGCATATTATGTTTCTTTTATTGATGACTTTTCTAGGAAGACATGGGTTTACTTCATGAAGAACAAAGACAAAGTATTCAGTAAGTTCAAGGAATTCAAATCCTTGATCGAGAACCATACTAAAAAGAAGATCAAGACCATTCGATCAGATAATGGTGGAGAATTCACTTCAAATGAATCCAAAGAGCTATGCAAAGAATCAGGGATTAAGAGGGAGTTGTCCACTCCTTATAATCCACAACAGAATGGGATTGTGGAACGGAAGAACAGAACTATCATGGAAGCTGCAAAAGTAATGCTTCCTAATCAAGACCTTCCTATGCATATTTTGGCGGAAGCTTCCAGAGCAACGGTGTATGTACAGAACCATACTCCACATAGAGTACTCAAGAACAAGACTCCTGAAGAAGTCTTCTCCAGCAAGAAACCAGAAGTCAGCCATCTCAAAATATGCAGCTGTCCTATGTACATCCACATTCCAAAAGAGAAGAGGACTAAATTAGATCCTTCAGGAAAGAAGGGTATATTTGTGGGATACTCTGAAAGCTCGAAGGCTTACAGAATATATTTCCCAGGATACAAGAAGATTGACATCAACATGGATGTGACATTTGATGAAGACGTAGCCTACAACAAATCCAGAAAGAGACCTGTTGAAGAACCTGAAGAAGCAGAAGCACCCAAAATTCATGATACAACCATGAATGAAGAAACTCAAGAAGAAGATCGAGAATTTGAAGAACCACAAAGACCTGTAGATCCACCTCCGGAGAAGAATTCTCATAAGAGGAAAATTGCTTGGGTACGAGAACTTATCCAAGGTGCAGAAAGATATGGGGCTCCAGAAGAGAATCACAGAGAAAGAAAGAGGACCAGATCCTGTTCTGAGTATGTAGCTTTACTATGTGATTTCATTGATAAAGAACCTTCTAGTTATGAAGAAGCGGCAGAACGAAAAGAATGGAAGGATGCTATGATCAAAGAGTACCAATCGATCATGAAGAATGATGTTTGGGATGTTGTCCCAAGACCAGACGGGAAGTCAATTGTAACTTCCAAATGCATATACATGATCAAACATGCTGTAGACGGTAGCATTGAAAAATACAAGGCAAGATTTGTAGCTCAAGGTTTCTCTCAAAAGGAAGGAATAGACTATGAAGAAACCTTTGCACCTATATCCAGATACACTTCCATCAGATCAGTACTTGCTTTGGCTGCAGTGATGAAATGGAAGATACACTAGATGGATGTCAAGACTGCTTTCTTGAATGGTGTAGTGGAAGAGGAAGTGTATGTAGAACAGCCACTTGGTTTTGAGACACATGACAGGGAGTCTCATGTGTGTATATTGAAGAAATCCCTGTACGGTTTGAAACAGGCACCCAGGACATGGTACGGCAGAATTGATAGCTTTCTATCCAGTTTGGGCTTTACCAAGAGTAAAGCAGATTCAACCCAGTGATGCTTCTACTATATGTAGATGATCTATTTGTGATAGGTATGGATGGGTTGATTACTAATACGAAGAGAAATCTTGCTGCTAAGTTTGAGATGAAGGACTTGGGTATGATGCATTATTTTCTAGGCATGGAGGTGTGGCAGAGTGCGGATGGAATCTTCCTTGTACAAAGGAAGTATGCAGTAGAGATCCTGAAGAGGTTTGGGATGATGGACTGCAACACTATGGCCACACCTATGGCATCGAACTTGAAGCTATTGAGCGATGCTTCATCAGATTCGGTTGATGTTGCGATGTATCATCAGATGATTGGGTCATTGATGTACCTGACGAACATGAGACCAGACATTTTCTTTGCTATGAACACCTTGAGCCAGTTCTTGACAGATCCGAGAAATGTTCACTTGATTGCTGCAAAGCATATTCTGAGGTACCTAAGCGGTATAGTTGATTATGGGCTCAAGTACGATGTGAATTAGAAGATTAACCTGGAGGGTTATGTTGATTCAGATTGGGCAGGCAGTGCCATCGATAGGAAGAGCACTTCAGGGTGTTGCTTCAGTATGGGATCAGGTGTGATCTCTTGGTTTAGCAAGAAGCAATCCTGTGTGGCACTGAGTACAGCTGAAGCAGAGTATGTCGCAACTTGTTCAGCTAGTTGTGAGGCAGTATGGCTGCAGAATCTACTGTCTGATTTATTTGATCTCCAGATGATTGCTACTTGTATACATTGTGACAACCAGAGTTGCATGAAGTTGTCAGAGAATCCAGTGTTCCATGACAAGTCGAAGCACATAGAGATCAAGTATCACTATATCAGGGATGTGGTGCATAGACGAGCAGTGAAGCTCCAGTATGTTGCGATGGAGGAACAAATAGCAGATGTGTTGACAAAGCCATTAGCCAGAGGGAAGTTCGAGTACTTCAAGGAGAAGCTTGGTGTTCTCCATATCAAGGTTTCCTCCAAGGGAAAGTGATGAGTCCCAAATCCATTCTGACGAGTAGGTTAGATGTAAGGGCTGAGCCATTATATCATGGTGAGAGGATTCAGTTCCTTACATGTTAGATATGAGTGCTAAGATCGAAATCCATTTTGATGAGCAGGTCAGACATAAGGGCTGAGCCATTCTATCATGGTGAGAGGATTCAGTTCCTTCCATGTCAGATATGAGTGTTGAGATTCATAGCCATTCTGATGAGCAGGTCAGATGTAAGGGCTGAGCCATTCTGTCATCGTGAGAGGATTCAATTCCTTCCATGTCAGATATGAGTGCTGGCCATTCTATCGAGTAGGACAGATGTAAGGGTAACTTCCACTCTCTAGGAGAGTGGAGGCACCTGGTCCGTTACCAGGTAGCTCAGTCTGGGACTAGGGGCCTTTCTGACGAGGGTGGAGGATTTGGTTCCTTCCAGGTTAGATGTGAGTGCAGGTAATTCTGGCAAGGGTGTAAGACTTGTTTCCTACCAGGTCAGATCTAAGGGAAACTGCCATTCTCCGGGAGAATGGAGGCACCTGGTCCATTACCAGGTAGCTCAGTCTAGGACTGGGGGCCTTTTTGGCAAGGGTGGAGGATTTAGTTCCTTCTAGGTCAGATGTGAGTGCAAGCCTTTCTGGCGAGGGTAGAGGACTTGTTTCCTTCCAGGTCAGATATAAGTGCTGAAGCCTTTTCACAGATGATAGTGATGTGATGTCCTATCATGCTGGTGAATGTGAGTGTTGGGCCTTTCTGATGTGATTGTAGGTTCCTACATGATCAGATGTGAGTGTTGGGCATGCCTTTCTGATGAGTAGGTCAGATGTAAGTGCTGGGTGAAGACCTACCTTATGGCTAGGCCTACAACCAGCATGAAAGAAGGTTGGCTCTCTAGAACTTCCTATGACAAGATAGCACACAAGATGATGACTAGATGAGATCCAAATCGAGATATGATCCAGATCCAGTTATGATGACTCCAAGATATCCATATCCAACAGTGATGATCTTGATCGAGTGATGATCCAGATCCAGCAGTGATGATCCAGATCCAGTCCAGTGATGATGATCCAGATCAAGAGATGATCTAGATCCAGTGATGTTGTCCTATGATGATCCAGGTCGAGAGATGATCTAGATCCAATGATGATGTCCCATGATGATCTAGATCAAGAGATGATCCAGATCCAATGATGATGTCCCATGATGATCCAAATCGAGAGATGATCTAGATCTAGTGATGATGATCCAGATCGAGAGATGATCCAGATTCGAAGAATGAAGATGACTTGAAGACTCAGAAGACTCAAGATGCAGATGATGAGATGATCCAGTGATATAGAGAAGAAGACCAGTGCTGAAAATTGTGTCGAAAGAATACCTTCCTAGTTAAGAGGGAGTGTTGATGTATTTGTAACTTTCGAATGTATTCATGTATCTTATGTATTGTAACCCGATGTTTATTCCGGGATGTATCTATTATGTAATTTAGTCATGTTTTCATGCCCCAATGTTTTGATTGGGAGAATCTGTAATGTAAACAAGTCATGTCAAGTCATAGTGGGTAACCCTTCGATTATCTAAGGGTTCAAGTCCCCGCAGTTCTAGGGCACTAGGTTTATTAGACTCTCCTAGTAGAGGTTGGCCCTAGTAGGGTTTTATTCATGTCAGGATTAGTATAAATAGAGAGCTGGGGTCTCTATTTAGCACACATCACTCACAAACTCAAGTGTAGTGCATAGTTGAGGAAGGAGAAGACATTGGGGCTAGACAAGAAGAAGATTACTGCTGTTAGGAGTGCATCTTACTGTTTTGGGGTTTTATATCTTGTGTCAATTCTATCTTTGAGGAATTTGAGGGGTTTTCTCCATTTATGGTTTCCCTAATGAAAAACACAGTGTTCATTGTCTCTTGTGCTTGATTGATGTACTTGTTATTCTCTCAGTAAAGATCCTAACATAATGCTAGCTTGAATGTTGAAAAACTAACCGATTTTAGACTCAAGGGAATGGTGACGGAGGTCAGCAAGAGCCATTCGAAACTTGGGTAGGTCTTAGCAATGGTGGGAGTAATGTCCTGTTGACGATCTGAATTGGCACAATAGTCAACTTAAGAGACAACCCGATCCAAAAGTTTTCAAAGATGCTCTCAGTCGTTAGGTAGCTGTCTCTGACGGGATTAAAGCCCCGTTACCTTCCCTAAATTACTCCCAGCTACAAGAAAAGACTTAAAAGAAAAAATGAAGTTACTGTTTATTAACTAAACCTATAGTACACCTATGAATATGCAAAGTAAACTGTTACTGAGTTAGTTGATATATTACACGACTAATAACTGGATGATTAATCTAGTTAACCAATTAATTTATAAATACAAGAATAAATAGTTAATTAAATATTAACAAACTCAATCAATTACGTAAATACATTATAAACACATGTACATTCATAACAAGATTTAAAGATAACTTAGCAAAGTATACATGTAAAATCTGATTCAATATGTTTTCTATAAATTAAATAAAAAACTACCAATAATATATCTGAAATATCCTATCCTGATCAGGAGCATGGAAATATTAACCCTGGAATCAACTTGCAAATAATGCTACTGTGCAGACAATCCTGGACAGATCAGAATAAATTCTGAGATTTAAACAAGACAACACAGTGAACAAGTATATCACATACATTATGATGATAACATCATATTTATTACATGATGTAAATTTGCAAATTAAACCAGCATAAATCGACAGTTAAACATAATGCTTCGGCAAATTTCTTTAAAGAAATATAACAAAACATAAAGACTGTAAAAGGAAACAACAAGATCAAACGATATCATAAATACATTTCCATATTATAAATACTGCAAATATATTTATAAATATCACCAGTCAAAAAGTACTGCAACTGTTAACAAGAAATTGTCTTTAGCCACAGGAAATGATTAAAGTGATCTTGTTTGGCCCCTTTTCCCAACTATCGACCCCCTCATTACAGTAAAACATGTCTCCTTAAATACATTCAATCTCAAAAGAGATAGTTCTATAAAACCGGAAACTACATCATCATAATCTTAACCAATTTCGTTCACAACAGAAAAATGACAAATGAAATTGTCATTTTTCCATATACGATACGATATCTTGAAATTGGACAGATTCAAACTATAGTGCAAAATCACAAAATGGAAAAGACACTAATAAACTAGTGACACTTGGGAAATAGTGCATCCACAATTGAAAATGATTTCAACTGATCCGTTCATCATTCTCCAAGCGATCGCCAAAATCCAGGAAAAGCGCATCAACCAAATCATCTACAGCACTACACAGTAAAAAAAAAATTAACACAAACGCGAGAGTAAATAAACTAAATTAAATAATCTATCAATCAATTCAAAACAATACCTGGAACAAAAATAACTTCATTATCACTTGCTGCTTTTAATTACAAACTTCAAATCTGAAATACTTTCTAAACATATGTACATAGTGAGTATGCCCAAAATACTATGATTTAACAGGAGCATTAAACACCTGTATATTCACACCAGTCGCCAGATTCTGTGAATGACCTTTAAACTGCATCAGAGTAACCTGAGCATTCAGCTCATGAACCTTTTCCTCATTTTTCTGATTCTCATGTTGCAGTTTCAACACCCTTCGAATGAGCTTGTTCTTGTGCTTCTTCAGACGCAACATACGTTTACCAACTGAATCGGATTTTTCCTTCAAACTTACATTCTCAGCTTTCATAGCATCACTAAATGCTACCATCTCCGCTACTGCTTCCTCCATCCGGCATATCTTATCCAGTAAACAATTAACAAAGAGTGGGTGAACAACTTCATCAATTCGATAAGAACCGGGTAAATTTACCTCAACAGACTTACCCTTAATTGGAGGATCAACCACAGGGCTAATTGGTGGATTCTTATCAGAAACATGAGGACTATTCTCTGCATGATGAATAATCGACTCGTGATCAATATCAATATCATCATGCGAGACAGGTCTACTCTCCTCGTCATCTAACACAACTGTTTCAATATCTTTGTTATTACTCACGGAGGACTTAATAACATTAACCTTGGCCACCATACTCCTCGTAAATCTGTCGAAAACCTTAACATTCGACTTCTTATCCATCTGTTTGCAGGGTGAGTCATTACGGTTCGGCGTAACCGGGGATAGGTTCAGGGATTTCCTCCTTCGCTTGGAGTGCATAGGAGTACCAGGACTTTGAACAGGAGTGGAAGCAAGACCATCACGGACGATGGGGTTTACACAGTCATCAGGGTTTAGCATAGGTCCATGTACAGGTGGAGTTGGGACTTGACAAGGCTACTGGTGTCTTACACACTCTTCAGCATAATCGAATTGACAATGGCAGAATTCCATGAATCCATTCTGTTCAAGAAAATCATCCCATGTTTGATTTCGCTTAGGCAACTCTCTCTCTACCAACATCCTAACAAGGCCATGATGAAAAAGACTCCGACCGATGTTCTTCGGCCCCTTCTTAATGGCTGAAGACATCTTAGTCATACTCTGAACTAAATAATAGGGTAAATTAACAGGAAAGCCAAGGAAAACAGTCATCAATCTGAGGTGATAGACATATGCAGAGGATAGAAAACCCTCGCAGGTCACATACCTGTGAATAACATCTAAAACTGGTCGCCATTCTTTCGTGAAATATTTCCGCGATACACCGGCTCTAAAGGATACATCCTGGCAAGGATTATTCAACATCTGTCTCCATTCGGTAGCCTTCATTTGCTTGGATTTAAACCAATGTTCTCCTGTCAATGATAAACCCGTAGCTAACGCAACTGAGCACTCATCAACTCTGAAATGGAGGTCGGCCACCTTAACCCTAGCATCAACCAGCGATAGAGAAAATAACCTAGTCACCTCAGGGTTTGAATCTACAAACTTGCTGATAAATGGGAGCCACCCAACTGCTTCTACCTTAGCTAGGAGCTCAGGATTTTCATCAAGGAGCTTCGTGTAATTGGGCTCGACCCTGACAACCGGAGCCATGGATGTAAGTGCAAATGCATGCAACTGCACACAAAGGAGATACAACGTATCGCAACAAGACAGAACGCTAGAGAGTGAGCATTGGGGATAAAAACCAAGCAGAAAACACAAGCAATGAAACCCGACTCCTTCATAAATGAAGTGCGACATGAGTAAACCCAGACAAGAACCCTGTACACTCGGCATGAGTGAAGGAATATGATCACGCAAAGAGGTAATCGAGTGATAGAAAGTGACGGCGAAGACTCCAGATTAAACTCATTTTGCCATAATTTATCCAGCCTAATCGACATAAAACCACTCATCGCATAAGATACAGGTGTTCAACGAGCAGAGAGCCACGATGCTGAGCACGTACTTGCAATTGAATGTCATTTACAGAGTTATGTACGAGTGTAATGATACCATATCGACCTTCCATTAAGTGAACCGGATTCGGAGACGACGACATGAATTAAACCAACCATAAGCAATGAACCTTGGGCATTAACATGTCGACCTTACTGTATAATGATCTCAACCTTCGAAAATGGCGAATATACCACACGACATAAACTATTGTATCAACCCCAACCCTAACATGCAAGAAGATAAGTCACGTTATGGAGCATATTATAAAGATCAAACTTAAACAACTTATGGTAAGATCAAGTATGATTCAAAGTTTAGAGGATGAACTTAGGATAAGGCACCTCTACATAAAATATTTAGCCTTTGATGTTCTAGGACCTTGTCCAAGTTGCAATTAACAAATAAACATACCAATTGCTGAATGCTCAAACAAGGCTTATGGTGAGACTATGGTGGGAAGCATACAAATGCATTCAAAATCATGATTTATCATAGTAATTTTTGTCAATTAGCAATGGTTGACAACGTTATTAAAAAAAACAATTTGAATTTCACCATTTCAGTGGCGCACGGAATTTCACCATTTCAGTGGCTCCCGATTCTATAAATTAGAAATGAGGACTTCAAATATTTCATCAAACAAAATTTCATTTTGTTTGATAAAATTTGTATTTTTTTAATCAGGCTGTTGGGTAGGGGTACAACATGTCCATACAAGCCGCAAAGGGCACAAGCATGGTTTGTCCTCAATGCCTTGTTCCTGACTACCGGTGCGGTTGGGAGTTCAACCACGGGGATGTTTTCGTTTGTATCCATGGCATCAAGATGTGCACAGATCATGGGAATTTCAGGGCAATTCTGAGTTGGATGGCCCTGTTGTTTGCAGATGGTACAAGGTGGGACTTGTCATGGTTCTGTGGTGGCTTTGGTGTTCTTTCCCCTATCCCTTTTAGGTTGGGGCAGTGCAGGTGCTAGTGCAGTGGTTGGCTTATGCGGACCGGGTGGGGGGTGAGGCTCAACCTCAATAGGTTGCATAGGGGTTAAAACAACCTAGGGAATTACTGGTTGAGCTAGTGGATCGAGATACCACACCGAGATCCCCAACATAAAGTTAGGTAGGCTTAAGGTGGCCATGACCAGTTTGCTCATGACACCAGGTGGGGGAAAGAAGAAGGGAATTGTATGGACTGGAGATGAGCCCACATAACTTCCAGCTGGTTGCATGTGGGGGTGAGGTTGTGGTTGCAGCTTTGCATAATGCTGCTAATGTGGGTGATGTTGCGGCTGCAGACGATGCTGTGGTTGTGGTTGGGGCTGCAGCTGCGATTTCTATTTGGGTGCAGCGGTGCTTGATGAGACCATGCACAAGTCCGCAGTTTGATTTTGTGTCAGTGGTGGTGACACCAAAGGGAAAGGATCCATCATGGTGGGATTGGTAAACAACCCAGGGCCCACATTCAACAATGGGGAGGCTGGTGTTTTTTCAACCACAGTGTTGGTTGTAGGGATGATGTTAGCATGTGCGGTCACCCCTTGTGGCTCAATGGTGGTGATGGTAGGGATAATGTTGGCAGGAATTGTTAAACCTTGCAGATCATGGTAGGTGAGCTGGACAACCATCACAATCTTCCCTTCATGGGGGAACATCATGAGGTGAAAGACAGTTGACGCGACGGCTCCCATGTTGTACATGTAACTCCTCCCAAGGAGGAGGTTGTAGTCCAGTTAAGCGTTGATGACTTCGATGTCGATCAGGACTGTCTTCCTGGCTAACATGATGGGGACATGGGGGAGGATTCCTTGGGATTTAGTGGGGTTTCCATCATAATCCAACAGAGTCATGGAGGAAGATTGTAGAATTCGTGATCCAAGATTCTGCCAAACAAAGGTAGACATGATGCATGTGGATGCCCCCTCATCCACTATGCATCGGTGCACAACCAAGTTCTGGATGGACACCGGGATTTGGAAGGAAATAGTGGAGGGCATGCACGGCTCTCCATTCTCCATGTCAAATGTGATCAACCTAGAGTCGGAGGGGTCTACTACCCCTAGATCAGCTAGTAAGACTTTCTATTGTGTTGGGCACATTTTAAGTACCTCAAGAGCGGACATGGAAGTTGGCGTTTGGGCCAAATAGTCCATAATGCTATAGCTGACTGCAGCTCTGACTGTGGCGTTATTGGAAACTCTGCGTATGGGGGGTCACAGAAATGGGGGTAACTGAAGAGGCAGGTTGACTGTCTTAGATGTGGATGTTGCTGATGAGTCAGTAGGTTTGGTGGTGGTATCGTACTGATTCCATCGAGTTTGTAAATTGACCTCTTCAGTGGTCATGGATAGCAGGTGGTGAACACCTGTTTTGGCCATGGGAGGTTCCCACGAAGCATTGGGATTGGCTTGGGGAGGGGGAGTAGTTGCCACCAATCCTTGGACTGGAAGTGGGTTTTGAAGCACCATGGGGGGAGGTCCTTGAGGTGTCGGTTTGGGTTGTGCTTGGTTTGTAGCGTTGGAAGCCTGTTGGGCTTCGTTCTGAACGGCATGCTTAGCTCAACCCATGAAGGGACACTTGAACATGTAATGCCCATAAACATCATAGAGTGTACATGGTTGGTTTGTGCGCAACGGAGCATTGCGTCTTGGTGCATTTTGTCGTGGGGGGTTTTGGGCTGGCCGGTTAGCCACGACATTATTGGGAGGGTTCGGGTGTTGACCGCCTCCCTGCAGTTGGTTATTGCCTTGGTTGTGGGGCTTGTTGTTTCTAGCTTTCCCTTGTTGATTGTTGGGGGCAGGTTGGTTGGGACAGTTTTGTTGTGTGAACACTTGTCCCAACGGAGCGGGTGGAGCGAGGGCAAGGGCTTGAATTTGTTGCACTGGTGGTGCATAGTACATTTGTGGGGGTGGTGGTGCCATGAATGTGGGAATTTGCCCCAGATACTATTGTGTTGGCCAAGCCATGGCCTAAGCCTACTGCGGTAGCGCAGGTTGTGCATAAGAGGTTGTTGCTCCGGAATGGGACATCATTCTAGCATAGTCTGGAGCTTGGTTTTGGTAAGCAACATTAGCAGTGTTGCTTGTTTGTGGTGCAACGGTAGGTGGTGTCGGATGAGGATGTGGTTGTTGGGAGACTAACCCTATGATGACGTCCATAGTGTGGGATGCCCCCAGTGCATCGTGGTAGGAGGTACTCCAATAGGGAGCATCTGGAATGACAGTGTACAAGTATCCAGACTGAGAGTAGATCAAGTCAAATTTTTGGGCTTTCAGTATGTCCTCTTCTTCAGATTGGGGACGTTCAGATGCAACATCCTTTGCGATGGGTGGGAGAAAAGTATTAAGGAACCAATCCAAGAATATCCTGTCATCTAGTTGGATTTTTCATAAGCTACGACGTCGCTTCCACTCATGGATATGGTCAGTTATGTGAGTGGCAGTGCTTTGGCTACAGGATAACAGGATCTCCACCCCCTCGTCATATCTGACAGGGAGTTGAAAATACTGTAGGAACATGAAGGTTAGGGAGTTGAAGTCGGGGTACTTGGCTTATGGCAGCTCAATGTACCACTTGGCCGTGGCACCTGTAAGGGTGCATTGGAACAACCTCAGCCTGATGGAGTCATCTACGATGCTATTGGATGAGCACCATAGATGGAATGTCATTATGTGATTTTGAGGACATTCCCTGGCTTTGCCTTCAAACTTTGGGATGTCTGATGGCAACTTAGTTGGCATGGGTGGCTAGAAAACTTGGTGGTGGATGGGATCATTCATTAATATAGCTAATTCAGGCAAGTTCAGACGAGCCATGAAGGGCAGATTTGACCCCAAGTTGATGTGGGATGGGGCTGCAATGGGGGTGGGGTTTGTAGGTGCATAATGCATCTGCATGACTGGGGGTGCTTATGGTGGCACCATTGCGGATGGGCCAATGCCCCCAAGTGCTGTGTGGGGGGCGGTATGGGTGGCAGGGGCATTGCCCCCATGTATGATAGTAGGGGAAATGTAGGTGGACGGTGCACTGCCCCCAAGTGTGATAAAAGGGGCAGTGTGTGTGGAGGGGCCACTGCACCTGTGTGTTATCACTAGGCCAGCTTGGCTGGTCACTATGGGTGGGGGAAATCAGCTAATGATAGTCTGCATGACTATGCTTGGCCCACTTGCCAAGTTGTGGGCGACAGGTTGTGATGTGGACATGGGTCCACTTGCTAAGGTTAGGCCGAAAAATGGATCTAGGTTTGCACTAGCCATGGGACTTGATGGTGTGGTGTGGAGGCCTGGTTCAGACTGATATGGGTTTGAATCAGAATCAAAGGCTATGTGGCTCTCTGATGGTGTGGGAGATCACTGAGAGCAGCTTCAATGGTGCCGATCAAATGTTCCAAATGGTGGTGGTTCGCCTCTTAGGCGTGAGGAAGATTGTGGAGGATTAATTGTGTTCACTTTTGTGTATGAAACTGGTGGGTATGAGATTTGGACCCCAATTTCAATGGCTTCCTATTGGCTGAAGGTGGTCTCTTAGCCACCAAGACTTCCAAAAGACACCACTTGGCTTGTTCCTAACGGATGCTTCTACTCAATCGAAAGGGGTCGTTTCCCATTTCGCTTGGCAATTCCTCTTAACGGCCAGCTACTTTGGGGTTCCTGTGGTACTCCTCACAATGAGTTTCTCTGCAAAGCCCAAGTTCTTCCCACAGTTGAAGCAGTCAGGGACTTATGTCCTCAAAGACTACAGAATTTATTGAACTTAGTGTACATTTGGTAAATTTTAAGGCTTACTCAGCATCATGAACTAAGTTGGGTTAATTATTTGGTATGGTGTGTTGGTTTGCTTATTTGTTCTGGTATTTGGCTGATGCAATATGGTTTATGAATTCATGGTATAGTTCATTTCATGGTTTTGTATGCAAGCATAAACAAAAATTTGTAAACAAGTACAGTGATTAACCCTGGATTGTTGGCCTAACTAAATGTCTACCTCACAGTGATATTCTTCTTCAACCAAGAGAAGGTGTTGGGCTCTCAACACAATGGGACTAAGCCCATCCGTAGATCCTTAGGTCACCTCCTGGATGCTAGGTTGGTCAACAGGGAGGACACTTAGCACCATGAGAAGCCCTCCTTCTCTACCCCCTCTACCTTCCAGGTCACCCGGTTTTAGTGGTTTGGGAAAAATATCAAGGAGTGCCTAGATCTATACGAGCTTGCTCTTCATCATATCCTAGAATACCCCGGAGGGTGATGACTGGGTAGAGGAGGAAGGGGGAAGCAAGATGGTTATTTTTTGTTAGACTAGTCATTTTATTAAGCCTTAATGGTTCATTTAACATTTACACATTGTTCATGAAATTATTTGCAGAAAATACAAACTAAAATTGAAAATGACCTGCAATGGTGGACAGAGGCGGTTGGGCCGCACTAACAGTCCTCTGAAACTAAAAATTACTGTCAATTAAACTTAAATTCAACTTCTATGTGACAGGCCACACATTTCTGACCATATCTAGCGAGCGGGCCGCAATATTTTTTCAGAACTGAGTGAGGGGGTCACACAAAATGCAAAAAACAGCCACAACCTGAGTTTTTGGGCTGAATTCGTTCCTGTCTGGGGATTAAGTGTGCCCTGGGCGCACCTGTTTGCTCATTAAGAGCACCCCAGGCTCACCTTTTTCCCCAATAAGAGCGCCTGCTCCGGAAAGGGGTTTTTGGTGAGACAGGGTCAGATCTGGCCGACAGTAACTGGTACTGGGGTCAGTTTGACTCGGCTTGGCCTAGCAGAGGCTTCAGCACTGAATAAAACAGGAAATAAACAATATTTAAGATAGATCTAACATAAGATTTCTGAAAACTAGGGTAAAATTGAAAAAACTTGAAAACTTGAAATTTTGGACCAGGGATCCTATGGGATCGACCTGGTATGGTCGCCAAACCTATAGTGAGGATTTCTCCTCAATGCAGGAGCAAGAATGGATCCCTTGTGCCTATAGGGCACAAGGGTAGGTTCCTACTATTGGAAAACAAGAAAAATGAAATGGAAAATAGCATAAACGGAACAATAAATTAAACTAAGCTAATCTAGTAACAGAAAACTAAAGCTAGACTAAACTATGAGCTAATAACAGAAAAGAAAGAGGGAGATGAAGCCCTTGTGAACCCCTCTACATAAAATGGGTTAGGTTTCCGCCTTCTTAAACCCTGAATGGGGCCACCAGTACCAGTCACTAGAATGTGGGGAACACGGATAGAGGTTAATTGTAACTGACTGCACCTTCATGCATCAGTTTATGTGCCTCCTAAAAAAAATCCCTACAATTTAGGATCCATTCGGAGTGCCACCACCAAACTCCTTCAGTTGTTGGTAGTTTGTAACTAGTCAAGCTAAGTTATGCTCCAATTACATTCAGTTAGATGTACTCCAGTTTAGTTAGAGCTAGTCTTGCATGGGTGTATGTGGGAAGGCACATATTCTCACGCACTTTTCACCTACCACATCGGTTTAACTGATTATAATTGATTGAGAGAATGAATTAGACATACAGAGTTATCATAGTTAACTTCGATAGTGATTTAGATACTTCTAGTTATACATTCAGTCGGATTGAGTTGGTAGATTCAAATTATATCCACATGACAAAATATCCTTTATGTAACATTGTTGTATACTGCTAGGATTAATAAAGTTTATACTGCAATTATACTGAGCAATACGTATCTGTTTCCTATAAAAAATTTCTTGTTCAGTGTGTATTTTTCATTCCATTACACTACATAATAATACAATCCAATTGCACTCCTTTCCTAAATATCAATGGCACAATAATTCAAAAAAGGAGGAAGAACAAGTGTCTAGGAACCTCTTAAGAATTTTCTCGTTTTGGGTTTTGAGCTTATGAATATACTCATTATTATTCATGTAACCATTCATTAAGCTCAACCAAATTGTTTCTATAAAAAAGAAAAGACATGGAATTGCCTTCGATGTTGCACATTTCTCTTTGAATCTTCTCCATGTCTTCAAGGAAGGAAGGCTCCTCTAATGAAGAAAATTTCCAACAAGAATTTGATACCAATTCATTAGTGTCATTGAGTATGATAAGGGCCTCATGGATATTCCCTTTATTCATGTTCAAATACCCTTCAATGAAGGATGGTTCATGGGAGTGAACCTCCTCTTCTTCTTTCTTCTTGATTTGATCAGCTTCTTGAAGCTCAAGTGGTGATGGGAAAGTTGATCTTGGTTCTTCATTATATTCCAAAAGGTTATCATCTTCATGCTCATGATAACTTTGGATTGTATTAAGAATTTCAAATCTGATCTCCATGTCACCAACATAGAGTTGTGAGCACCCATCATTCAATACTCATTTACAGTGCAAGCATCCATCAGTAGATTCCCTTTGGTCCATGTCCACAGTAGAATGTGTCTCGAAACGATATTCTATAGGTTCAAGGGAATATTATTCATTTCCATGTGATGTTTCCTCATATTTTTCAGAGTCACTTGGGAGTGACTTTGGATCCTCATGATGTAATGTTTTTTCTGCTTCACCACCCACAGAACTAGGTGGCTCCTCGGTCTCCACTATACTTGTGGATTACTGATTGTTCCTTAATGAGTTCACATTTTTATTCTTGTGCATAAATCCATACACCGAATCATAAAATTATTCAAAATTAATGATTTTATGTGTCTCTCCATGATGGGAACTAATACTACCCCCTACTTCCATCTTACCCCTAAGTTGGCTAGCCACCAATTTGGACCCTTGCATAACCTGCTTGGTCGTATCATCAAAATATTACATCATGAGTCTCTTGAATTCATCCTATCATCCTTAACTTCAATATGTTCCAATACCATTTTCTGGTGCCACTAAAATGTCCTTTTTTTTGGAATTTTGGAGAAAATTACAATTTGGGCATTTTCATTCTTGACTAGTCATGATTCTAGAGGGTTCCAACTTTCACTAAATGGTCATGAATTTGAAAGGCAATGTTATTGTGAGCCTTAAAAAATCAAAACGTATTTTATGGACACTTTGTATCTGAATTTATACCTCTGCAACTTCATTTGGGGTTAATGACAAAAAGGGAAAAATTACTATGAAATTGCGACGAAATCCCCCCTAGGGTGTAGGCCAAAAGGACATCCCAAATCATGTACGAAACTTCAAAATTTGTAATAAGAGTATGGGGAATTATATAATACCTCATGGAATGTCATTGCACATGACTCTTAGTTCTGCAAACTGGTTATATTGTTCCACATTTGTTTGATAACTTTCAGTGAAATTGCTTATGGGGAAATTGCATAACTATCTCGATTTTGACATATGAAAGGTAGAGTTAAAGGTTCAAATAAGGATGTGACATATAGAGACCATATACAAAATAAAAATTTATGCCCAAAAAGTATTAAATATTAGATAAATCCCTTCATAAAAGTCTTGTATACAACTCATTCAGTATGGGAGTCAAATACATGAAAACTAATGAATTAGTAGCATGGAATAGCACGAGTTTGACATATGAATTTATTGGATTTCGACCTATAGAGCATAAGGAAATGAAATTCCATAGTAACAAATAATATATTTTTGTCACAACATCATCAAAATCAGATAACATTCCTCATAAAAATCTTATATAAAACTACTTCAAGATTGAAGCCAAATCCATGGAAACTAGTTATTCAAGAGCTTGGGAATGCCGGCCTTTAACACTAGAGTTTCATGAATTTTGATCTGAAGAGAATATGGTCATAAAATTAAATATTTATACATCATTTATGGATGTCCCATCATTTTCAAACTTATATAAAAACCCTCATACAAATCTGATATACAACTCATTCCAAAATGGAATCCAAATACATGAAAACTAGTCATTCAAGAGCATGGGAATGCAAGCCTTTCATACATGGATTTATGATATTTATAATTATATATAATATGAAAAGAATATTACATATCCATATATAATATAACCAAGATTTTGCATGAAATATCTTCAGCAAAGTGCAAGCAAAACTCCAACAAGTGCACCATCAACATGAGAGTGTGGGGGAATGGAGAAGAAGTAATAATAGAATAGGGAGATAGACAAGAATTTGAATATTTGGACCTTAAAAATTAAAATAAAACTCCTCCATTAACCTCCAATTATATTTATGAATGGCCTCAACATCAACAAAATTGGAAAGGAATCCAACTCCCTCGAAATTGGTTCACAAGCAGGGAGAGTGAACACTCACTGTGCAATGGATAAGCAAAAGTTATCGAAAATTCCAAATGCCAATTAACAAATGATAAAAATATATTCTCATTCCTAATGAAATAATTTTATTAACATCATGAGGACCCCTAATTTCGAATTTCCCTCCATGGGATTCCTCTAACGCATCTTAGTGGTTTAGTAACTCTCATGGCACTTGTCTTCCTCTTCATGCTCCAAATATTTCCCCAATTCATATGGCTGCCTCTAAATTCAAAATTAAAACTCTTGGTGGCTATTTTTTTCCCTAACATGTCAGGCTTTTCTTATGTCTACAATCATGTCTAAATTTTTCATACTTTTCATAGAATCTTTCATCATT
Source organism: Pseudotsuga menziesii (assembly GCA_001517045.1). Classification (NCBI taxonomy): domain Eukaryota; kingdom Viridiplantae; phylum Streptophyta; class Pinopsida; order Pinales; family Pinaceae; genus Pseudotsuga; species Pseudotsuga menziesii. Next base: position 111,094 of record LPNX010666853.1, read on the forward strand.
TTTTGTAATAGAAAACATGGAATCTCCTTCCAAGTGGCACACCTTGTCTTGTAGTCTCTTCCTCTTCCATGGGAGTTACTATCTTTTAACTATTCAAATTATTTGACTCTTTATATGGTATTTGACACCACATCACCCTCCAATAACTTTACATTATCCATGTGTTCGAATTTCGATGAATATCATGCCAAGTGTGTGAGGAATCTAGTCATCCAAAGGCTCCACAAGAGTCCAAGTGTCTTCATGAACCCATGAAACCTTGTTTTCTTAGAATTTATCATGTATGAGACCCATTTAAATGTGAATATGGTAAACTGAATTCCTTTTGGGTCCCGTAGCTCCTTATTACAAAATTTATGTCTCCATCTTAACCTAGGGAACTAGTAGGTTTGTGAAACATTATTTGCAAGTAGTCTTAATTGGAAATTATTTAATTGGGGACATGACAGTACTCGCCACTCAATATTTATTGTCCTCAAAAAAATTCAAATATGTATTTTGAATAATCTTATTTCCTTCCATAACTTTGCTTCAAACCTTAGCTGCAATTTGAGTAGTGGCACTCATGTACTACAATTGTGTGTTTCGAAAAGTAAATATATGTAGATATTTGAATATTGATATATCATGTGACATCACCACTAACACCAAAAGGATTAATAAAATCCATCAAAACAAAAATTTCACAAATAATATTTACCTCCATCGTTTGGAAACCTTTTCTGAACTTTCAACCCTTTTAGCTTATGTATAATTCTTTGAAGTTGGTGTTGAGTTTCCAAACTTGAATTTCCAAGATTCCAAGAAAGTTTCAAAGAGGAATCACCATGCTTTTATCTATTCTACTCTTATTACAATCACCTTCTCAAGTGGTGACTCAATATCCCCTCTTGCTTGTTGCCCCCAAAATTGAAACCAAGTAATACTCAGATCTCATTTCTTGTATTGCACCCTTACAAACATCATGAGTACAAAAGATAGATCATTAAAGTACATAACAACATCATACAATATTAAATCAAGAATGTACATCACCAAAGGATCAATAAAGTGCTTATACATCGAATTAAGTAGATCATCATGTGGCCCATACACATGAGCATCACGCTTTATATCAAATATGATCCAATGACATAGCTGAGGATCCCATGTTCTGTAAGGATGGTCCAAAAGAATGTAATATTCATCAAAATAATAATCAGACCTGTGTTATTTCATCCAATAAGTGAATGAAGAACCTCCACCAAAATGTAAACCCAATAAGGAGCAAAGAAAACATGAATACTTCAAGTGGCTCAAAGAAGTCTCATCAATACACCCATGACTATGTATATTATCATAATGTAACAAAGGATGTTGTTTCAAATGTAAATAATATGGAACTCTAGTCATGTCATCATCAAAATGAGATATAGGAAGTCCATACTCTTCATGTGGCACCATCAATAAGAAACCTTTCGCCCATACTTTATTAGGATGAATGCTGCAAAATATGGAAGTGTGGGATGTAGAAGAATGAACCAACTCACCCAAAGGATTATAATATACCATTTATGTGACCCATTTAAATGTGAATATGGTAAATTAAAGTCCTTTTGGGTCCCATAACCCCTTATTACAAAATTTATTTCTCTATCTCAACCTAGGGAACTAGTAGGTTGGTGGAACATTATTTGCAAGTAGTATTATTTGGAAATTATTTAATTGGGGACATGACATCAAGGCCTATTTACTAATGCCCCTTTGAAGACACATTTTTGTCCCTCCTACCCTCTCCCTCTACAACTGACATATGGGATTTTTGCACCATCACATTTGGTAAAATTCTGACCTCATCGCAACCTCAACCGTAGCCCCAACCGCTGACCTTGGGGAATTATTGGGGTTCATTTCTTATGCACATGATCCCCTTTATCTTTCCACCCTCTGGAATTGTGAGTAAACCAGTCATGGATACGCTCAACCTTTGAGGATTCACTTTGTGCATTCTAGTGTGGTACCTTGATCCACCTACCCCCACCCATACACCACAAATCATGTTGACACAAGTCCAACCTATTGAGACAGTGTCACACCCACCTCCTGGTACACAACTAACTTCTTCTACCTCTACTTCTGCACCCCCTCCTCCCATGCAGACTGGGGTCAAGGAAAAAAAATCCCCAATAGAACCATGTCCACCTCCTACTTGTGCTTTATGTGATGTCCTCAGCCATGCAACATAAAATTGTCCTGATTTTCAGTTTCTTCACACCCACATGCACACAGTAGTACAGACCAAAAATTCTCCAATTGTCAATATGCCAACCATCACTGTGATTAAGAACAAATCCCTACGAACAAGCCACTCATGTGAATTTTGTGGCCTATACGTCATTATTCCCATCATTTCCTAAACCTTCCAGAGTACGGGCCTCTACTCATGACCCTTCGTAAGCACTCCCATGAGTCTGAAATCATTGTCCTTGAGGAAATCCACCCTATGACTTCTTCCTCGGATACCAACAATGCCATCTATATGATCTCTCCTTCGAGACGTCCTTCCCTCTCCTCGGCTATAGAATATCCCTCTGATCTATCCAGGTGCCACTTTAACAATGACAAAGAGATCCTTGAAACCACCACTGGTTTTAATCCATTTTATTTAGTCCATAGTTTGGAGTCAGTTCTTCCCATTGAATTCCAGATTCTGTCACTTCGTCGTGTCATCGAGCTTCTACATGATACTTCACCATTGGAAAACTGCCTACTTATCGACAGAATGTGTGTTGGTGTTGCTACCAACAACTAGAATGACTACAATGGTGTCATTGGTCTCCTGACTGCCACTCTTCACTTGTGTATTTGTTTCCTTAATGTCTTCCTAGACTCCCAACTACTTGTCGCCTAGATGAATAACTGTTACCGGGTATGTGATCCCTGCCTCTTTAGAAAATTTATGTGCACTAAACACTCGGTTAGACATTTCGAATACGTTTCGTTCATGCATGTTACTATAAGTCTCAACAGTGTAGCAGATCAAATGGTTAATGATGTTCTAGTGGCACATCAACCATCGCATATAGGAAATAAACTGCATCATGCATATCATATCCTCATGCATACATATGCCATATACATCATATAGACATAGTAATAATCATAACAAGAGACTCATCACACACATAAAAGTAAAAAAATATGAATCCATGTGCATTCACATCATCATATCATAATCAATACACAAAAGAGAATCTCCACAGGATTTCTCATCTGATCATACATATCATACAAAATTCCCCATGCTCAAATTTATTGGGGGGAAACATCACAAGATTCTAGTTTGAGTCATCCTATTCTGACTTTATGTCCTCCTACTCATCCGATATCTCATACTCCATCGGCATGCCCCCCTGTGTCATTGCTCTGACATACTCAACAGCAATCGTCATCCTGCTCATCAGAGAGATCCACATTGAAGGATCTCTATAGCATGCGATGATCAAATCATCATTTAGGTAATTCCACCCATCGTCGGTGGCCCCCTCCAATATTGGCATGCCCCCTTCCTAGAAGCATATGGATACAATCTACTTACCCATTAGGTTCCCATGCGTTCAAGTGGGAATTAATTATATCTGGGGAATAATTAAAATAATAATAAAATTGCCTAGTGAAAAATTGTAAAAATTCATATGAGGCAAATTTGTCCACTTATGGATTGGGATTATAGTTAGGTGTGAAAGGGTACCAAGGGATGTTATTATTTCTTATTAAGTGTTCAAAATGTTAAGGAGGCACTCATGTCAATTTTGGACCATATATGGCCCATTTCCATAAAATAAGGAAATTCCATTATTTAAGGGAAGTAGTTGGAATTCTACATTGGGACTTAGATATAACCTCCCTTGAGGTGGTTATGAGTTTTAATGATTAATATTCAGTTCAAGAGGACGAAATCATGTTTTTGGAGCTGTAGGTGTTCCAAGGGGGGCACACTTGTAGAGGTCCATTGAAGAAATTGCCAAACCCAAGGATCTTTGACTAAATCTCTTCAAAAGAGTTAGAAGTGGTTGATATTTTGGGGGAACATGGTTTATTATTTCCCATGGTATTTTCCCATGGTTTTTTGGGTCCTCTAAGTATTTATAAACAAAATCTATCACATTTCCAAGGGTAGGATAATTTTTTATATTGAAATTATTATGAGTTTGCTTGAAGCAAATTCTACAGCTTGGGAGATGTGCCCCGTACTATCCATGAGGGAGGTGGGACCCTCACTTTTATATTGAGGAGTGGATTACTTAGCTCCATTCACTATTTTTTTTGCAAATTTTTTCAATAGTGGTACTTTTTGTGTTGTGTTGGTGGCAAATCATATGTCACATTTGTTGATATAGGGATTTCTATGTAATTTTGGGTGTTCTAGTGAAGCAATCTTGTTGTGGAATAAACATTGGAATACATTAGATGAAGAAAATGATATTTTTTGTATTTTTAAATTCTACAACAATATAATAATAAATCTTGATTTATAGTTAGAAGTTTACGTGTCTTTGTGCATCATTGAAAATTGCATTTGCTCTTTGTGGGGTTAAATATGACTAATTTTGACTTTCAAATTGAAAAACTAATTTTTTGGTGTCAAAATTCATATATAAATGTACCTACAGGTATATAACACAAAATTGGACCATACCCTACCCTTCTTTCAGAAAATAGCGAGCATTAAGGGTGGTTTTGGGAAACTTGAAAATCACCTTCCTGCGTAGTCCCAATCTAGTAATTTCCATTTTCTTAGCATTTCTTGCCCAAATAGACCTCTTAATTTTTTTGGATACTTTCCTACAATATACCTTGTGATACTAGAGACAATAGAACTTCCGTAAAACCATTCCTTAAGCTCCAAATCCTTCTACCTACCCAGAAGCCAAATTTTAGTGTTTTTCTTGCCTCTTTAAGCTTAGTAATTTTGGCTTAGGTAAATTACAACGGCATCAGAGCATGGTATTTGGAACTTTCTTGGGAAATCATTAATTATTCAAAATAAGAATACAACTCCAAATAAGAAAGAACGAGAAGAGCCCATAATAGAGGAAGAAGAAGGAGAATTTGACCCCATTGAAGGCAAGATCCATGAAGACCAAGAAACATCCAACATGGAGGAGAGGGAGGAGATCAGAGATATTTTTGAATGAATAAATAATGGTTTGAATGAGATATCCCATAATTTCATTCGATCTGGTCAAGAGATCAAATAATCTATAACCAAAATTCCAAATGGAGGGGGGAGCAGTAGTGGCTCTGATCATGAAGAAAGAATCTTCTATGGTGAGACCATCTTTTCGAAGACTAGGAAACATAATAGACCTTTTTACTTTACAATTTATTCTTTTCCTACTATTCCTGAGTTCATTGAAGAAGTTGGAGAAGGGCCAGAAGTTCACGTAGTTCCCCTGGCTACACTTGAGGAGTGTTGTGCAGCATATCATACACTAAGTCCAGAAGTGCAAAGTGTATACGCTTTCAAGGAATTTTGTGAAGCATATTTCAAATATCAGCTAAGAGGAGGAAATAATATTCCTACTTACAATAAATATTTGAAAAATATCATGGGAAATATCTCTTTTCCATATTTTGATGGATCAAACAAGTGCTCTGCTAGTTCATGGATCCAAAAGTTGGACATGTATTTTCAGTTAAACCCCATGGTTGAAAGGGATGCCATCAAAATGGATACCTTACATCTTGATGAAGAAGAAAATGATTGGTGGTTCCATGTCATGACGACCTTGGTACATGACAGAGTGACCACCTATGAAGAGTTCACCAAGAGGTTGACGGATAGATTTGAGATAAAGCATCTCGACCTTTCAGGGAGCTAGCACTCTTGAGATAGACATGAACCCCAGAAGCATACATTTAAGAGTTCCAAAGCCTATTTGTAATGGTCACTGACATATCTAAAGGAATAGGGGAAAAGAGTCACAGTTTTAGTGGATGGAGGATCCACTCACGAATTCATTGATTTGGAATTGGTGGAAATAAGTAACCTACCTACAAAAACCTTTGATGGTTTCACTATCATCATTCCAAGTAACAACTCCATGGATTGCACTATATAGATTCTGAAATTGCAAGTCACCATAGGATATTATACTTTGACAGATAGATTCTATGTGTTCAATGTGGCTGATACTGACATGGTGTTGGGATTCCAATGGTTGTATTCTATTGGTGAGAATTCTATGAAATACAAGGTTCCAGAAATGAAGTTTCAAGGTCCCAATGGGAAACTAGTTGTGTTGAAAGGCATCAACACCTATCCTAATCAAGTAGTATCTTCACACAGTATGAGATCTATTATAAGGCATGGATACATTGAGTGAGTTGTTGAATGTATTATTACTTCCCAAGTCACAACCATTGATATTGCTCACCATCATGAGGACATCCAGAAGATTTTGCGCAAGCATGAATGGGTGTTTGGGGATATTCCACATGGGAGACCACCTGAAAGGGGAGTTGTACATAGAATTGAGTTGGATATGGGAACCCAACTGATCAAGATTCATCGTTACAAGCATCAAAAAATGTTCAAGGATGAGATAGAGAAAGACATTAAAGAGCTTCTTGACTTGGGATACATTATACCAAGCTCAATCCCAATTGCATCTTCAGTGATCCTAGTGAAGAAGAAGGATGAAACCTTGTACATGTGCATTGACTATAGATATCTCAACAAGAAGACCATCAAAAATCAATATCCTATTCCAAGTATTGATGAGTTTATGGCTGAAATCCATGGGGAAAATTTCTTCTCCAAGATAGATCTATGTTCTAGTTACCATCAAATTAGAATGCATCATGAGGATGATATATACAATACATCTTTTTTTTGTAATTATGGACACTTTGAGTTCTTAGTCATGCCTTTTGGCTTGACTAATGCACTAGCCACATTCCAGTCTTACATGAACAAGGTGTTTGGTAAGAAATTACATAAGTTTGTTCTTGTGTTCTTTAATGATATCTTGATTTATAGCAAGTCATGGGATGAGCATATGCACCATTTGGATATTGTGCTAACCATTTTGGCACATCAATCCTTTTATGCAAAGTTGCCCAAATTTGAGTTTGGGATAACTAATATTCTCTATGTTGGTCATGTGATTGGAAAAGAGGGGGTCAAAGTACATATGGAGAAGATCAAGGCCATCCTTGATTTTCCTAGTCCAAGGAACCTTACAGAGTTGAGGGGTTTCATTAGAATTTGCACTTATTATAGAAATTTTGTTAAAGGATTCTCCAAGTTCACTAATCCATTGATAGATCTCACAAAGAAGGGTGAATGTTGTTGGTCCAAGGAAGTTGGACAAGGCTTCAAGTGAATGAAGGAAGTCATGAGTAGTTTCCCTATTCTAGCCCTTCCCTATTTCACTCAACCATTTGTGTTAGAGTGTGATGCTTCAGGGGATGGTATTGGGGCGGTCTTGATGCAAAATGGGAATCATGTTGCTTATGAGAGCATAAAATTACAACCACATGAAAGGAACTATTTTATATATGACAAAGAGATGTTAGCCATCATGCATGCTTTGGCTAAGTTTGGACAAAATCTAGTTGGTGCTAAATTCATTGTGAATACCGATCACAATAGATTGAGGCACTTTTTGACAAAAAGGGAGCTCAATGATAGGAAACAAAAATGGGTAATAAAAATCCAATCTATGATTTTGACATTGAATCTAAGAAGAGAAAAATGTTCCTAATGATTGGAAATCTCAACTAGCCATTTAATATTCCAAATATAAGTTTGCATGTGAAGTGTTGGATGGTTTAGTACATGAGATGAATTCAAGTTTCACCATGATATAATATACTACAAGGAGAGGATATTTTTAGTGCCCAATTCAAATATGAAAAAGAAGATCATGGAGGCTTCCCATGACTCTCCTTTAGCAGGCCATCCAGGTTACATGAAGACATATAGGAGGGTGAGAGAGAGGTTCACATGGAAAGGCGTCAAGAGTGATGTGTTGGAGCATGTTAGGGGATGCATGGCATGCCAACAAAGCAAGGTGGAGCACACACATCCATATGGTTTATTACAGCCCCTTCCCATTCTGGAACAAAAATGGGAAAGTATATCCATGGACTTCATCACCGGTTTGCCAAAAATTAAAGGTAAGGATTGCATCTTTATAGTGGTTGATATATTGACTAAGTATGCACATTTGTTTTTTGTAGCATCCACATTTTCAGAAATCCAATTGGATTCCCTCTTCTTTCATGAAGTTTTCAAGTTGCATGGGTTTCCCAAGTCCATTGTTAGTGACCAAGATAGTAAATTCACAAGCAACTTTTGGAAAGAATTATTCAAGTTGGTGGGAACTAGTTTGGATCTTAGTACAAGCTATCATCCCCAAATTGATGGGAAAATGAAAAGGTAAACCAATGGCTAGAAGGTTATCTTAGAATATATGTTACAGAACAATAAATATCTTTGTTGTATATGACATTACACCCTTGTAACCTAGGGTCTAGGGTTACCAACTAACTATTAGACTTGCAGACAATCAGCTTTTATAGAAACTAGAATGAGAATAGGAAGATATCTTGGATTACCCGGTTTATGACGGTTGATACAAGCTTGGTCTTCTCTCGCTCCAATATCCTCCAAAGCTTCTAGGGATGCTTCTCTTCACCTGCAAAGAGACAATTCTTCAAGCAATATCTCATATATATATATATATATATATATATATATATCAAAGGTTAGATGAAAATCATATTAATAACATCATTGAACATATTCATTAAAACAATATACATGAGACAAGCACAATACAAGTTTGGAAGAAGAATTATCTTTATTAACAAAAGGTGAATATGTAAGAATACAACCCAACTCCTGACACAAGGACTCCTCTGCAACCAAATACTATGAGTTATGCTGGTCCAAGACTCTGAAGGTATACCACCAGCATAACTTTTCTCTCCAAAAATTGATTTATTAGCCCCATCCCAAGGCCTCTATTGATACTTTGGAAATATAAAGGTTTCAAAGGTTAGGATGGTTGAGATGGTTGGGATAGTTATGGATTAGGGCCCAACTAATCTCATCTAATCATGATTTATATTTTTAAAGGTCGAATTAAGGTATACGCGAGTATTAATATAGGTAACTCGTGTATGATACGCATGTTGCTGAAAGGGAACTCACGTATGCAAGGTATACGCGGGTTGTAATGCATATACTCATGTATGATACGCGAGTTGCAATGCACATAGTCACGTATGCAACCCAAAACTCATAATAAAAATATATCAGGTTGGTTTGAGGATAATGCATCAAAGGTCATGCAGATCTATAGTGTTTTGTCCACTTCAATCCAAATTGTCATTTTGTGTACCGACATGATGAATGTCAGCACTCGGACGGAGAAGTGCCACGTTGGCTGATAACAGATTCCCACTAATGTGTGAGGTCAGAGGGAAGCGATGGCTGAAATACATTACAATATTAGTCTTGGAGAACTCAGAAGTCCAAGGAAGCAGAGCAAGTACCTGAAACAAATACATATCAATGTCATATACAAAATCATATCTGAGGATGCTATGTTCAATATACTGTAACACTATCTCCTTTACAATATTTGATTACATCATATGATACGGGTACCAGACCACATATATTACAAAGGTGGATCAAAGCCACAATATACAATGATGAGTCTTCAAAATATGGAAGTTGTGTAAGGTGAAACACAACAAAATCTTGCGCAACTTAGGTTATAGATGTGAACCTAAGGTCTTCATCAAAATCCAAAAGAACCAGTACAATCCAGGCCATGTGAATAGATGTGTTGAAGTCGAGCATGGAAAGGATTCAACAGATTGTCAATCCATAGGTGAAATTGACAACTAAAGCAAAGGAGTTCACCGATGATGAAAGTGAATCCTAAGGTACCATCGTCAAAAATTCAGGTATTCATATTCAAGAAGTACTGATGAGAAACCATACTGTGATGAGGAATTAAATAGACCCTCCAACAAATCACAAAAATGACTAGGAATTGGATAGGGGAAGGTAGACACAAGCAATATTAGATAGGATAATGATGGAATCAGGATAATAATCAGATGCAAGGATAAATCCTTGAACAGTGAGCATGACACAGAGGTGATCCAAGGTATCTTTTTACTTTACAGATAGGATAACTAGACTTATCTATCATGTAGGAGAGTTGATCATATTCCCCATGTATAAATAACAAGTGGAGGAGTAATAAAACTCGAAGTGATAGCTGAAACTGAAAGTGTACACTAAGACATGAGTATTGGAAAGTTCATAGAGTGCTATATTCAAGGAGGACATGCTGCCACCATTTTTAAACCAAAAAGAAAACTTCTTCCTTATCTTTCCTGTTAAATTTTAACAAGTCCAGGAAATTCAAATCAGGTCTCTCTTCATTTTTAACAAGCTTGAAGAGGGGAGAGAATAATGCTTGATAATGACACTGATTTGTGGATTTTACGAGCCCAAACTAGTACATGCTCGTTGGTGTTTTCATGTTTAGAGAGTCTAAAAACTCCGAAGAATACTCCAGGGGGTTCCTTTTTCGTCCAATTTAGTCTCCTGAGGCCGAAAAAGTATAAAACACACCAAAGAAGAACTCTCTTAACTTCTGAAGAAGAAAAGGTGCACCTTTTTCATACTTAGTCAGGGAGGTCCGAAAAAGGTTAAATTACCACCTACCCAAAGCTCCTTCAAGAGCAGCTTATAGCTTGAGTTTTACGAGTGTGAAGGAAACAAAGATCACTCGGAAAGATCCATTTGGTTATGAGGAATGGGGATTACAACAGTAAACTCATTGCTTTGTTCTTTAGTGTTTAACGAGCATGACAAAGACATAAATTACACTCGAAATATTTTTCATGTTTAGGTTCAGAGCACTAAAAAGAGAAAACTAAACCCATACCAGGAGCTCCTTTTCTGTAAATTTAGTCCCTCGGGTCTGGAAAGTGATAAACCTATGCCTGAGAATACTCTTCTCAATTCTGTAGAAAAGATAGTGATCCTTTCTCATATTATTCCACATGGTCTGAGAAAGTGATAACCTACCACCAATGTGGATGCCCATTCACATATTCTTAACGAGCCTGAATGGACAAGTTTACTTGGCAGTTAAGTCTATTTTGAGGAGTTAGACCCCAGCCTAAAGAAACTCCATAAGGGCAGGGAGCCTTATAAAGGGGATAGCTTGTAAAAAGAGACCAAAATGAGGCTCAATTTGGCATTGAAAATAGCTAAGGCTCCCCTGAACCTACAACAAATGCGGCATGAGTACTGAAAGACAATAATGTATTCTAAACTAGGGTACTCATGGAAGGAAAGCCCTATCCATGGAAGAACAATGGTATGGAGAAGGTAATAATGGTTAAACATTATAGTTCGTGGTCAAAGTAGTGATCCTAGGGTTAAGTCGGATTAGGTATAAATGCAAAAATGCATACAAATGACCAAAATCCTAACCTATATGAGTGAATGACAACTTTTAAGTGACCTTGAACCTATTGCATTAGGCAAACATGACATGATATTAATTTTATTTTTGATAGAAATTAAAACTATAGGCTAAAAAACCCACATTTTGAAATTATTTCTATAAATAGTTCAAAAATAGAAATCAAAATCACCATTTCATGTTTTTACCCAATATAGGCAATTTTTACCTCTGAATTCAATTTCTAGGTGTGGACAAACCAGTGGACGAATTTCAAATCCACAAGTGCCAGGTAATTAAGCTCTTCGTTCTCTTCCATTTCATTCATTCAAATTTTCAATTTTATGCAAAATTTAAATGTTTTAAGCCATTTTTAGGAAGGTCACGTTGTATACACATGTATGTGACTTACACAGTCATGTACAAGCATTTTATACGTGACTTTCCCAGAAGGAAACCCATGTATGATACGTGACAATTACAAAGGAAAGTCTTGTATACTACGCGACATATAAAAAGTATACCTAGGGCTAAAATCAAAGTATTTTAATGAATTTTAATGTTTGATGATGGCTTCATGGACATGTTAAAACATGGTGTTGGAGTGGAGGGAGAGAGAACATGAAACTATGGACCAAGATGCACTCCGAAGTGCCCCCACGGTGCATGCATTGTGGCAAAGTAGGTTGCATAAGTTCTTTTATACTTCACCTATGTGATCCAATGTCCATTTGCTAGAGTTTTTTATTAACTACTGGGATCATGATCTAGGTGCATTTGACCTACAAGGTGAGATTTTATAAATTGCACTGGAAGACATCCATTCATTGTGGGTTTGTCACGACGGGGAGTACCTATCAACTTGGAAGGTACCGGTAGAGGCGGTGACCTTCCATTACATCTACCAACATTCTCTCCCCGTAAGCCTAGATTGAGTAGGTGGGGAGAAATTTTCCTCCGACAAGGTGGAGGTGGCTCGGTTCAAAGTGTTTATGATGATGATTTCTACCTATGGTGGGAATGACAACTTCCAGTCCTAGAGTAGTTTCCATATGTTGGGATGGATTTCTAGGGTGACAATGATATTGTCCTCCCTCCTGGAGGAGCATAAGGAGCATCAGGTATTTTGGTTTTTCAAATTTTTAAATTTTTATGAATTTTTAAATAAAAGATATATACATATGTATAATTTTTTTAATCCTTTTAATGTTTAAAATGCAGATATTGGACTAGTCTTCCCTAATGGGCATCCTCATATGTATGTATGACCAGTGGCAAGAGAGGATCAGGGTTTGATCAGGGTTCTTGAGGGGAAGTTGGCTAGGCTTACCCAAAGAGTCCCTACTTTACACATTGAGCAGATCCCTGCCATTATGCAGGAATTAGTAGTTGGTATTCCACCCACCTCGATACGCCTTATGAGGAGGGTAGCTAGGGCAGTATTAGTCTACATAGATGTCATTGAGGCTATTGCAGATGAGGAAGATGAAGAGGCTTGAGAATAAGATGACTAGGGTGACCAGGGTGGTTAGGGTGGTCAGGGTGACCAGGGTGGTAAGGATGACCATGGTGGTTAAGATTAGACCTATTAGAATTTTATGGATTACGATCCAATTTTTGTACGCTTTTGTATATTTATATAGCTATGACTGGATCTTAGGATCAAGAACTCAACCTATCTATATGGACATATATTTACATATATATATATTGCAGGTTTATTTACATGTGTTTTATAATGTATCTGTTGTGTATTTTTATAAAATATGTGTTAAGTGCCAATCCAAGATATAATTCGCATATGCATCAGTTAATGAATTTTGATTTCTTGGAATATGATTAAATGTGATAAAATCAACATTTCTTTCCAATAACCTAACTTGCATGAACTAATGTAATAAAATAGGGTTTCGCACCTGATAAGCTCAATTGAGCTAGGAAACCACCAGTTGAGAGTCAAGTCTGACTTCCAACTAGGTGATACCACGTGACAAGGCATCCCATAAAAGCTCAATGACGGCCCTGTATTCAGCCACATTATTGGTAGCAGGACCTAGGCAAGCGCCTCTAGAGGAAACTAGTTGTCCTGAGGGTGAGTAAATAACCCATACGGTTGAAGCCAGGTTGCAAGTGTGACGACTAGTGCCATCTACAAAACCTACGAACCACTCGAAAGACATTTGTAACAACCAACAGATGGTATAAGAATGCAAACTGACGATCTATTGTACATAAAGTTACATACAATAAAAATACAAGAAAAGGTGTTAAGCCTAGGCATAGTACTTCTTCAGGTAGAGCCCATTTCTAGGCTCCAGTAGCTTATTCCCTAACCACATAGACCTAAATTTCCCTACCCCCAGGGGTTCTTTGTCTTGGTCCCAGAGAAAGACCATCTCCCCTTCAGAAAAAATCCTAGGTTTGACTGACTTATGATATTGATTTTTCACCCTATTTTTATGAGCCTCGTTTGTAGTCAACGCATCTCTACATTGCTCATATAGATGTTCTAAGGGCAGCAAACACTCCTCCAGCTCATATTTCACATTCAACCGGGGTTACTACATCCACCCCGTGAATGAGTTGGAAAGGAGAAAACCCCATGGAAATTTTTACAATGGTTCGATAAGCCCAAAGTACAGGATATAGCATGATGTACAAATTTGACCGGGCTACGTTAATAGTACACTTGAGAATAGTCTTCAATGTATTATTGACTACCTCAACTTGACCATTCGCTTGTGGATAGAAAGAAGACTAATGTTGGTCAATTCGGTCATCATGTTCTTTTGGCCGAAGTGACTGCCATGGTCAATGACAATCTCTTTAGGAAGACCGAAACGTGCGATAATTTGGTTGAAAAAGAAAAAATATGTTGTTTCCCCGTTAGCCTTATAGGTGGGAATTGCCTCTACCCACTTCATGAAGTAATCCACAGTGACAATGATATATTTGTGCCCCCCAGCCCAAACTGGGTTGCACGTCATGTAATCTATCCCCCACTTGGTGAAGGGACCCACTGAAATGATGGGAAATAATGGAGCAGGATGCGACCACATATTTCTGGTGTAAATCTGACAAGGATGGCAATGCTTCATGGCTTCCACACAATATTTAAAGATCGTGAGCTAGAAATAACCAGCACGTAAGATCTTCTGGGTCGTTACTAACCCAGATAAATGACCCCCACACACTCCACTATAAGCATAATTTAAGACAATCTCAACCTCTTCGTGGGTGAGGCACCGACGCAAAATAGAATCTACCCCTCTATGATATAAATTATCTCCAATAATGAGTTTTTTTTTGCATGCAAGCATGATTTGCATCGTTCTTCCCGCGAAAATGTCGCAGGACGCTTCAGATTTTGGAGATAAATAAGTATATCTCTATACCAAGGGTCAGAGGTGGAAATAAAGAAAATGTTCTCATCTAGGAATGAGTCTTCTTCAATGGTTACATATTCTTCAACAGGAAATTATGAAATAAGCTCTGTAAAAACTAAGGATTTGGTGGATTAAAAATCCAAGTCAAACTCCTGGAGAATGACTATCCATTTGTTGAATTTTCCTCCAACTATACGTCGAGACAAGACATATTGGAAAGGATTAATATCTGCCACTACTGTCGTACAAAGCATGCACAGATGCTAACATCATACACAGCTGCTAACGCCAAATTTTCGACGTAGGAGTACCTAAGTTCAAGACCAGCTAAACCACGACTAAGATAGTGTATGACATGCTATTGGAGCTAATAATATTCCTAGACTAGAACTACCCATATGGTCGACTCGGATGTGGCCAGATACAATATAAAATCTCAAGAGTAATCTGGTGGATGCAATAAAGATGCTGACAACAAAAGCTTTATTCAATGCCTCGAACGCAAGTTGTGTGGTTTCATCGCATACAAATGGGGTGTCCTTCTTCAACATGCGCATGAAACCTTTAGTGATCTTGGCATAATTCATGATAAAATTCCAAAGAAAGTGATACTTCCCTTGCAGGCTCTAAAGTTACCTGATGGAACGAGGAGGAGGCAGATTTACAATGGCCTCAACTTTTAAAGGATCCACCTGAATACCTTTGTTAGAAACAATGAACCCGAGAAACCTACCTGACTCGACATAGAAAACACAATTGTGGGGATTCAAGCATATTTTGTAATTCCTACATCGTTCAAAAATTAAACATAAGTGATCGATCCTATTACGAGAATGTGCTGGCAGATCATCTAGGTAGGGTTCGATAATAGACTTAATGTCATGAAAGGAAAAATTCATTGCTCGCTGAAAGGTAGCCCCTGCATTTTTCAATCCAAAAGGCATTTTCTTGTACGCAAATGTACCCCAAGGACAAATGAAAGTTGTTTTATGTTGCTCTTCTGACTTGATTTGAATTTGATTATACCCAGAGAAACCATCCATAAATGAAAAGACTTCACTCCCCACACAAGCATCAATGATTTGATATATGAATAGTGTGGGGTAGTTATCCTTTGGACAAGCTTTATTTAAATCATGAAATTCAGTACAAACACATATCATCCCTTGCTTCTTATCGACAGGGACAGGGTTGGATACCCATTTTGTCAAAGCAATCGAGTAAATAAAACTAGCTTTCAATAGCTTTTCAACTTCAGCCTTTACAGCCCCCACTTTACATGGATTGACAGGTCTAAGTTTTTGTCGAACTGGTTTGGCATCAGGATAGGTTCAGATTTCATGTTCAACTATCGATGGATCTATGCCTAGAATCTCCTCATATGACCAGGCAAACATGTCGTGAAACTCCTTAAACAAGGCTATATAGATAGCAATCTCCTCTGGAGAGCATTTTGCACCAATATATACATTTTCCAAAACGTTGGGGTTCACAGAGATGTTGATAGGAATAGTAATAGAAATATTTTCCATATTTCCCTCAGCAAAGATTCCCTCCCTTGGTAAGGGATCAATTGGTATATCACCATCACCTGCCAGTCTCATATGAAACTCTTAATTTTCAATCCTGCTTAACTATGGAAGGAAATAGGATCTATGATGAATATCTTCACAAATATTATCTGGTCTGCTCATAGCTTCCAAAATAGCTTCGTTTGAAGGAAAAACCATATCTAAGCAATCATCAGTATGCAAAGATTTCTCTTCCCAAGCAGGCAAACAAGCTTCTTCTGGCTCTTCTGAGACGGTAGGAGGAACGGAAAAAGGATCAACAGTGGTGTTAACAATATCTTGATAGGATACTTCCACTATCGATAAGGGAAATTCAGGCTCATGACGGGAAGGAAGGACCCAAGGATCTGTTCTATCGCTAACTGTTGCAATATACTTCCCTACACTAGTAGAACCTAAATAGTTAATCGGGGATGGGATGTCGAATGTGCCCATTAATGGTGAATACATTCCAGCCCCTAAGCTCTCTGAAATAGGTTTGACCTGATTAACCAATGGCATGGTGGAATCATTAATTTCCATGCGGCCTTTTCAAATGAAACTGAGTTGGTCAACTATAACCAACTTCCCTTCGTGCAGAAACACTACCACCTGAAGAACAACCGATGCAATAGCATACATGGAATAAGTACAAATTCTCCCCAGAAGCAAGTTTTAATCCAACAGTGGATCTATTACCTCTACTTCAACAGACACTTCCTTCCCTGCCAACTTTTTCTTGAAAGCTGGCAAGATACCATGTGGACGAAATGACATTCTGTTGAAAGTAGTAAGTAGGGTGTCCGATGGAACTAGCTCTAGAGATCCAAGAGCCTTCCAACAAGACAAGGACATGACACATGTGGAAGCACCATCATCGAAAACTAACCCTCCAATGGTTTTTCTACCATGGATTACATCCATCGACAAGGCCACATGATATGGCAGATGAATTTTGACATCAAACAAATTAAAATTCGCCATGAGGCTCGATGAATCCATACTACCTAAGGCAGCTAAGAGTGCATCTCACTCAACTCTGTAACACCTCCAAAGATGACATCGCACAAGGGGTTTGGGATAAATCTTCAACTACAGATTAATTGGCTACAGCCCTAGCATTAGGATTGTGCAATTCCTTCTTGAAGACACCTTTCGGTATCTTAGGCATAGTTTCAATAGGTTTTTCAATTCTGAGAGGGTTAGAAGTTTCACCTATAGACTTACCCTTCTCAGGAGACTATGTCTCATATTTCTTGTTTCTATTCTGGAATAATGTCTGGGATCGAACCATATTGATATAATTTTGGTCAGGGGCATTAGAAGTGCCCCCTACTGCATTAGAAGCTGAAGCTGAATTTTGTCCTTGGGGAAAAGGATCCTTCAAGACAGCCAATTGTTGATTTTTGAGCAGTTTTGAGCTTGAGCTATAAGGGGACATTGATGGGTCAGGTGATATTCCTAGCACAACTTACATGGAAATTTCACCTTCTTCTTCTCTTTTTTTCCCCCATCAGCATTATTTGTGGGTTTTTGCTTGTTTTAGTTTCCCTCACATTTCTTCTCCTTTTTATTTTTCCCACCGGGCTGTTGATTTCCCTTTTGGGAGGATTGAGCAAAAACATTTGAATTTTGGGATGAGGGGGGAACCTTTGCTTCCTCCACTATAGACTATTTAACGGACAACTCATGGAGTTGTTTTGCCAAATATTCTACAGTGGGAGATTTAATTGAACCAACCACACCATCGGCATGGGGTCTAGGCTTAGGTTTCTTGACTCTATGTGTTGGCCTCGATGCATCAAGGATGATTTCATATAGAATCCCAGACTGAAATTATATCAGATCCATTTGCTGGGCCCTGAGGATAGCCTCTTCCTCATTAGTTACTCCCGAAGTGGATACATCCTTAGATATTGTTGGTCCCCATTTTTTCACCATTTTTGGGTTAAATACTTTACATATTAACGCATGTTTTGTTACCGTTTGGTGTCTTTTTCACCATGCAGCTCACCATTCAACCCTCAGGAATGAATGAATTTAAGGTTTATGTAAATTCTATTTATTATTATAATTTTATGATTTTAATGATTAAAATTGACATGATATGAAGCACATTCGATATATTAATTCATGTGTATAATTTTTTACAGGTTATATGGTCCTTTAGACAGGCTAACAAATAGATATGCGTTCAGCTAGATATATGGAGACAATATCCAGCTTGTTTTCCAGATCACTAAACAGGCCGTGCATTGTTGGTAGTAGATTTCTATGCATTAAAGGTATTTAACAGCCATGAACTATTGTGACCACGCGCCAGCATCTCAGCATCATCCTTCTTCTGGAAGAGCGCCCATCTAATGTCTCTATGTGACACCTTAACACCGGCTTCGATCAAGACTGAAGTCATATGCCACATCGCGTGGCAAAAAGGAACCAGATCTACGAAGAAGAATAAATTGTCATCTGCTAGTTGTCAATATAATTATTTGTTATAATGGCTGCCTTATCGTAAAGAGCAGTCAACCACTAAAGGGTCGACTTGCTCTCCCTCTATCAAACAATGTATATATAGGTGTTGTTATGCGATTTAGAGAAGAGTCTTTTTATTTGATATGTGATCAGTTAAGTATGAAAACTCTGTAATGCTACCCTTTTGATTTAATGAAAGTTCTATTGCGCTGTGTATGATCGCATTTAATTGACAAGGCATTACTCTATCTGCTAGGAGGCCCCCCCGACAACATAGTTTTACATCTTTGTGTATGTTCTGTTATTTCCTTTTTCTGTAACTAGTATAATTTTGCTTATAAATTTTTTGTGTAGTTTTGTTCCTGTAATCATTTACGTTTTCTATAGCATAGATTTCAGTTTATTATTATGTTGATTATGTAGGTTTCTTTCATCAGTTAGCAACCGGTTGTGCCTAGAATAGCTTCCAAATTCTTCTGCAAAGTCTTTATAGTTCATTGTTTGATTCCTAGACTAAAATCCTTTTATTAAATCATAGTGAATTTAGGTTTATTTATTTCAGTTTTTGTCATAAATTTGCTTAAGAGTATTTCAGTCTGTTCAATGATGTAATTTCCTTTTCGAATTATGAAATTAGCTTAGGTTATATTGTTACAGAATTCAATCATTAAGTAGATTTACTTCTTGCTTTTACATTTCATTAACACATGCATGAGAAAATTGTCCTCAATAAATCATTTACATTTACTGTTTTCTTGAAGTTTTAGTATTTTCTTCAAATGAACTGTCATTCAAACATCCTGTCCCGCCCCTTGTACAGACCTTCGTTTCAACCTGCTATCCAGTCACTCATTCAACCCTATGTGTCTTTAATCTTTTTTGAGCTTATCTTCTTAGTTTTCTGATTTTGTCTTGATAGTAATGGTTAGATAATGATTGTATTTTCTCTTAAGACCTTTAGATGAGATTGTTTATACTCCTTGTTAAACCTTATTTTTCTTTCTTCTTTCCTTTTACCTTATGTCTAGGAATTATGTCATGTAGTTTACCTTATTGTATTGATTTGTAATTGAACCTTTGATTTAAGTTATTCCTTTGTTTATGAGGTCTAAGTTACATGTATTAATATATTAAGTATCATTGCAAGTAGGAGTTATTTGTTTATAAATAATCATGTTTACTATTTCTTGTGACTGGACATTTCTCAGTTTACACATTTTTGTGGAGATCAAACTAGACTTAATCCCATTTAGCTTTTACACTTCTTTTGAGAGCCATTTTGATACCTCTCCTGCTCCAGTTCCCATTACAGTAAATGCTTACCCTCAAAATAATCAAGGAGAATGGAATTAAGATGATTTAGTTTGATTTATGTACATTAGTTAATGTATGTATAGTTTTTTCAAAAGTAGTATATTTAGTTGTTGTAAATCCTTCTTGATGTAGTAATTCTCTCAAGAAAAATAAATCTTTGTAGATAGAATAGTTCATTGTCATAACATTGTTTATATCCATACATTTATAGATAATTTGATACCACTTTGATAAGTTGAATTTTACAGAGTTTTGACTATGTTTTTCATTTTGAAAGATATTTTGATCTTTTGTTTGTTAAAGTATTACCACGATAATCTCTACCTTCGCATATATTTTGTAGCAACTCTAATCCTACTAACCTCAGTCGATAATTAAATATTAGGTAAATTATTCAAGACAATATTTTTCCAAAAGATATATACGGCAATAAGGACTTAAGGAACCATTCTAATAAAAACTCGGGAGGGATAGTGGCCTTAATGAGCCTCTTCCACCTTCACCACTCTTGGATGTGATCCGAAATGTGAGTGGCTTTGTCCTACTGAAAGATGGACAATAATTATGTACTAGCATCATACCAAATAGGAAGTTGGAAATGGTTAAGGAACACATTAGTTAAGTCCCAAAAACTACCAAACGTAGTAGAGGGCAGTTCAATGTACCACTTTGCTGTGGCACTAGTCAGGATTCTTTGGAACAATCTCAATTGAACGGTATCATCGTTCAGTGTGTTGGAAGAGCAACACAAGTGATATGAGCCACCAGGTATTCACCAACTTTTCCTTTGAATTTTGGAATATCCGAGGCTAACTTGGTAGGGACAGGTGGGAAAGTGGCATCATGTCTCACCGTGTCATTCATTAACTTGGACAAATCTAGAAAATTCAAAGTTTCCAGCAAAGGAAGCTTGGGCGTAACTGGAGCTTGAAAAGTACCAGCTTGGGAAGTATAAGGACCTTCCCCCTGGTTCCCAAATGTAAAGGAAAGGTTTCCCCCAGCTACCGATTGTGAAGTAGTCGAACTACTTTGAAAAGGATTCCACCCATAAGCCAGTGGATTATTCATATGTGGTGCAATGTATGTGGTTTGAGCTGCTCCAATTGAAACTGGAGTTTGGAAAATAGGAGCAGGTATCCCTCTGCTAAAAAGTGATAAAGGAGAGCTCATGAAAGGAGCCAATATCGGTGTTTGTAAACCTTGACCATCAGGGTTAGTGTTTCCAAATTGTAACCTTACATAAGCAGGTGTGGGGCCTACATATGGAGTGGATGGGGGAATGTTTCACCCATTCCAAGGAAAAATCTGGACAAATGAAGAGGATCCAACAGGACCACTGTGAGCAATGTGTGCAAAAGAAGGCGAAGCAGAAGTTACACTAGGAATCCTAGTGACCACCCCACCAAAAGTGCCTTCCACATTTGTGGAAGTTGATGGTTGAACCACTCGACTAGCTGGGGTTAAGCGAGTAGTAGGTATAATTTTTCTAGGAGTACCAACCAGGGGAGGTGGCACTCATTCAGCAAGAATAGCTGAGATGGGGGTAGAAGGACTTTCTCGTGCACTAGACATTAGTCTGCTCACAATAACACCAATCACAGGTGAATTGAAACGATGAACCTGGATGATCACAGGATCGTTTAGGTCAGTAAGAAGTGAATTAAAGTTTCTTGAAAACTCATCATCCTGCAAGTCTTTTATCTCTACTATGGTTGTATCAACCTGGTTTGTCCTAATTCCTATTTCACCTGAAACTTCAATAATTCCTATCGGTTCAAAAGAATCATCTGTGTCTAATCTTCACCTTTGGGGGGCGGTGGAGGCTCCACTGTAGTAAATGGAGGAAGGTTTTGCAAACTTCTTGACCTTATGAGAGGTTGGTCCTCCACAATTGAAAAATTGACTCAATAAATCACACACCCTAAGGTAGGCTAAACACAAACAAACCACACAGAAATCACTACAAAATTTCTTAAAGTCACAGCAGACACAAGGGGTAAAGATATGATTTCCAGAAGAAATTTGAGAGACAGTTACTTGGTGTCCTTTTAGATGTTCTTAGGAACAAGCAGAGGAATCACCCACCGCCCTCCCACAACTTCTACCAGGGTTACCTTCTAAGCCCTTCCAGGGTCAACTAGAAATAGCCTTCCAGTGTACCTAGGTATGAACCCTAGATGTCAAAGAGACTAAAGGCTACCTCAAATATATTGAAAGTTTGGGGGGATAGTCGCAATCCTAGTTCGTATGCATGGGCAAGGTAGTAAATCTTGAAACCATGTCAACACCAGGAACCACATGGGGGCGGGAGGGTGGTATTTTTAGATGTCCCCATATGCGCAAAATCCTTGGTCTACGCTTCGACAAGGAATCAAAGGGTTATCTCCTCAGTTCAAGCCTCCACACGGCCTCGTGCTTAACTCCCGTTTGAGAGGAGCTTCCCAGATACAATCAAAATAGAAGAGGGTTTACCTATCGATTGGCTAACTACATCTGAATTTAAACACTTGTGGAGAGTTTAAACTCCCTATTCCACAATTCTAGCCTAAGCTAGTTGGTGTATGAGCCTATAAAATAAAACTTACTAATAATTTTTAAATTATGTTGTTCATTTTAAGGGTTGTTCTTAGTTGGAAGGTAGATGGCATGAACGACTATGATGTTATAGACTCGATAAGAAAAAGTAAAATGATGTATAAAGCAAATTGCAACTACTTAAACCAAATTTCTTTTCTTTTTGCAAATATAAGCTAATGAAATTGAAAACTAAGTGCGAGAAACTAAGACTTCTTGTTATAATTTTTGAAATTTCATTTGAAAAATACTGAAAAGAAAACTACTAAATGCAAATAAGTGCAAAAGTATAAAAAAAAATCTTCATTTTTTCAAATTCTTGAATAAATACAATGCAACTAAATGCAAATTATTTGAACAAGTTTAAAAAATCAGAGCATATAATAAGTAAAATGAAGTATAAAGGAAAAAAAATAACTGACTACAACCAATCAAGAAGAATACTCAGAAAAAACCTAACTTGGAGAAACTATTGAACTTGAAAAGTCCACTAGATTCACAAAAGAACAAATGCCAAACTGCCACTACAAAATGCAGTACAGAGTATAAAGTATCCAAAGCCCTAATCACTGACCGAGACACAAAGCACTGAACTTCTCAACCAAGCAGGAGGACCAACTTCAAATCACTAGAAGAAATAAAATTCAAACAAAGACAGTTCAAAGGCTTGAAAACAAGCAAAAAGTGTGACATGCAAGACTTTAGACTCACAGAGTCATGCCAACAACATAAGACCCCCAAGCAAACAAAAAATGAAACAAGACAGGGAAAATCAAACCCCACCCAAATTTTATGCTGCTACGAGATATTCGTGACTGTGTATGCAAGAAACTTGCGTACCATACGCGACTGTCTTATAGAGCAACCCATGTATACAAGGTGCTATACGCGACTGTGTATAACAGCAACCCGCGTATACAACTAAATTTTTTTCAAAAAAATAAAAAAAAGTAGTAAAGGCTTCTGGGAACACTACACTATAAATCAAAAAGCAAGATAAAAAGACCACACTCAGAATTAGAACAAATACTGGTAAAGAAACTACAGGATAAACCCACAGCAGGCTGGGCTCCCCAATGGAGTCACCAGTTCTGTTGTACAGGACATTACACCCTTGTAACCTAGGGTCTGGGGTTACCAACTTAATATTAGACTTGCAGACAATCAGATTTTATAGAAACTGGAATGAGAATAGGAAGATATCTTGGCTTACCCGGTTTATGATGGTTGATCGAGGCTTGGTCTTCTCTCGCTCCAATATCCTCCAAAGCTTCTAGGGATTCTTCTCTTCACCTGCAAAGAGCCAATTATTCAAGCAATATCTCATATATATATAAATCAGAGGTTAGCTGAAAATCATACTAATAACATCATTGAACATATTCATTAAACCAATATACATGAGACAATCACAATACAAGATTGGAAGAAGAATTCTCTTTATTAACAAAAGGTGAATAGGTAAGAATACAACCCAACTTTTGAGACAAGGACTCCTCTACAACCAAGGACTCTGATTTCTGTTGCTCCAAGAATCTGAAGGTATACCACCAGCATAACTTTTCTCTCCAAAAATTGATTGATTAGCCCCATCCCAAGGCCTCTATTTATAGTTTGAAAATAGAGATGTTTCAAAGGTTAGGATGGTTGAGATGGTTGGGATAGTTATGGATTAGGGCCCAGCTAATCTCATATAATCATGATTTATATTTTTAAAGGTTGACTTAAGGTATATGTGAGTATTAATATAGGAAACTCACATATGATACACGTGTTTCTCAAAGGGAACTCGCATATGCAAGGTATATGTGGGTTGCAATGCATATACTCGCGTATGATACACAATTTGCAATGAACATAGTCATGTATGCAACCCAAAACTCAGAATAAAAATATATAAGGTTGTTTTGAGGATAATGCATCAAAGGTCATGCACATCTATAGTGTTTTTGCCACTTCAATCCAAATTGTCCTTTTATGTACCGACATGATGAATTTCAGCACTCGAATGGAGAAGTTTCATTTTTGTTGATAATAATCTTGGATCACTTCGTTACACTTGGGATAATTTTTCTACAACACTACATTCCATGTTTCCATTGGCATGTCTCCTTTCAAGGCATTGTATGGATATGATGCTCCTAATTTTGTAGATATGGTTTTTGATGATTGTAGGGCCCAAAAATAAAAAGGATTGGCTACAAGAGAGTCAATACATCCATACAGTACTCAAGGAAAACTTACAACTTTCCCAAATTTGGTACAAGTTGTATGTGAACAAGCATAGGGTGGAGCATTCCTTCCAAATGGGAGACATGGTGTTTTTGAGGTTACAGCCTTATAGGCAATATTTTTTATGATAAAATGGGATGAGAATTTGCAAAAAAGGTTATATGGACCCTACAAGGTGACACAAAATGTGGTTTAAGTAGTTTATGAGTTGGAGTTACCGGAAGGAAGCAAGATACATAATGTGTTCCATGTGTCTTTCCTTAAGAAGGAAATTGGGAAAAAGGTCGTGGCATAAAAGGATTTTACTCCCATTGATGATGAGGGACACTTGTATATGATACCAGCATAAATATTTTAGGTCATAGAAAATAATATAAGGAAAGGTACCATCAAATAATATATGGTGCAATGGAAGGGCCTCCCGAGTCAGGATGCAACTTGGGAAGGAGAAGGCATTTTGAAACATCTTGGTTTGATGATACTTGATGAAAATAATTATTGGGAGGGGAGTACCGTCACTTCCATTTACTAACATCATATGCATACACTCCACTTACCCATTAGGTTCCCATGGTTCCAAGAGGGAATAAATTATATCCGTGGATAATTGAAATAATAATAAAATTTCCTAGTGAGAAATTGTAAAAACTCATATGAGGCAAATTTGTCCACTTATGGATTAGGATTATATTTATGTGTGAAAGGGTCCCAAGGGATTTTATTATTTCTTATTAAGTGTTCAAAATCTTAAAGAGGCACTCAAGCCAAGTTTGGACCAAATCTGACCCATTTCCATAAAACAAGGAAATTCCATGATTTAAGGGAAGTTGTTGGAATTCTACATTGGGACTTAGATCTAACCTCCATTGAGGTGGTTATGAGTTTTAATGAAGAATATTGATTCCAAGAGGTTGAAATAATAATTATGGATTTTTAGGTGTTCAAAGTGTTTGGGTTGTTGATGTATATGTAACTTCGGAATGTATTCTTATATGTATTTTATATATTGTAACCCGATGTTTATTCCGGGATGTTTCTATTATGTATTTGAGTCATATTGTCTTACCCCAATGTTCCAATTGGGAGGATTATTAATGTAAACAAGTATTTTCAAGTCATTAGGTAAGTCCCCACAGTTTCGGGGCACTTGGGTTATTATACACTAATTAAGGTGTAGGCTCGAGTAAGTAATTGTAAGTTAAGCCTACATGGTTGAGTGCACTTCAATTCAACGGAAGAATATAAATAGAGAGTGAGAGTCTCTCTATTTATCACTTGTGAATTACATCACTTGCTCTCTCAAGTGTGGCGCACCTTTGGAGAAGGAAATGCTTTGGCTTGACAGAAGACAGAAGGCTGTTGTTGTGTTGGGAGGTCATCTTACTATTTTGGGATCACATCTTGTGGTGATACTATCTTAGAGGAAGTTGAGGGGTTTTCTCCATTTATGGTTTCCCCTCCTAAAATATTTTTGTCTCTTGTCTCTTGTGATGTGCTTATGTTATTGCTGTGCTTGTTATTCTCTCAGTGAAAAGATCCTAACCTAATGCTAGCTTAAATGTTGAAAAACTAACATGGGGTCAGAGCTAACCTGAGAAGAAGACATTGTGCAGCTACAGGAACTAGGGATTCATATTTTGTGGATATTCCTCCACATATTTTCAGCAAAAGTATGCTAGGATGACTCTCCATTAAATGGTGCATCATTCTGTCGATACGGAATTCAATTTCAAGCATTTTCAGTTTCGATGTGGAAATTAGGGCTTTCTACAGAAGAGGAATTTTTGGGTGATACCAGAATAGGATTTTTCTCCTCATCAAAACCGAAATTTAGAGACCTGGATCAATAAATTTGGTTGGGTGAAACTCCGGGAAAGTCAAACCCTAGTTTGACCCTGAGCTAGGAGAAACCTTAAATACTAAAACTGCTAAGTTTTGGTACAGTCGCTATATTCCGAGATTGGCAAAGTCGCAGAAGCTAAAAATGGTAGGGGCCGAAGATAAAATCCTGATGAACACTTTCTCCAAAGGGAAGCCTCTGATTCTCTATATTCGGGGAGATATGATCTCTTCAAGTTAGGGTTCCATCCTCTTCTAGAAATCATCCATAAACAGGACACCTAGGAAGATCTGCAATATCTTGGGCTACAGAGGTCCAAATTGAATTCCTAAAGATGTTCCAGAAATAGAACGGACTTTAATTTCTGTGGTCCAAAGTTCAGACTCAGAATATGAACCAGTGACACATGGCATTCTGTACAACTTCCTTGTTCTGAACAGTCCAGTAACAGGTCACCTTGGTAAAAGGATCATAAATCCCAAATGGTGAAACCAATTCTGATGAAACCTACGGTGTTGGATCAGGGACATGCGAGGTTAGCTCAGTGAGAAATTTCAGACACAGAGGATCAGTAATTTCGGATATATCACAGAAACAGTAACAGGAATTTCTGCAGAAGAAATCAAAAAATTAGGGCTTCTTGTTCCGGGAGTTTCCCTTCACTGTTTTCAGAAAAGGAGTACATTGGACAGCTCCATATGAAGAGATATATCTATTCATCCAATCAGATCTGAAGGATTCCAAGTTTTGAAAATTAGGGTTTCTACGACAAACCCTAGATCAGCAAACTCCGGGACAAGGACGAACACCTCAAATCGGTAAGATCTAATCCTTTGCTATTTCCATTTGAGGTTCTCATTTCAAT
>LPNX010666861.1:0-46871 GCA_001517045.1 Pseudotsuga menziesii
GGCCTTCAGATCTCAGTTTCCTTCCGAAACTCGGGCACCATTCTCATCATCAGCTTCATACTCCGGTACCCAGTGATTATCAGATCCATCAGGGCTCATCCGAAGTAGTTATGAGCAGTTTCGGGGTTCCAGGGTGTGAGTAGCTGCCTCTCTGAAGCAATTCGCTACCTTGCCTAGAGGTCTTAGAACCTCCGCATGCATCAGGCATTCTCTCCGGCACTGAAAACCTATCAACCCGACAAATTCACAGTTCCATCGGACACCTCCTTCCTTGAGGGCGTCACCCTTTTCTGACTGGGGCGTCTTGTTGCTGGGGTTCACCTGGAGCAGAGGAGATCCACCTATTTCCGATCCAGTATCCGGTGCTTGCATACTTTCTCTGGAGCAGTTCAGCCGGCTTATCAGTGGTAAATGTTCATTCTATCTCGCAAACCCTAACCCTAAATTTTTCCTATAAAATAGGGATTTTTGCTTGGCAGTTTGCATGCCCCGTTGTATCAGCATATTTGTATAGAAATAGAAAATATCGGGATTTGGGATATTACAGATGATGCCAAGGAATTGCATATGTTTGTTCGGAGTTCTAGCGGTTCTCTTGTGTTTCAGGGAGCTTTCCAAATGTTAGGTGGAAGCAATTTTAGCATGGGAGATAGCTCGCGTTGAGAATTTGATAATATCAGAGAAGAAAGAAGGACATCCACTCCTGTCAATGATCAAACGGGGACTGGAGGTATGATACTCCAACGACCACAGGCCGAGGAAGAACCCCGGGAAGAGGACTTTAGTTTTGGAAGCAAAGGTATGATGGCAAATGCAAGAACAAGGGATACAGACGCTCCAAGGCTGTCCAAGTTCACCTCAAGCTCTACGACAGCTCTTACACCAAGGCTATTGGGTGAAGCTGTTGGAGAACTAAATGAATCGCCACCAGCAATTGTCATGATCAACCTAATCCTCAATTTGGTCTGGCGTAAACTTGTGCGAAATCCAAACACCTATGCTAGTGTCATTGGAATTAGCTAGGCTCTCACTTCTGGGAGTTGTTTTTTTATGCTAATCAGTTTATTTAAGCGGCGTGAGATGTCTTTACGTAATTTTAGTGTGGATGTCCTGGGTCCCATTGTTCAACCAATACATCGCCACTGATTTGCTACGAAGAAAAATCGCTGATTGCCGAAGTGAATGGAGTTCCGCAATAGTTGAGTTTGGTAGCTGCTTGGTGGCATATCCGTAGACGCATGAAGCTCTGGAGCAGTTGTTGAACTCTCGAAGCTAACAAAGGATTTTTCACGTCACAATTTGCTAACGCCTCAGTTGGTTCATCACTGCACTCTTTCAGGAGTTTTTAGCAATCGTGTGTTGTCTTGATTGACAGCTGCTGGCTCAAAAGTTTTGACAAGAACGCCGATTGTGATGGTGTATGTCTGTAACTTCTCATAATCGTTGGGTGTAGTACCAAACAAGGTCACAACGTGATTATTTTTCAACACCTGAACTCGGTGTTCAAACGAGGTCTGCAGCTGACGTTCGGACCCACACTTGCTTTGGCGTTCAGTTACAAAAGAATCGTGGATCTGTCACACTAGGATCATTTTTCAAAACGCCAAAATTTGGAGTTCAACAAATATGTGGCAGGATATCGGAGGTCATGTCATGAGTTTTTATCCTTTGACAGCCGAGTGGATTGGTCGTTGATCCCATGAGGTCTACCTTGGATGAATTGAATGTTTGATAGCAGGGTAGGAGTTACACCATCCAACATCGCCATCTACAGCTGATCAAGTTATCCACCTGAAACTCTGGTTTTAAGTCTTGATGGTTGCTGAGTGCATTCATTGGCAGCTCGACTTACATTGATAGCTTGGAGCGTCTAGTGTCATGGTTTTGTCCATCTTCTTTGATGATAGGCTTTAGTTAAATATTTTACTTAATTTTTTTTTAAAAGTGTAGTTACACTTTATTTCTTGTAAAACTTTAGTTGAGAGAAAAGTGGATTTATGATCCTACTTTTTCTTTTTTATTTTGTTATTATTATTTTTTCTTTATAGAAAAAGATGAAAGCGTTTTGGGCCTATAAAGGGCATGGCCCTTTCATTGTAAAAGGATGGAAAAACTGGGAGGATTTTTCCCCAGGGTTTAATAGAAAAATACTCTTTTGGGTTTCATGATTGTTCAATTGAGTGCTCTCTATGGTGTGTGGCATTAACTTGTGTTATTGAGCCTTTGTTGCTAGCTGCTTTTCCTCTCTATGTCTGCGTCCGGGGACCATAAATAGATTTTCCCATCCTATTGGAAGGTGGAAATCCTAGCAGTTGCTAGCCTTTCCCCTTTGTGAGCGTGCATGCACGGGTTCGATGCTTACACTTTATCAAGCTTGATTGTGTAGCATCTCCTTTGTTTGCATAACGCATCTTCTGCGTTTAGGAAGAAGAAGATCTAGTAGCTGCCCCTCTGACACAAGGCCCTCGTGGGTTCTCCCTTGACTCCATTTCTCCCTTTAGGTATACCGACACTAGTCCATTAGTGGGGTTTGATCCTTCCCTCCTTCCGTCAACCATTCAAATACTTATATGCTACAACCATTTCACTACGACAGCCTCTTCCAATCACCTGGTCCGCCATTGTTTCCCGCCTTAGCGATATTAACACTAGGGACGTCCCCCTTGAGTTGGAGAAGAGCCAACCTGACGTGAGGAAGAGAAGAGCGTGGTGACAGTGGCTGCTCTTTTCGCAGTTGCCATCGGGCGGGTGTGCCTAATTTTGGGCTTTGACATATGCACGCCGGTCAGGAGCAGCAACACTATCCACCTACCAATCCACATCGGCGTCCTTCCCTCATGCGTGCGCTTCCATGGAGGTTGGTGAAGAGTTGCTGACATCAACCACTTTTCATGCATGTGCTAACCATAGTGTAAACTAAGGTTTTATTTAAATCCAAATAAAACAAATCTCCAAGTGAGGAGGGTTCCACCCCCCTCTTTCCATTCGCTAGCATTATGGTACTAGCATGGAGTTTGACGTCATCCTTTTTATTCCTCACGCGAGCTTCATGAATTAAACCCAATCTTTAATACCAAGTTTTAATATAAACTGAAGTTTGAAAAAGGATCGTGAGCATTAGGAGGATAGATGCCATGTCACCCCATCACCCAAATATATATTTTTTAAACTTTTTCAAACTTTGACCATGGTGCCAAAATGGCGTAATTTAGCATTAAAATGCCATTCTGATGCATCTGTAGTTGAATAATGCTCCACGGGGTGTTTCGGTCGCCTGACTGATATGGAAAGTGGTCCCAGGGGTAAAGAGGATGCTCTGAGTGTAAAAATAAGTGTCCCCACGTCAGAAACGGTCTCTGTATCTGACTTTTATTACATTTTGAAGTTTTTTAATTAAACCATAAAAAATGGCTTAAAAAACGGGAAAAAATATTTTTCTCGGAAATTGACGAAACTTTAGGGGGATCTAGTACATGTCCATATGACTCAATTCAAATGCCTAGAATGTTGAAAAAAGCTGACACAAATGCTCTAATAACCTCCTAAGGCCTAACCACTAAGACGATTACTCCAACTTTGGAGGTGTGAGTGAAAAACTCAGAAATTATTAGTCATTTGTTCAACAACCAATAATAACCAAGGGAAAAAACACTCTAGGCTAGTCGACTTGATGCTTAAGTCTGGGAAGCCGAGCCTTTTATAAAAATGATCATGCTAGCACATTTTTTACAATTTCCCCAAGGGGGTATGAACAAGCGGTACAAAAAATAAATAGGGCCTAGAAGGCCCGATGAAGCTTTGAACTCTGATCATGAACAAGTAACCTTGTCCAAACTTTGTCGGCTCACTTGAAATCCAACTAAGTAGGACCTAGTCGGTAACAATACCCATGCTGGGTGCCCTTTCGTAAAGAGGCACAACCTTTTATCAAGGTGTGTTTTCATTAAGTATTTAGTTTATTTATTTATATATTTTGTTCATTATAGTCATGATCTCATATGATTGCGAGTTACTAAATTTTAGGGATGCGTCCTCTCTCTCATGGAGGTGCATCTCTTATGTGGCACCCATTGAAACGATGTAGTGGCTTAGTAGGTGAGTGCGCCTCTCTCTTGCTAGAGGTGGAGCTTTCTCCTTGCGCCTAACTCCAAACAAGATCCACAATCATCTCCTTGAACTCGACTTCATCTCAAGTGGTGGATCCTCCCCCCTCTCTCATTATTTTATTTAAGCATAGCTTTGCTCTCTCATTTGGCATGGTCAGAGGACCGAAGGAATGCTCTTGCTTGTATTGTATTGTTTACTATTTGGAATAAAGAAGGCTTTGGAGGCAAGATCTATGGTGTAATGCTTTTCATGTGTGGATGGTGATTGTCAAGTGCTTATGAGGTATAATTTGTATTATTTTTCTTTGCTTTCTATTAATTAACTTTGGGCCTTGAAAGGGAGTTCCCTACCTGTACGGTAAAATATTATTCTAGTTTGATTTATGCTGTTATTGTTTGCTTGTTTTAGATCTCTTGGAGTTGCATGTATTTTAAGTTTAATTGCATGCTTTCTATGTTTCTTCTTCCTGCAACACCTTTGTTTTAACCATCTATCTGTGCAAGGATTTTTAAGTTGTAGGTGATGTCACTTAGAAAAGGGGTTGAGCTAGTTTGCATCCTCCTCATTGTCGAGATCTTATTGTGGACATAATCCCTCGGTGTTCCACCAAAGCAGATGAGCTGAACAAATGTTCGCTCACACACAATATTACCAAAATACTTGGAATATTAAATAAGCCATGCATAAGAATATAATATTGAATATTGAATAGATAATCGATGATTTTTACAATGATAAGGGACTCGTATAAATAGGTCCTCATGGTGACTATTCACCCAATGAGGTGTCTCTTAATCACCCTAACTATTAATTATTTTAGTATTTAATTATTACTTATTATGTTCATAACATTGCCTCTCTCTTAGAAAGGCTTTGTTCTCAAAGCCTTATAATGTTGTTGCATTGTTCCTTGTGGCGTCGTAGCTAACGAAACATGTCGATACAAACTTTTAAGTGTAGAGCATAACTTCTGATATGTTGACGGATCAATCCAACCCAAATTGATTTGTTGCTGACTATTGGGATTTCCTACTAATCCGTTGTCAGGAGCTTTGATCACATTAGTACCATTATCTTTCGACATTTCCCCCTTTTTAGGATATCGGTTTTTATGATTGGGGTGTCAATAGAGAATTTTCACAATGTCATTTTCTTTTACGAGCGTCGACTTTTGAACATTGATTTGAGCTGGAAATTGTAAATTCATCCTTTCAGGTTTTAATGTTTCGATCTGTATCTTTTCCAACTAGTTTTCTATTTGCATGTTGTCATTTTGAAACTTCTTAATCAATTCTACTTTCGACTTTCTGTCATCTTCGGACTTCTTAAGTTGTTCCTTAAGATCTTCGTTATGATTTCTGATGCATCTATTTTCTTCCTGCTTGTCTAGATGTTTTCCTTCAATGTCTTTTGTAGAGTGTTCTGCCTTTCGACTATTTTTCAATTTTTATTTTATTTTAATGATTAACGTCTTATTATGGTTCTTTAATCTGAAAATTTCTTTGAAATTGTTGGATAATGCTTTATTACTTTTTGCGATCTCCAACTTGTGTGCCTTTTTACAGTCGTCATTTTGTTGTTGAAGAACTTTTATCTGTTGTCGACATTGGACGATTTTTGATTCTTGATCTTTTAATTTATTTCGTATTTGTGTCAGTTCTTCTTCCTTGTCGTTAACGATTTTGTTCAAGCGTATTATGTCTGCTTCGTAATCGTTTCTTTCTTTCTTTATATCTTGATTTTTTAATCTCTAATTGAAATCACTTTTGTCTTTTAATTCCTCGATTTGCACAAACAATTTTTGTATATGATTTTTCTGGTCGGAAATTTTTTATTCCTTGAACTTTTCGTGTAGCTCTTGTAGTTCAATCAATACTTATGATTTTGTATTTATGTTGCGTAAATCTTCATTGTCTCTTCAATAACGCCTTAACTTTGTTTCTAATTTTTCTATTTGTAGTCGCAAACCAACTTCCATGGTCTCTGACTTCTTCGATGATAGATAGTCGTTCTTATGACTTTGAATTGTTTGACGAGCATTCAATTGGATTTGACTTCTTCGAAGATTATTCCTTTGATTTAAACTTTTTGGCGATAATTTGTCTTCCTTTGAATACTTCTTTTAACTTTGACTTCTTTTCTTCTTAAAATTTCTTTGTGGATTGTGTGTAAATTGGGTGGCTGGGAAGAAGGAATGTTACCCTCCCCACCTGTTGCCGCCTTTCACGCACCTGGAGGGTCAGGTTGTTGTGGTATAAATCTTCAAGCCAGTAAGTGTGTCCCTGGGGGCAAGTCTCGTGTCAAGTACTGTCACTTAGGCAAACTCCTAACGAAGCCAAGGGGGGTAGACCCTAAGAGTTTCTAAGGTTGATTAGGATTTAGTGGTAATGGTTTAGATGAATTAGTTTTTTAGGAGTTTTTAACCACCATAATAACGCAAGCTATTTGTAAGATGAACAGATTATAATAACATAAATTGGACAAGAGCTTATGCAGGATTCATTCAACACATAAATTATCTAATGAAGACTTATACATAGAAAAACATAAAGACCAGTGCTGAATTAGATGGGGTCAAACAATGTATGTGTTGAAATGCTAGAATGGATATTTTGCGATTGTCCCTTGGCAAGTTTTAAATTGTTGTGGATTGATGACCGGATTAAATTAGGGGGAAGGGAACTCCAAATATACCTTACGGTACAAGGAGTGTCTAAAACCCCTATTTGATGCAGTTCCACACGAAGAATATGTGGGTTGGATCGGAGTGTCTGGGATGTGTCCAACACTACACCAACGAGGGTGTAGCTTGACGGTATCCCAAGGTCACTACCCAGTGGTTCACGCTTCCTCTGTGAACTTTCCCTGCAACAGATTAATTAGAGGTGTTGGATTTTCGCCTTGGGAGGTTAATTCGAGAGGAGAGCTATCTTAAACTAGTCTCTTGTGTTGCTTTTGATGCATCCAACAGGTTGGTTGAACTGCAACAGTGTGGGGCATACACAACGGAGCCTTGGTAATTTTTAAGGATTTTAGTGTGATGTGTTTGCTTGTTTATTAAGTCCCCAAGAATCTCTTTCAGGTTGTAAACCCTAATCGGGAGAGAAATGGACATAAATTAAATGGAAATTAAAGAACAACATAAAGTAAAAAAAACAACAGTTTTCTAGTTAGTCCTACCACGCATCTCTTTCCCCTTTCGGGTAACTTGGGAAGTCATGGGGTTAGTATTTGTATTACTTTGACAAATGAAAGATATAACAAATGTGAAACTTATCAAAGTATACTAATTTGCAAAAAGGAAACTAAACTAAAAAGAAAATTATGAAAATTGACATAGACGCATGGGGAGTGGGCTCTGGAGAGCCTACTCAAATACTTTTATTATGATTGGTTACAATGCCTGTTAGGAAAGGCCACTTGGTTCTTATAGAAACTGAACCCAAGAGCTTACAAATATTTAGAAGAAAAATTGTGTAAGGAGGGGGAACTGCTGGGAAGGTTCGGATGGCCCAAATGTTAGTTTTAGGGCATCATTTCCTCCTTTTTTAATGGACCTGCTAAAAACCAGCAAGCAATTATTAGTGGAATGTGCCCCAAAATACTTTGGAAGTGTCTTTGGACAACACAAAAAAAATTGACAAAATTCTAAGTTAATAAAATTAATAAAAAAATGCAAAATAACCAAGGTAAATATGCTTTCCTTGGGATGTTGGCTTGTTTTTTGGGCAGCCAATATGATTATGCACTTGGATGCAAGATTTAACTTTAAATGATCGAAGAAAACACTCTTTTACACGAGACTAAGATTTACTTTAAAATTCTTGCTAAAAGAGAAATTTCTTAAACTAGATCTACTTAGAATGCTTATGAAACCTTGAAGATTTACGAGTTCTAGCTTTTTAAATACCTATGAATGAGATCTAACAAATAATTTCAACTTAGAATCATACAGATTCTCATAAACAAGCAAAGCAACCAGGGAGAATTTAATTTGAAAAAAGAGAAAGAGAAGTAGATCCTGGTTTGTTGTTGGAATGAATTGACCAAGGTAAGCCTTTTTGGGGAGTGCCGAGGGACATTGTCTCGAATTTTCATTGGAAATGGATGGAGTCAACCTGGATCCACACCTTTTCCGTTCTTGGCAACCTGAAACTAGATCACAAATCTTGCAAAACACCTCGTGAGATCTGGATATATATATGAAAAATATGAAAACAACATGCAAATAAACTTATTTAGACATATATAATTTGGATCATATGAATAAAAATAAACAAGTAATCTTACTTGTCAATCTCTACTCGTATTGATTTAGCCGAATCTTTTAAAGCCAATACACAAAGGGAACAAGAATTGAGAAGAAGTAAAAATCACCACATTTGCAACATGACGCTGGTGGTCCACACACAATGGCACTACACGGTATAGCCTCCAAAGCTTCTTTATTCTCAAGCAAAAGAAAGAATATCACAATATTACAATAGCATACCAGCTCTTCATACAACTCTGACTAGTTTGGAATGAGAGGGTTTTTATTTATAGCCGGAGAGGCCCAGAGGGGGCGCAACCTTCATTGGTAGAGAGAGTTGAGTTGAGGGAAGTGATCTCGAGTTTGAACTGAGTTGAATGGAGTTGGAGGGGAGAGGAACTGGATAGGTAGATCCCACCTCTTATACCAAATCACACCAAGCGATTTGCCAACAAACCCAAGCGTGGGCCATGGGAGAGAGGGGCGCATCCTTAAGCTAGGGTGAGCTTACCACCTCTCAAACCTACCTCAAGTTGACGCCTTAATGATGGAGAGAACTCGCCTACCTCAAGGAGAGCTAATGCCACTGATTTCAATCAATTCCGACCACTTTCCATTGATTTAGGAAATGAGGATTTTTCTCCATTTTTTTTCTATTTTTTAGATGGCTTTTTTGATTTTTTAGAGATTTTTGACTTAAGTGATTTATTTATCACTTAAAACTTAGGAAAATTGGGTTTTTGCATTAAACGGTTGCTCTGAGTTAAAAAATGAGCAAATCTCGATCCCTAACCACACTTTTATTACATTTACAATTTTTTTAATTAGACTATTAAAAAATAGCCTAAGTTTACGGAAAAATATATTGTAATGAAAAAATAAAATAAAACCTATGGTGACCTAACACATGTCCATGTGACTCAATATTAATGCCTAGCATGTTTATAAACATTGACACATAGACTCTAATAACCTCCCTAGGCCTAAACAACAAGACGACTATCCCAACTTTGGAGGTGTGTACAACTGAGCTTAGTTTCTCATTCTTTGCCCATAGTAGGACCTTCTTGTCCATGAAGAGGACTCTGTAGCCCTTGTCCTCTAAGCCAACAACGGAGAGAATGTTCTTCTTTAAACTAGGAACATATAAGACATCATCAATATGTAAGACCGTACTTGAATTTAGTTGAAGTGTGGTTGTCCCAACTCCTTCAATTTTGTAAGTAGAGTCATCTCCAAGTTCCAATTGAGTAGTGAACTTCTTCTTTCTGTAACTGGTGAGTGCTCCACGATTTCTTGTCATATGTATGGAGGCATCGCTATCTACTAACCAAGAGTTAGCATTGTTAGTGATGGATCTAGAAAGGGCAGAGATCAGGTAGTATTCTCTTCTAGGTTCTTCTTCTTTAGTAGTCTTGGTGTTCTTCTTCTTCCTGGGTTCTTCTTCTTCTTCAGCAACAGAGGCCTGGAATCTTCTTTTGAACTTTCTCTTGGGATGTCTGCAATCCTTAGCAAAGTGCCCAAACTTGCGACAATTATAGCGTTCCACTTTTGAAACATCAATGTGCTTACCTTGTGGTTTCTTTCCCTTCTTTTGCTGAGGGAAGGACTTCTTGAACTTTGTTTTAGCTGTAAGTGCAAGGTTTCCTTCCTTAGTGCCAGTTGCCTTGCCTGAAACCCTTCCTTCTTCTTTCAAGCAATCACACCAAAGTCTATCGAAGTTTGGCTGATTTTCACGTCCACTTATTGATGCCAGAAATGTTTCCCAAGAGTTTGGGAGACCATGGACTACAGTCTGCACAAGATCATCGCCATCTACAACAATACCAATAACAGTAGGTTGATATCTTACATGTGCAATCTTTGTGAAGAAGGGTCCAACTCCATCCTTGTTCATCTTCAATGTTCGAAGCCTTTTCTTCAAAACTCTCTTCTGATTGGGAGCCTTCTTCTCATATAGGTTTGTCAAGGTGTCAAAACATTCTTTGGCAGTCTTCAATGATGTGATGTTGGGCATCAAAGCTTCTTTGACAGAATCATAGATAATCCTTCTAGCCTTAGCCTGCTTCTTCTTGTAAGCAATTCTGCTAGCATTAGATGTTGGCTCTTCTATGGTGTTGAACACCATGTCATCAAGGTCATTTTCCTCTAGTATGGCTGTAAGTCTAGCTTTCCAAGAATTGTAATTGGCTGAACCTTCAGGCTTTTCTTCTGGTCTGAAGATGTTGGTAGCTGTTATCATCAACCTTGTAGTTGCCTGTGTGAGGTGGATCCAGGATGGATGGTAGAGGGGCAAGCAACTAAGGGGTGGAACCACGACTGCCTAGACTCCCAAATGGATGGTTGTCACGCCAATCAAGGCAGCCTTCACTTTATGTTATCCTAGTCCAAGACAACAATGGGGGAGACCCGGATCTGCTCCCGATAGGAGAGATCAAACCTAGATACCAGAACAGATCAAATGGGGTTTTAAGGTATGTAAGGTGCAAGGTAAATGGAAACCCTAGCTCTAGGGTTTAGGTACTGGCAACTGATGGAGATGACCACTGTCTTGGGAAACGTAATTGTGATAGGGTAAGCAAGGACAGAGTTGGGACTGTCTAGTACCAAGGAGACAGACTCAGTGAAAGATAGGTAACTTGAGTTATCAATGAATATTGGCAAAGAGAATGGGAGTGAGGCCAATCTAGGGCTAGCACTAGAGATAGGAGATCAGTGTCTTACGTGCATTGGGCAATGGAGTCATCATCAGCACAACGTTTCAGTGAACCCACCTGGGATATACCCTGATCTATGGACCCAGAAAAGGATTTGGCCCGGAAGATTCAGGTTACAGGAAAACCAGTAGAAAGAGGGCTAGCGCTAGGGCTTGGGAGAGGCAGATCTGCAGCTCTAGAGCCACCAAGAGACTATCAGCTCAGCGTTGGAGGGGAAATGAGATCAAGATAGCCTGATCTACAAACCCAAGTCAGAAAATTTCAGTAAAGATCAGATATGGAAAAGTCAAAATTTGATGAGGGGGGGCTAGGAGGCTGAAAATCAGTTTTTCAGATCTAGGGCAACTTGGAAGGAACTAGCTCAACATTGGGGGTGTTCTGGAGTGCTCAAGCCCTGATCTATCAGCCTAGCCTGTCAGATTTCAGAAAAAGTAAACTTCGGAAAAGTCCAGTTTTCAGTGAGGGCGCTAGGGCTGTTTCAGTCAAAAAATCAGATCTAGGTCAAACTGCCATGAATATGGATAGCATTGAGGGTGATTTGGAATGTGTGGGACCCGATCTATCCGTCTGTGTAGTCAGAAATCAGAAAAAGTCAAAACCCTAGCAGGTCAAATTTTCAGTGGGGGTTTTATGTAGTTTTCTGGCTAAAAATCAGATCTAGGTCAAACCAGCAGGAATTTGACCAGCGTTGCAGTAGATTTAGTGAAGGGGAGGCCCGATCTATGAAACCCAGAAGTGGTTTGGCCAAAGATCGGATGATTCCCAGATTTAGTGCTTTTTAGGGTTTTTAGTATTTTAGGAGTTTTCAGAAAAAATTGAAGTAAAGTAACGTACAATGGATTAAGATCTGAAGAGAAGAGACTTAACTGTTAGATCTTACCTGGAAATGCTTGTAGAAGTTTTTAACAGTGATGATCCTTGCTATCCAGATCAATTCTGGAAGATCCAAGTGATTTCTATGAAGGATGTAAGCCACAAGCCACCAATGCGCCCCCTATCCTGCATGAGCAAACGTCAACAATATCAGATTTGCCAATACAAGATAAAGAAACCAAATGCTACAAGAAAGTAAAACGAAGTAATCATAGATCACAATGAAACTAATGAAAACCCCCTGATCCAAGACGAAGAAAACTGAGCGAGTTGAGCTCCCCCTGCAAAAACGCTCCAGCAAAAACGCCCTCCTGTAGGAAAAACAATGACAGCAGAAAAATATAGATCTCACAAGAATTTCCACAATGCTAGGAAGCAGAAGACTATCCAATCACCATTTGAGAACATTAGATGCAAAGCAGATCCAGAAAATATCCACAAAAAAATTCTTTCTATTATTCAAATCCAAGAGCCAAAGATCCCTTACAAATGAGAAGCTCTCTCCTTTAAATAGAAATGAGAGAACCACAATCATAACCGAATCCTAACCACTTTCAAAACGAGCGGCTAAGATTAAAAGATAAAATGTTCTAATCAATGGTTGAGATGAGCTCAACATACAATACATGGATCAATATAACCATAAAGTATCAAAGTGGACTAAATCACCCATAAAGAGGGTAACCCACTCAACAAGAAATAAATGAAGCACATGGTGGGTCCATGGAGTGTTTGACTAACTCCCTCTGGGTGTCCCCATGGCACAATAAAATAATATAATATTTTAATTCTTCGACTTTGTGTCTCCTTGAGGAAATTGCGAGCCTCCCAAAAGCTCTAGAAAATAATATAAAAATACCAGTGTTCCACGGGGACGTGTCCCGCAGGGTCGGGGACGCGTTTCCACGTTTCCTGCGTCCCGGGGACTTGGGGACTCCTGGGCGAAACTTTCCCTCTCCAACCATGCCCCTGGGAATTTTTTTTTAATGTTTTCCCATTATTTTCACATTTTACAATTCCTACTTGGTACTACTTAGAAAATAAACTGATATATTTAGTATTTACATTGCACAATCATTAATATACATCAAATGAATTATTATTTTTTATATTTTATTTTATTTTTATAATTTTAGAGACGTCCCCACGTCCCCCCCAAATATCCCTAAATTTGGGGGTGATCTCCACACGTCCTGAATGTGCGTTTCCTCGCTCCCACGCCCCCCCGTCCCGAAAACTTGGGGGAACATTGAAAAATATCCAAAAATAGGTGTGGGCCCAATCAGGTGCTGCAGCTGCTAGAGAAGGTGTGGAGGACATCACTCTCATCATTGTGACTCATCCCATGTCATTTCCTTGCCTCAATAGCCCAAATCGATTTCTTCAATAGCCATTTAATCATTTTTTAATCTGCCTCGGGAAACGTGAACCTGCCAAAACAACCTCCTAGGGTGCCTGCGTTGTCAAATTGATCCCACCAGGCTCTCTGGGATGGGGGTACTATGGTACAAACAAGTGGCTGCACCCCCTATGCCCATACAACGCCCTAGGAGATCCAAATAAAACATCTCCCTGCTTAGACATATCAACATGTGAAGCAAAACTGCATCAGAAAGGTAAAATGAGCCTGATCATCTCTGCAAGTGCCCGAAACTGAAAATAAATTGTCTCATTAGACTCAGAGAGTCCAAATCCATCTAAGGTGTATACTCATACCCCTCATAGGTCTCTATCTGATCATCAATCATATCCAATAAACAATATAACCATCTGTAAATGATCAGACACCAATAATAACTTAGACTATCATCCATCTGCTGCAAGTGTTAAAAGGCTAAGACATGCTCTACAACTCATTCAAACAACAATCACAACAAGTAGCATTCATTTTACTGGCGGTACATCAACCAGTACATATATAGGGCTTTATTTATTATTACTCAGACTTAGACTTTCAGGACTATACTCACTTCATAGTTGTGGTCAATTTGCTCGTGAAGGGTGAAGGATGAAATTGACAAGGCTAAAGCAAAGGATGACTTCCTACTCAACATCATAACACTTTGGATAATGGAAAGGGAATACTCACTATAACCAATGTTGGACAAACAACAATACAAGGAATGGCAGTGCCTCACAAATGGGTGAGTTGTTTAGAGAGTGTTTATTCAACTTAGGCATCATGACTACATCAAGATTGATCCAAGTTCATTAGGATCATCATTTTATTCCATGGCCTTTTTGGCCTAGATGACCCTTTGGGACTTCACCGGTGTTTAAAAGCACAGCTAATCGCAACTTTCATTCGGGACATATTTATTTTTATAAGGTCAGCAATATTTGGATATAGCAGATTTTTAACCATTGTTTTTTTGGACATTTTCTTATACTCTTCAAGGATTATTTTAGCATTTCATTGCTCTTGCCCTCTTTACATATGTTAAGAAACACAGTTTTAGCATTTTCATTTTCCATGGGCGCATATTCAATATTTCCCATCTCAAGTGACCAGGGGGAGTTCTGCACAGTGCCAAACATCGGAACAGCCGACCAGAATGATTTAGGCATACAATCCAACTTACCAAAGGCAAGTTTTGTCACCAACTCAGAGCCGAGACACAATATAAACAGGAAGGCTTGTCCAACAAAAGTTCTAGCGGGGAAAAAGATCCTCCATGCCATAAGTCAAGAAGTCAGTTGGGTTGAAAACTAAAGTGGAAGGTAATGGATGGGTGAAGACAATGAATGATGAAGCCAACACTAGCAAGCCAAAACAATGGTGGAAATGACTACCTCTATTCTCCCTAAGGAGGGTAAAACCAATGAGTATAGATCAAGAACTTCCAACTCTAAGTAGGGACATCAATACATAATACAAAATATATCCAAGTCCATATAATTATGACCGCCAGATCATGACACCACATGTTAATACATGTCACAAAAATGTGTATAAAAGCAATGATAACCATAACACAATATAAAAAGCTGAGTCATAATCATGCAATATAATCCTTCTGAAACATCATCTGTCCAATGAGAAAGCACTGATATAAAACTAGGCATCAATAACTGCTCTGTAATGACTAAATGGCTACATCGGTCCTCAAATCTGAGTGTCGTGAGACTCAGTCCTGACATGGGAGAGTACAATAGTCCACTAATACAATAATGATCCGTCAAAACTGCTCATCTCAGCATCTCATATGTAAGAGATCTGGCTGAAAAATGTACTGTGTCTGAAAAATAGAATATGGTAGCCTAGCTACTATATATGTGATAACAGTAGCCATCTCTGCTACTAGTTAGTTGTCCAAGTTTGCAAAATATCCCAAGGTCTAGGAAG
Organism: Pseudotsuga menziesii; assembly: GCA_001517045.1. Taxonomy (NCBI): domain Eukaryota; kingdom Viridiplantae; phylum Streptophyta; class Pinopsida; order Pinales; family Pinaceae; genus Pseudotsuga; species Pseudotsuga menziesii. The sequence continues at coordinate 15,296 of LPNX010666861.1, forward strand.
ACAACAATAATTTGCCTTTTACTGGGTCTTTACATGCTAAGCTTTGATACCATCTTGAATTTTAGCATTAGCATGAATCCTTTAAAATTTTGCAGATTGTAAGATAACAACAGACAAGTGCAGTAGAAACATTAACAACATCACACACACTGAACACAGGAGTTTTTCAGGGGGAAACCTTTAAAGGACAAAACCCCCAAAAGCATTAGTAATTCATCTCTTAAAATGAGATGACTGAGTCTTAAATAAATCTCAAACCCTAATGGGTTTGTGCCATAAATAAAAATCCACAAATGATGAATTTTACAAAAAACCAAATTAGGGCTCTCTGCCCTAATTCTTCATGCTGCCTAGAAATCTCAAACTGCTGCCTGGATAAAATTCTTGCTGCCCATAGTTGCCCGGATATGTAGCATCCTGCCCAAGCTGCCTGAATCTGTACTTGTCTGCTTGGAGCCTGCCCAAGTTGCTGCTGCTGCCAGGAACCTATTTCTTCCTGCCTGGAATCTTGCCCGAGCTGCTGTTGCTGCTCGGAACTTGTTTCTTCCTATCTGGAAGCCTTCCCAAGCCCTGTTGGTGCTTGCCCGAAGTCTGTAGAAGGTGGACTGTAGCTACCCGGGGGATAATGGTAGCTGCCCGAGGGTGCTGGCAGGCTTCCCAAGCCCTGCTAAGGGCTTGCTATAGGTGACCGAGGGCAGAGGGTGCTGTCTGGAGAAGAGGGGGGCTGCCTAGAGAGGATGGGGTAGCTCGTGAAGGTTTTTAGGCAATCTGATAAGGCTTCTCGTGAAGTATCCGAACCTGCCCGAGATAGATAGATGCTGCAGGTGCCGTGAGGGTTTGGAGATGCCCTAATTCGTGAAGAGAGTGAAAACGTTGGTAGGCTTCCCAAGCCCTGCTAAGGGCTTGCTATAGGTGATTGAGGGCAGAGGGTGCTGTCCGGAGAAGAGGGGGGTTGCCCAGAGAGGATGGGGTAGCCCGTGAAGGTGTTTAGGCAATCTGATAAGGCTTCCCGTGAAGTATCCGAACCTGCTCGAGATAGATAGATGCTGGAGGTGCCGTGAGGGTTTGGAGATGCCCTAATTAGTGAAGAGAGTGAAAATGCTGCTGCTATTATTCATTGTGGGTGAAACCCTAGTTTAGGGTTTGATTGCAATAAGAGTGGGTGCCCTAGCTAGAATCCTCCATGCTAGGGCATAACCACAAAAATTATCCTTCTCTTCAAGATCAACAAAACTCTTCCTTGAGCAGCTGCAAGATGATGAGCAAGTTTGTATGTGATAATGAAATGGATTGATCTTATTTTATAGCCTTTGAATCACCTGTATGTGGTCCAAAACTTAAAAGAACAAAATAATAATATTTTATTCTTTTATTTCTTTGACTTTTACCTTTAGTGGTACTAAAGGTCTTTTTGCACTTTGACTTTGACTCCTTAATGGTCTAAGGGTCATTATGTATTTTTGACTTTTACTTTTAGTCTTCTTCAAGTGCCCCCATGGTCAAAACAAGTGGTCATAGGGGTCCTTTATCCCCACTCAAAGTACATCATCATAAATAGAGAGAATTACTAATGCTTTTATCTCACACTCCATGTGCCACCAAGATCGGGTACTAGGTGTCTTAACCAAGGGTAGCTAAGCCTTGCAGAAGATCACAAAGCCCACAGATCAAGGGTAGGAGTGCCTCACATTCCCAGACCTGGTCTAGGGCTTATAGTGATATCCTGGTAACAGATCAGGTGCCTCAGCCATAGGTACATGATTTGACCCAAGGTCAAATACTTGGTAATAGACCAAGTGCCTCCATTCTCTCGGAGAATGGCCCTCAGCCCTAGGCCGAGTCCCCCAGTACTAGACTGGTTCATCTTCCCGGTAACTGGCCAAGTGCCTCCATTCAAAGAATGGCCACTCAACTCTAGGTTGAGTCCCCCAGTGCTAGACTGGTTCCACATCCTGCTCCTTGACCAGATGTCTCCATTCAACAGAATGGCTACTTAACACAAGGTTGATTTCCCCCAATGATGGATTGGTTCCACATCCTGGGCCTTGACTAGATATCTCCATTCAACACAATGGCTACTCAACACAAGGTTGAGTTCGCCCAATTCTAGATTGGTTCCACATCTAGGTCCTTAACCAGATGTCCCCATTCAACAGAATGGCTACTCAACTCAAGGCTGAGTTCCCCCAGTGCTGGATTGGTTCCACATCTCGGTCCTTTACCAGATGTCTCCATTCTCCTAAGAGAATGGCTCTCGATGTTGCTCAGGAAAAATCAACAATTCTTGTATGTGTCTCTCCTTTTGTAGATTTCATTTGGATTTGCAAATTTAGTTGTGCTAATTGTATGTCCAATGGGGTTTTGCAAGAGGGTCGGACTCTGTAGCTTTGGGCATTCTCCGAGTGTGTAGGAAAGATTTTCAAGTTGACAACGTTGAGAAAATGACATTAACTATTGGCATCTCCTAATTCTGGATAAGTCCAATCTCCAATTTCTATTTGTTTTCTCTACATTCCATCGTCGACATTAATAAAAGATAAAAGACAGAAATTCAAATTTAATTTTTTACAAAATTGCATCATTGGTTAGAGGAGGTCGATTCCTCTTGGGCATTTATTATTTGTGTGCTTGGGTGTCTTCACTTTCCCTAGGCGTCATTATAATCCCAACGATTTTATCTTCCTTTAACATTAATGTGTTGAAAATCCAATTTTCCCTGGGTTTTAGAAGCTAAATTTGCTTGTCAAAGGGATGAATTTTTTGGGGGTTTCATTATCATATGCCTTTGGGCAACTTTTCCAGCGATAGGGAACTGATACGACTGGTGTAGAGGTTGAATTTTTTCGGAAGGGGTCGAAACTCTTGGTTTGCAGCTTCGTATTCCCTTGAGCGTCTCTCCAAAAAAATTCAATCTCGACCCCAACTATCGATTCGACTGGTAAAAATCGATTTTTCCGTTAATGTTTTTGGGTCGTATCTCTGGTAGAAAGGCCGAGTTTCTCCACTTTTGGTATTTTTCGTGTGGCTAGAAAGAAACAAAGCCCCTCTGTGTGGGTGCTGAATCTCTAGTAGAGGTCGTTTTCCTGTGGGGTTTCATCTTTGGAGGTCTTATCTAATTGTAACGAATTCACATGATTTCGTGAACTTGTTTCGTTGGACACTATGCTATAAAAAATTATTTTTTATCTTGAGTTTAGAGGGTCGTTTCTTAGTAAGGGGTTGTTTCTCTCATGGGTCATTTTCATTTGTCCATGGATGTCATCTTGACCATAGCGAATGCGTTTTAATTGGATATCTAGTTTTGTGGGGCATTTCTCTATCAAAGCAAATTCATCTTGGGCTTATTGAGATCGAATCTCTTGTGAAGGAAAGTCATTGTCTTCTTGTGATCATCTTTATTTTCCCTCATGACTTCTTTTGTGACTCTATTGCCCATTGTAAGCAATTATCTGTTAATCTATCATTTTGTCCTTAGGGTTAGAAGCTTAAACCCATTGGTGATGCTCAATAACTTGCTTGTGTGTATTGTTTGTGTGATTTTTCGTTATGGCAACTGGGACTTGTGTTGAGGTTTGTTCTTACCTTAGCATAGTTCTTCCTTGATCCTTGTATAAAACTTGAAAATTGAGCTCGATTCATCTTGAGCCTATACTGTAGCTCAATTACTTTTCATCAATCCAGGAAGTGTTATCCTCAGAGTACTTGATCTTCTCATTATTCATCATTTATAGGTATCCTGTTGCTATAAAAAAGATTTGGCAATCTTGTCGGGCTTGGGTCCCCCCCATAGCTTATCTAGTCACCCTTAGTTGCTTAGGTAACTGAAAGTGACGAGAATCTGCTTGGAGTGACAACCAAAGCAGATCTTGGGGGGTAGGATTTTCAAGGGTCACAACTTTAGCAACCATCTTTCTCTACCATGCAGGATAGGATCAACTATTTTGGGTTGCTATAAGAATAGTGATAACAAAGCCCATGAGCGGCTTGGGACCCATAGAAAATCTAAAAAACCCTAGTTTATGGAAAATGAAAACAAATTAACTTGTAAATCATTTCTAAACCTACGTACAAATTAGCCTCTCATTCTTATTTTATTGTGAGAGATTGTGTTATTAAAAAAAACTATATATATAAATATATATATTGTGTTTCCCTTGACGTACCTGTTTTGGGGGGTCACGTTCCCAAGTGTTCTTATTTCTGAAACTTGTAGAGGATTCCACATTTCGTGCAACTTAGAATATCAGAAACCAAAGTAGAACACACCCCAAATCAAAGGAGGATGCATCACAAAAATGTCCATTAATAGGGTGACTCTATCAAATTCCCTCATCCATCGGCAAATGCGACACTTGACACCCATGGTGTCTTATAGAGATGGAATCAAGCTAGCGACGAGGAGATATTATGCCAAGCCTCATAAAACATCACCAAATGTGAACATGTGTCAATATGCTAAGGTGCTCAAGGGAAGGAGGCCTCCATGTGGTACAAGAGAATCGAACTGTGTGTAAGTGGTTTGATGAACATGAAGAAGTGTGTATCAATGGTAGTGCTTCACCTGGGACCACAATAGACGTGATAAAGATGTGAAATAGACCCCAATTACATAATCAAATGTTGATGTGTTTGTAACTTCAAAAGATATTCTGGTGCATGTTATCACTATATGTTGTTGTACCCCCATCGGAGATGTGTTTTCCTTCTTTCGGGATGTCATTATTGTGTATGGACCTTGAGGAACAACCTCCGTTGTAAGTCGGGGCAGTAGTCCCTAGTATAACATCATGTAATGTATTTTTGGAGTCTCTCTAGGGGAAGTCAGCCCCACTCATGTATTAGGTTAGACACTTGAAAGGTATAAATAGGGAGGCGTCCTCCCTCATTTATATACATTCACACTCACTCAAGTTCGCATGAGGACAGAGAGAGAGAGAGAGAAGGAGGAGAGATAGATAGCTGCAGAAGACTTCTTCTTATTGGGTTTGTTCATCTTGTGATACAGTCTTTGTGACAAAACTATTTTGAGGAAGTTTGCAGGGTTTTCTCTTTTATGGTTTCCCCAGTGAAAATCTTTGTCTTGTGTATCTTCCTGTACTTGTTATTCTTTTAGATAAAGACCCTAATCAATCTAATTAGATTAGAAAATTAACATGGTACCAGAGCTTCTCTAAAAGAAGGCTCTGTGCAACAGCGAAACTAGGGCTTCCTAGTTCAAGGTCTTCTCTCCACAAGTCATCAAGAAAAGAGGGCTAGGCTAACTCGCACTAGAGGGGTGCATCTTTGGGTGGAAGCGGAATAAGATTCGAAGAAGTTTCATTTTTGACTCTAACACTAGTGCCGAAAGAAACTAGGGCATCAAGTTTCGGAGGCTTCTCACCTCAGGTCTCAAAAAAGGACCTTGCTGAGCAACTCGCCTCAAGGAGGTGCATCTTTCTATCCAAACAGAATTCCCAAACTCCAAGTTTGGAAAATTAGGGTTTCTCTCTGTTGCCGCTTTACACACACCCGTGGGGAACATACCAGAAATCTTCAAGCTGCTCAGTGTGTCCTTGGGGGCAAGTCTCGAGTCAGTCACTGTCACCTGCTTCTGAATCCTCCATTTAGGCCACTCCTAACGGAGCCAAGCGGGGTAGGCCCTACAAAAGAGTTTCTAAGGCTCTTGAGGTTTATTAGTTATGGATGAAAATGTTTTTTAAGAGTTGTTTTAGAACTAAATAATATTTAAATCAAGTACTGCAAAAATTGAAATAATATAACTCAACAACATAAATTGGCATTCATAATAGATTGAATGAAGCAGAATAAAAGATTGATACAATATAAACTAGTGCCAAAATGGAGTCAAAGTAAATAAGTGCTACTGAAATATGAGAAATGTTTTGCAGTGTACTTGGTCAGTTTTAATATTATTCAATGATGAGTGAGTTAAGGGGAAATGGGATTCCCGATATACCGTGAGGTACGAGGAATATGTCCGGATTCCAAGAAAAGTGGCTCCGCACAGGAAAATGTGTTCTAGATGGAGTCGTGGGGGGTGTTCAACACTACACCAACAAGGATGTGGACTAATGGGACCCCACGGTCGCTTTCTAGTTGTTCCTGCTTTCCTTGAAGAATTTTCCCACTTTCTTCAGGTTCGTTAAGTCGGATTTTTGTAATGTTTGAGGGTTGTAGATTTTATTTATGTGAATTGATTAATTAGATGTGAGGGATTAATGAATGCACGATACCGCTTTTGATATCCCCAAGTGCCAGACTAAGCCACGAGGGGTAGAGCATACACAGTAAAGGCAAAATGTTTGTTCCGATTTAGTGAGTAGTGAATGTACAAATCTATACAACCCTTCAAGGACGGATTGTGTGCTTTTATTGCAATAAAGTAAACATGCACAAATATGAGTTTTTCTAATTACTACAACCAAGAATCTCTTTCCGACTTGGATGCCGTGTTCGAGATTGCAAGGCTGGGTAAGTATTTGGTTACTTTAAAATAAATTATAAACTTGAAAAAAATGATTATTGATCTTGAATGACTAAAACTAACCTACAGAAAACAATCACACCACTTCAAGTACAGATACGGGTTTCCCCCAAGGGGGAAGAGGGGTGTGGGAGCCGTAATCCCACTTGCTCTTTATTCAAATTTGTTACAATAATGCTTAAAATGGAATACCCTCTTTTGGTCCTTGAAAAATGGGTCAGAAGAGGCTTTACAAGTGTTGGGGAAGAAAAGGAACGGAGGAGAGGGAAGGTAGATGGATCGTGGGTGCTCCGGATGGCGAAATATTCAATTTTTCGGTAGCACCTCCGTCTCTTTTTCCTCTGACCTGCTAAACCAGCAAGCTAATGAAGCAAAGTTAGTGGATTAGATGCAAAAATACACTAACAATTACACTACTTAGTACTTGCAAAACTTTTGAAAATTTTGGTATTTCAAATACTAAGAAAATGATGCTAGATCTAAGCCTTTTGATGCTAAATAAGTTGCTTTTAGATCTATGTCATGCACAAACCATTTAGAAATAAAAAATATTTAACTTTGAGGATTAGATCTATGCTTGCAACTTTTCAAAACAAAGGTTACCGGAAAAAGATAGTAGTTTTTTTTCATGAGGTGGAAGGCCTCAACCCCAGCTGCTGCATCTTTTTGTTTTGAGAGAAAAAAGTGCCTGAAATTGCAAGATGAGTTAAATCCACAACAATGCATTGAAGGAGAGCAAGATGCAATCGAGCTCAGGATCTCCTTCAACCTAGAGGACCTGTCAAGCTAGAATCACCCTCAACAAAAGAGATTAATCTAGTATATTATGTTAGGAGAAATAAGAAGAGTATAAGTATTTTCGACTACATTCTACTACTCCCGATCTCAATTAACACAACATAAACAAGCAACTTGGGTCTTCAAATGCTTGCCCAATGGACTAGAAATAGCCTTCTATGCTAGAAAATATCTACAATTTGAAGAAAGCAAAATTACAGCTAGTTAGATTTCACCTTGATAATACATGCACAACATCACATCCATGAAAGTTCTTGCATAGTTTGGACCTCCAAAGTCTCAATTTTTATTCATCAACAATACAACAATATTACATACAAGAGCAAATGTTCCTTCCATCTCTCCAGAACGAGGCAAAAGAACTTGCTTAAATAGATTTTACAAACCCCCGAGGGGTCACCAAATAACTGAAGAGGACTAGTGCATTATAGCTTGAGTGAAGGTAGCGTGATTGTGGGAGATGCCATAGTTAATTGGCATGGAGATGCACCACCTCTTCGAAGAGTGATGAGCGCCCACCTAAATTCCTAAGTTACCAGAAACTTGTAGGAAGGGGAGGGGAAACTTTGTTCCCCGTTTCAGAAACTTAAACGGAGGGGATATGGCTTGGAAACACCACCGAAACGTTTCCAAGCCGTATCCAAAAATTAGAAATGTTTCCATTCCGTTTCCAGTCGTTTCCTGAAATGTTTCCAGAGTTTCCAGTCGTTTCCTTGAACGTTTCTAGCAGTTTCCTAGTTTTCTGAAACGTTTCAGCTGCTACAGGGTAAGTTTTTGACTAGAAATATTGATTTTTTGACATGAAAATAAACAAATAAATAACCCCAAAGGCAAACTATAAAACCATAACCCTAAATTGAACCTCAAAACATAGATATAAAGCCTCAAAGCTTATAAATCAAGAGCAAAACCTTAATCCTAAAAATGGTAATTTGACATCTTATGTCTCACTGATTGTGTTTCATTGTAATTTTCCAAAATTGATAGAGGCCTACCGTTGGTTCAAAAAATCATTGATCTGTGGACATTTTATTGTATCAAATGCTTGTTTACTATAGTGATAGTTTCACAGCCTAGTGTAGAAGTACAATGACTATATTTTTATTTTTATTTTGTTTTCAGTTTTTTTGCCAATTCCTCACAACTTCGTTTTAAATAAACCCCAATGACTTGCATATGTATTAAATCAACTTGCATATCAAAATTGATACAATGGCAGCTTTAGCCATACAAAATAGCGTACTACATTTATGAAGGGTTACATAAACCAACACATATTTCCAATAATCTTCAAATAAACTTCAGTTTTCTTCTTTTCCTTTTTGAATTAGTATGAACCCTTGACCTATGGCCATATTTACTCCATTTCTAGTACACTCATATCCCTATCCTTGTGTTGTGGAGAGAATTATGATGGTGCGTCGTTTAGCCAGTTCTCCATAAGATGTGCATGTGATATTTTAATCTCATTTCAAGCATTTTTATTAGTATAAACCATAAAACATAAACAACATATCCAATGAAACTCATTGGTGTCTAGAGATAGTATTATTGCATAGAGTGCAATATTGCATGTGATCACACTCACACCTAAGTTGCACTAAAACATGATCTCACTTATTTATACTTGTGTGCTTAATTAATCCCCTTAAAACATGGTTGATTATGTCAAATTTGAATATCCAAGTCGGTTGCAAATCGTAGACAATCCTATGAATTTAGGCCCTTTAAGAGCCAGTCAATTAGTCACTTTTGGAACCAGTCGGTTGGTCAATTGACTCTCACTTGCCTAGTTGATTGTCTCGTCAGTGAGTGGACCAACCTAAATACAACATAGTTGAGTTTGTCTTACATAAAAAATTGTGTTTAATCGCAAATTTTAACACTTTTCTAGAGGTGTAAACAACGTAATATTTGTTAGATGGTAACATTTGGATACATCCGTCAAGTAATTTTAGAGTTTGAAATCGATGTTTAGAAGTAGTTGACATGTTCTTGTTTAAATGCTTGCCAGCGGGTGACTTATCTATGGCACTTGAGATAGAAGAATATTGTTTAAGACAATATTTGAGTTTGCTGATTTTAATTGTTATAAATGAAACAGCTACCTTTAAATCTAATTGATGAATGGTAGTCTAAAGTATGTATGTCTCATGGCCTTTTTGATATATATATATATGTTTGCTGCCGTTTCCTTGTTGTATCGTATCCCACATTTTTCAAAATTTGTGGTATCCGTTTCCCTCCTCGTATCCGTATCCGTTCCCGTATCCGTTTCAGTGCAACTTAACTAAATTCGTACCAACCCACTCATCACTTGCCATGTAGTTAAATCGCTCAAGCTATGAAAGGATGGTGCATACCTAAACTTGGAGTGAGTCGCCACCTTTGAAATCTCATCGAAAAACCACGCTTTATGCTTGAGATGATTTCGCCCTTGACTTAGGAAGGGATCACCACCAACAAATGATCTTCAATCACCTAAGATACGATGCTAGCTAATCCCATGTGAAGGCCCACACTCCATGTGCGATCTTAGAAGAAGCTACGTAAGTCAAAGTTTTAGTGCACTCGCTAGTTTAAAAACTTAATATATAATGATTCTTTATCCTAAGTATGATGTTATCTACCACATAAAACAATCGCCACCCTCTCCATGTCATTAAATTTGACTTTTTGACTTTTTTTAACTATAGTGCATTTTCTCATAATCTAGCATTTCTTTGCCACTTCGTTGCATTGGTGGAGTAATAACGCCATACGAGACAATTTAGTCACCCGGAGCATGAGAAACGTGAGTCCCGGGGTGAAGGAGGTGCTATGAGCTTGAAAACGAGCCCATACATGCCAAAAACGAACTCCGGATCATACTTTGTTTACATTTTGAAATTTTCGAAATCTGTATGATGAGGCAGATCATCATACTCATCAAAAAGGCTTATCTGCTGATTACTCTGTGTGTAAGCCAAAACCTGCTCCCAATCATAAGGAGCATCTATACGTGAAGAAGATGGCTGAGGAAAAACTTCAGCTAGTTGCACCCTATCTGATTCTTCACTGCACTGCTTCTCCAAGTCCTCGTTACAAATACTCAGATACAACTCTGATTGATCAGAGGAAAACTTTGACTGCTCTTCTTTACAACTTTCATAAGTTTCAGGATAAAAACTCCCCTCGCTGGACACATCATAGATGGGATTCTAAAAAATATTTTCAAAAGTATCATAGGTTGGATTTTCAATAAAAGTCCAATAGTCATCATCGCCATCTATGTCGGATATGAGAGATGCCTCATCATTGGTATCAAGTCCCTGGCTACACTCATTCTGCTCAAAACAATCTTCTTCAAAAAACTGGGTTTCGAAGATATCACAGGGACCCAACTTTCCAAATATTTGTCATCAGGTGGAGAGCATGGAGGGTTCTTATCACGCAAAACTTCTAAGATTGGATTTTCAGTTAAAGTCTCGTAGTCATCATCCATGTCAGGTGTAAGGGACTCTTCATCACTTGTATCATGCTCTTGACTGTACTCTCTCGCTTGGCTCCAGGTTTCTTTGGTGACAGGATGGAGCTGCCCAACTGTGTTAATGTAATTAGGCTCTCTTGAATATTGTTTTGCCTCTCTCCAACTTTCTCTGAAAATATTATGCATGTCACCTACATAGTTTATATATTCAGGCTCGCTTGATGACGCTCTGGGACCACAACCTTTAGGAAAACCATGTTCTTGAATATAGCATGCATAATGGCAGGTAGATTCCTCATGAAAGTTTTCACAAGCTCTACAAAAAGGCGTATAAGTTTCAACCATGTTAGCAGCCTCTAACTGATGAGGAGGCCTTTGTTCATGGTTGGGAGGCCTTCTTTGCCAAGTTGGTTTTGCAAGAAAAGTTCTTGGAGCAGGTTGTGTCTGTGTTCTTTCCATAGTTATCACCCCGTTCTGTATTTCCTTTAATTGTGCCAAGTGTTTTTGTTCAGCTTCTTCCATGTTTTTCTTCATTTCCTTTTTTATTTCCAACATCTGCTTTTCATAAGCATCCTTCATAGCTGATAAAGGATCTTTATCTTTGGGTTCATTAATCTTTAAAGATGTTGAAGATGTTGAGTAACCATGGAGGTTGGAATCACTTGATGATTGCATGTTTAAGTCAATTTTAATAGCCATCTCTTGAGCTCGAAGCAAAGTAGTGGGTTCCTTGTCTCTAATTTGATACTGCATCTTCCCACTAAGTGCTTCAATGTAATAAAGCAAGATAGAAGGTGCAGGTGGTTTATAAGTGGCAGGAATGGCATTAGATAGTTTTGTGAACCTCTGGTTAAACTCATCCATAGTCTTGTTCTCCTTCTTCTTTATGTTTGTCAAGGAAGCCAGCTGATGCCTAGGTACCTTCTTTTCACCGAACCTGTTAGTGAAGGAAGTCTTGAAAGTTTCGAGAGTAGCAAAGGAATTGTTTGGTAAATTGCTGTACCAATCACCAGCCTTTCCATCCAAGGAAAGAGCAAAGAGTTTCATATAAACATCATCATGTTGATGTGCAGGATCACTGATGAAGGCATCAACACATCTGGAGAAACTTCTGAGATGCATAGCAGAAGTGGTGGCATCCGTGCCAGTGAACATAGGGAGCTTCTCTACAGCTTTGTTTGGAAGACGATGAGGTTGGCCTACTATCTGAGAGAAGTCGAGTTGAGTAAAATACTCACCCATTATGTTAGAAAAACAATTATGATTATTATTTTCTTGAAACAAACTACGGATGTCTAAAACAGACTCAGATCCAAGATTCTCAAGGATCCTACGAGAATCTAGCTTATTCAATCTCCTCCTATAAACCTGTTCGGGCTCAGGGATGAAATTGAGTAAGCCTTCATAGTTTCTTCTAGTTGAATACCTTGGTAAGTTATTTGACAGTGGAGTCCCCAAATGGATTCAAGTATAATTTCAGAGACTTGATTGGACTAAAAATCTATCAAAAAGGTAAAAAACGAAGAAAAAACTAATGTTAAACGTTGTCCAGGAACAAACAGATTTGTCTCCAGCAACGACGCCAAAGATGTCCACCGAATGCACATTGGTAGCAAAAATCTTTCGAAAGCTGTTCCCTCACTAGAAGTGGGGAAGGTGTGGCCTTGGGGGCAAGCAATGAGCCAGGTACTGTCACCTGAATCCCAGCTCCTCCGTTTAGGCTAACTCCTAACGAAGCCAAGGGGGGTGGTCCCTAACAAAGAGTTTTCTATGGCTCTATGTTTTTTAAGTGTTTTTGGTGTTGTGATGTGGATGGGTGTTTTTTAAGAGTGTTTTGAATGATTACAACTTTATAATGATGAAATAAAATAATCACAAGATAAAAGCAAGATCACAAGATTGAGGAAACAACCACTTGATGATTTAAAGCAAGACAACCACGATAATATAAATGCTCCAGATAGATAAAAAGCAAATGAAAATTGATGACAAGGACCAGTGCCTTATGGAGTCAAAGATAGTCTTAAGTGCTTGGGTTGCTTGATACAAGAGTTCAAAGTGGTAACGTTTGTGAGATCGTTTTGCAATTGTTTTTGGTTTATTTTATTGTAAATTTTATGTAATCTTGTTTTAGGTGTCTAGGAAACCTAACCGGAAATTCTTTCAGTGGCTTCGTTCGAAGACATGACGGACCTGTCTGAAATCACAAGCTAGGTGTTCAGAGAATTTAACCAGCGAGTGTCCAGATTGGGTTGCCCGGCATGCACACTTGGAATTTGCCCACTACCTGAGTATTTATCGAGATAACGCCGGTGCATTGGTTATGGGGTTGAAAGTTTTATTATGTTGAATCTTGTAAGATTAACAGTCCAATGCCGTTTCTGAGTACTCTGATTTTTTAGGTTGGTCAGAGCATACACCGGAAAGGAAACAACGAGATAAATTCGAATTTTATTAAAGGGAGTGATGAGTTGTGAATTTTAATTAGAGCACACAGGTGAACCTCTCCGACAGAGAGTGCTCTTGGCTTGTCTTTTGACAGAGGTTCAAGAGACTTTAAACTAATCTATATGCTAAGATGCAGTAAAAATGCAAAACTTATACTCTCCGACAGAGAGTGCTCTTGACTTGTCTAATGACAAGTTCAAGAGTCTTGGTTCTTTTTAAAGACAAATAGATTGTAAGCAAGAAACCAAATGATAGCTCAAATAATGTAGAAACTAATCTAGTAATTAGTGTTCTAAGCAAAAATTAAACTAATCTAGGTACTTGAAGCAAATCTAAGCAAAGAACACACAAGACACTCTTCCCCAAATGGGGAAGAAACACAAACTATGGGAGGCTTTATCCCACTTAGCCTTATTTTATTAATCAAATACAACTTTTGAGGATTTTCAACCTTGGAATGAGAAATGAAGATGGTAGAAGTGACTTTTAAAAGGGCTCTTAAGAGCTTTACAAAAAATGAGAGTGTTTAAGTCTTCATGGTTTTGATCTTGGTTTCAAATCTCCTCTTGGTTTTGCAATCTTCTTCTTCTCTTTGATGATCTCTTCTTGTTCTTCTTCAAGTCCCCTTCTTGAGTTTGCTTTTGCTCAAACCTACGACACAATGCAAATCACACTACAAGCACCCTTTGGCATTAGTCAAATCAAATGAAAAGAAAACTAGATGCAACTAAGATCTAAGTATGAAATTGAAATTTTTTGTCTTTTTGAAATAAGAAAAACTATGAAAAAATACATGCAAAAAGAGTAAAAATAAAGCTAAAAAAAGATGAGGAAACAGGGCAGCCAACAAAGGAGTTGGATGGCTGCAAAAAGAGAAAAAGGGGCAGCCAAGTATGAGAAAAGATGGCTGCAAAAAGTGGAAGAAAAAAGGTTCAAAGAAAGACAAAAAATGGTAGAAAAAGTGCTCAAAAGGGCTGAAAATTGAGGTGAAAGAGGGCAGCCAACTAAGAGAAAAGTTGACTGCAAAATAATGAGGAATAGGACAGCCACACAAAGGAAATGATGGCTTCAAACAAGAAGGACAAACAGGTCAGCCAACAAGAAGACAGATGGGTGCAAAAATTGAAGGAAAAGAGGCAAAATAAAAGAGCTAAGGAGAAGGCAAAAAACGAAGGGGAGGAAACAAAAAAAGAAGAAGCAAGAAAGGTGTTTTAGGGCTTCCAAGGTAACCAAGTTTTAAAGTAGTTTGTAAGATGGAACTTGAAGCAAACCAAACCCTTAGTGCCTCCTTTTTGAAATAATCCAAGCTATGTAAATCCTGAAAAGAAAACCAATGTTAAACAAACAAGCTTGTGATCTTGAAGATGAGCTAGATGCAACTGATCTCACACCCTTCTCCAAGATGGAAAATCCTGTCCAAAATTAGACCACTCAAACAACCCAGTGAGATCAATCAACTAGCATGCTAAACATATAAAGATTCATCAACATTAATACAACTGAATATTTCTTGCTCATGAAATCTTGATACAATAGCATAATCAACCAAATTATCAACTGTAAATGGGAGATTTTATGTTCTATATAATAGACTTCTAAAACCAATTGAAACATATGGAAAGCATTCACCTCACAAAGTTCATTCACCACCAGCACCAAGTCGCATGGACCTCCAAAGTCTTAATCTTATTCCAAATAATGAGCATAAAACAATTACAAAATTCTACAGAGTAAGTTTACAACAAAGGATCCATGCTAAGAGAGCTCCAAGCGCCTCTCTTTATACAAAAACCAAGCCCTGGGGGGGGTGGGGGGGGAGGGGAATTATGAACTAAAGATTAAGCCGGAGTTAAGTGAGCTTGAATTGAACCTGAACGGAGTTACAACTAGAATTGAAGTGAAGAGGAACTGACCCTCTCCACCCAACACGTGCCAACACATCACCAAACTAACACACCAATTGAGCGAGTCATCCCTTTCCTCACCAAACTCCACATGCGCGAGTTCCTCATGCGATTGTACGGAAGCTTGGCGTTAATGGTTGGATTAATTAAAGGTTCAAACATGAGTTTATCTGCCACTCGATATAACCAAAGTATCAAATAAAAACTATTCAACACGTGGGGATGGGTCCACACAACCCACTCGCACCCATACATTAGGCTAGTGTGAATTCCTTTCACGTTTTGACGTCATCCCCTTTTGAAATGATTCGTGACCATCTTGGAAGGTCATTAAACCAAGGTTTAAATAATGTTTTATGTTTAAAGGGGTCCACCTCATATGCTCACAACCATGCTCACGCTTTCAACCACTCGTGAGCCTTCCTCATGTCACCCTCCATTTTGATAAGTCGTAACCACTCCTTTTTGGAAAGTTACATTATTTACCATGTCTTTAAATTAATATAAAACATCTTAAGTGGGAGGGGTCCACCCCACTCCCTCACCACCCATTCCATTCTAGCTTGAGTCTTCACTTCATACTTCACCGTCATGTCACTTTTTTTCTAATATTAATCATCACTTCCAAATTATAACTCAAAGTCTTAAGTTATAACTTTTAAAAGGGTAGTAAATCCATGGGGGACCCATGCCATGTCACCCTCTCACCATTTTTTAATTAATTTTTGACTTTTGTGCATTTTGTCCAAATTTAGCATTAAAATGCCACTTTGATGCTTTGTTAGCCAAATGATGCCTTTCAGAATGCTTCAGCTGGCCGAAACATAGTGAAAGTGGCCCTGGGGTAAAGATGCTGCTCTCGGCTTGAAAATGAGCCCAACCACGCCAAAAACGGACTTCAAATCATACTTTTTTTACATTTTGAAATTTTCCATTTAAAACATTAAAAAATGACTTAAAAACGGGAAAAAATTATTTTTTCTCGGAATCAAACGAAACTCTAGGGGGACCTAGTACATGTTCATACAACTCAATCGGAATGCCTAGCATGTTAAAAAAAAAACACTGACACGAAGGCTCTAATAACCTCCTAAGGCCGAAACACCATGACAACTACCCCAGCTTTGGAGGTGTGAGTGAAAAACTCAGAAATTATTAGTCGTTTGTTCAACAACCAATAATAACCATGGGAAAAAAAACTCTGGGCTAGTCGGCTTGATGCTTAAGTTTGGGAAGCCGAGCCTTTTATAAAAAATTAAATATCAGGGCATTTTTTACAATTTCCCCAAGGGGGTATGAACATGTATTTACAAAAAACTTCAAACAGACTCCTAGAAAAAGGCTGGCGGACTTCTGAACTCTGATCATGAACAAGTGTACTTGTTCAATACTCTGGCGGCTCACCGAAAAATCCACTAAGTGCAAAATTAGTGGATAACACTGCCGAAGACGATGAATTAACAAACAAAAGATTCATAAGAGAGAAGGATGATTCAGATGAAGAGTATGTGCTAATCTCAACACTCACGGGAACTATCTCACATGGAAGCAATGATTGACTTGTGGATAGTGGGGCATCTAAACACATGACATGATACAAAGAATCATTCGTCAATATGTCGGAGTATGAGTCACCTCACAAGGTGAAACTTGTGGATGATTACCAATACCCCGTAAAAGGAAGCAGAGAAGCTTCATACAAGCTAGACTCCAGAAAATATTTAAAGATGAAGGATGTGCTATATGTTTCAGGGTTGAAGAAGAATCTTCTCTCCATCTCTGCACTAGATGCAAAGGGAGTGAGAGTTGCATTTGTTGATGGCCAAGTTCTAATGTGGCCTAATGGAAAGACAATAGATGATGCAACAATGATTGGAGAATAAGACAGAGGCTTGTACAAACTAAGGGGACAACTTGAACACACAGTGGTTCATGAGTTAATAGAACCAAGTGAACTATGGCATTGAAGGCTTGCACATGTGCATTACAGAGCACTATCGATTGCAAGCAAAGCAGTCTCAGGACTTCCAGAAATCCAGGCAAAGCATGAAAGCATTTGCAAAGGATGTGCACAAGGAAAGAATGCAAAGAAGACATTTCCTAGTAGTGAAAGTAAAGCTAAAGGAATACTGGAGATAATACACTCAGATGTATGTGGGCCCATGTCTTCCAACTCATTAAGTGGGTATGTGTACTATGTTTCGTTTATAGATGATTTCTCATGTAAGACTTGGTTATATTTCTTGAAAGGGAAAAATGAAGTATTCAGTAAGTTCAAGGAATACAAAGCCTTGGTTGAGAACCACACTGAAAGGAAGATCAAGACTCTGCGGTCAGATAATGGCAGAGAGTTCACCTCAGAAGAATTCAAGGAACTCTGCAAAGATTTTGGGATTAAGAGGGAGTTGAGCACTCCATACAATCCTCAACAGAATGGCGTTGCAAAACCAAAGAACCGAACCACAATGGAAGCAGCGAAAGCAATGCTACATGACCAGGATCTTCTAATGCACCTTTGGGGGGAAGCAACAAGGACGATTGTGTATGTACAAAACCGTACTCCTCATTGAGTACTTGACAACAAAATTCTTGAAGGGATTTCTCAAGAGAGAAACTAGAAGTCAACCATCTTAGAATATTTGGATGCCCGATGTACATACATATCCCAAAGGAGAAGAGGACCAAGCTCGATCCTTTTGGGAGGAAGGGTATTCATAGGATACAGTGATACATCAAAGGCCTATCGAATATACTTCCCAGGATTCAAGAAGATCGACATCAATAGAGATGTAACCTTTGATGAGGACTCGACATACTCCAGATCCAAGAGGCTACCTATTGAAGAGGTTGAGAAAACTAAAGGAACAAGAGTCCGAGGTACGAAAATTGTAGAAGCAATTCCAGAAGACCATGAAGATCATGACATGGAAAAACTAGCAGAGCCTGTAGAGACACTTCACAAGAAGGACTCCCACAAGAGGAAACCAATATGGGCACGAGAGCTCATACAAGATGTAGAAAGGTATGGCGCTCCAGAAGGAATGCATAGAGGAAAAGACCAAAACCTTACAATAGCTATGTGGCTCTGATGTGTGACATCATTGGTAAGGAACTTTCCAACTATGAAGAGGCTGCAGAAAAGAAAGAATGGAAGGATGCCATGATCGAGGAATATCGGTTGATTATGAAGAATGATGTATGGGAGATAGTTTTGAGACTGGAAAGGAAGTCTGTCGTGACTTTGAAGTGGATCTACAAGATCAAGCATGCTGCAGATGGTAGCATCGAGAAATACAAGGCAAGATTCGTGGCACGAGGCGTCTCACAGAAAGAAGGCATAGACTACGAGGAGACATTTGCACCCATAGCAAGGTACACTTCCCATTAGATCTATACTTGCATTGGCTGCAGTTATGAGATAGAAGATACACCAGATTGACGTCAAGACAACATTCTTGAATGGTGTAGTTGAGGAGGAAGTATACGTAGAACAACCATTTGGATTCGAGATACATGACAGGTAGACTCATGTGTGCAAATTGAAGAAGGCCTTGTATGGGTTGAAACAGCCACCCAGGACATGGTATGACAGGATGGATAACTTCCTGATGAGCCTAGGCTTTACTAAGAGTAAAGAGGATTCCAACCTTTAATCCAAGGTTGAAGGCGGAAGACCAATGATGCTCCTGCTATATGTCGATGACATGTTCCTAACAGGAGAGGATGAACTCATTGAAGATGCAAAGAGTAGACTTGCTACCGAGTTCGAGATGAAAGATCTAGGGATGATGCACTACTTCTTAGGCATGGAGGTGTGGCAGAGTGCAGATGGGATTTTCATTGGTCAAGGAAAGTATGCAGTGGAGATTCTGAAGAGATTCAAAATGATGGACTACAAGGCAATAGCCACAGCTATTGCATCGAACTTGAAGCTTCTGTGTGATTCTTCATCAGAGTCTGTTTATGCCACGATGTATCGTTAGAGGATTGGCTTATTGATGTCCTTGACGAATACGAGAGCGGACATATGCTTTGCTATGAACACCGTGAGCCAGTTCCTAACAGATCCGAGACATGTTCACCTGGTTGCTGCAAAGCATGTCTTTAGGTACCTAAAGGGTACAGTGGATTATGGGCTCAAGTATGATGCGAATCAGAAGATTAACCTGCACGATTATGTTGATTCAGATTGGCCAAGTAGCACCACTGATAGGAAGAGCACTTTGTGTTGCTACTTCAGTTTGGGATCTGGCATGATCTCTTGGTTTAGCAGGAAGCAGTCTTGCGTGGCGCTAAGCATAGCTGAGGCAGAGTATGTTGCCGCTTGCTCGGCTAGTTGTGAGGCAGTATGGCTGCGAAAGCTACTATCTGACTTGTTTGATCTCTAGTTAGAAGCGACTTGTATCTTCTGCGACAATCAGAGTTGTGTGAAGTTTTCAGAAAACCTAGTGTTCCATGACAAGTGGAAGCACACAGAGATCAAGTTCCACTATATTAGGGATATGGTGTAGAGAGAAGCAGTAAAGCTCTAGTACGTGGCAACGAACGAGTAGATAGCTGATGTATTGACCAAGCCTCTAGCCAGAGAAGTTCGAGTACTTCAGAGAAAGACTTGGTGTGATCTAGAACGAGACCCCTCGAAAGAGGGAGTGATGAGTTCTAGCATAGTCAGAGATACAGGTTGTCTTGGTGATGTAATCAGTCTTGTAGGTTGTACTCGAATGTAATTAGTCCTGGCGAAGCTTGCAGGTTATCCTTGGATGTAATCAGTCCTGATGTGTTTCTATGCTAGAAGATGACAAGAGACTAGAAGACGCAGATGCATGAGATCTCACATGGGAAATGTGACAGGTTGTTCGAGTGGAAAAGATCCTGGCGTAGTACGCAGGTTGCTCGGACGTAATCAGTCCTGTAGGTTGTCCTCGGATGTAAGCAGTCCTGGTGAAGATCGCAGGTTATACTTGGATGTAATCAGTCTTGGTACAGGTTATTCGAAGCGTAAAAGATCCTGGCATAGTACACAGGTTGTTCGAATGTAATAAGTCCTGTGGGTTGTCCGAAGGTTAAAAGGGGTCTTGGTGTGGTACGTAGCTTGCTCGGACGTAATAAGTCCTAGAAGGTTGTCCAAATGGAAAATATTCTAGACGTAGTTTGTTCAGATGTAATAAGTCCTTGAGGTTGACCTGGAACGTTAAAGTCCTGGCGTGTTACGCAGGTTGTTTGGTCGTAATCAGTCCTTGTATGTGTGTGTTCCCATGTTGAAGATGACGAGGTCACAAGGCACTTGGTGTGCACCTGGGAAGTTCTCCTATGTTGGTAGAACGTAGGTTGACCGTAGAGAGACGTAATGCACTTGGTGTGCTCCTAGGCGATTCTCACATATTGGAAGTTGCATGTTGTCTTCATGACATGAAAGATGTTGGTGGGACGCATGTGGTTTGCATCTGGGCGGTGCTCTATGTGTTTTATTTTGTTTTATGTAGGACAAAGAGATGATCTGGATATGACGATATGACGATAGGAGACGCAGGTTATTGCAATGGAAATGTACTGAATGGTCTCGGGTTGTACCTACGCGATGGCCAGCTTGTGAATGTGATGAAGACCTAGAAGAGGACCAGGCCTACACCCATCATGAAAAAGGGCTGGTTCTGTAGAAAATTCCGTTGACAGATAATAATGTTGAAGATGCTGACCAAGGCAGCAGCTATGATGATGAATCCGTGATGATGACTGGACTAGATGTGTTGATGATTGTGTAGAGAGAGAATACCTTCCTAGTTAAAAGGGAGTGTTGATGTATTTGTAACTTCAGAAGATATTCTGATGTATATTATCATTATATGTTGTTGTACCCCCATCAGAGATGTGTTTGCCTCCTTTCGGGATGTCATTATTGTGTATGGACCTTGAGGAACAACCTCTGTTGTAAGTCGGGGATAAAGTCCCCAATATAACATGATGCAATGTATTTTTGGAGTCTCTCTAGGAGAAGTCGGCCTTGTTAGGGTAAAAGGTCGACCGCAGTCATGTATTAGGTCAGTCACTTGAAAAATATAAATAGGGAGGCACCCTCCCTCATTTATATACACTCACACTCACTCAAGTTCGCATGAAGAGAGAGAGAGAGACATGGAGGAGAGATAGATAGCTGCAAAAGACTTCTTCTTATTGGGTTTGTTCATCTTTTGATACAGTCTTTGTGATGGAACTATTCTGAGGAAGTTTACGGGGTTTTCACCTTAATGGTTTCCCTGGTGAAAATCTTTGTGTCTTGTGTATTTGCTCTATTTTGTGTATCTTGCTGTACTTGTTATTCTTTCAGATAAAGATCCTAATCAAGCTAATTAGATTAGAAAAACTAACATCAAAAGGCACAACACTCTCACTAAAAGGGTGTAATCACATGTAATGCTCCAAATAACACATAATCACTCCCTAGGATCATCATAAAAGGGGGTTCCAGGCCCTCATATAGTACATAAAACCATATAAATATGCTGACAAAGGATGAAATAGCCTCACACACTAGGAGAAGAACATCTCCTATGAAAGACTCCATCACATCATCAAATATATGTTGCCAGACCTTTAATAACCACCTAAAACCCTCTTAAACAAAATATCTCATGCCAATTGCTTGAAGCACACTCCATGCCAAATATGCAAATTTGATGTTCAGAAATATAGCAAAAAAGTGTTGTAGGACAAATCACCTATGAAAAAGGTGTCAATCAATTGTATCGAACCTTATATCAATTGAGAATAGTCAACTAAAGTGCTGATATCATGTATCCATGATGCCATCATATCAGGACATAATGCCATTGGTGAACTATGAATAAGGTATCACTGAATCATCAGTGGTGCTCTTGCTAAGCTCTAGGGCCTATGCCACACACACCTGTCCAACAAGCAGAAAATGTCGATGAATACCTAACTGCCGAAACAACTAGATAATCGTATCATAAGGGTAATGCCAGGGAGAATGTGTGCATTCATAAATAGCCGCTATAATATATCGATGATAAGTCAGCGATATCAAATAGATTTATCTCGTGCAACTGCAATGTGACTGAAATAAAAGAAGTGACTGTTATCACTCAAACTAGCACCCTTTAGTGTAAGTCTTCACTAGTTTCTAAGCTCGAGTGTAACTTGAAAGAGTTGCTCACTTGCTGGATAGTTCAGCTGCAGGCACTTTTTAATGCAAAACATACCTGTTTATGTTTTAGAGAAAAAGACAGGCGCAAGAAGATTTATGGAGGTAGCTTCTTGTCATTCTTATGTTTTAACCCAAAGTGGATTGAATTACAACAAAAAGATGCAATAGAAGGCATTTAGCACTGGAAAAGCTCAGGAAATCTAATATCAAGGGTTCTTGTGACCTATTACCTCCATTAACTTGCCTATTATCCAGAAATTTCTTTCTAGTTTAAGATGAATAGGTAATTGACAATATTAGAAGACAGTACTGAAGTTATTGTCGAATGAGACTTGGTCCTATGGAAGAGAAAATATTAATAGAGATTTTTTGATGTATACAAGGTATGCTAGGAACATAGTATAGTCCTATTTCCCATATCATTTATAGATTTAATTTGTTTCTTTTTATTTTGGCCTTAATGGTTATAGAGCCATGATGGATGAATTTTCTATTTGTTTTTTTCTTGATTAGATTTTATTGCGAGAAATTGTTTTGAAATGATAATGTTACCCTTTAATTTTCAAAAAATGTTATCTTTCTGAATTGTAGGCAGTGGTCTTTAAAATGGAAGAATTTGTTGAACTTCCAGTTCCTCTTCCATCAGTCATTCAGGTTTGTTTTTTTCCTTGATCATAAATAAACTTTTATTTTATTTATTTCCTGGTTAAGGCTTATTGTTTCATGTTTAAATTCCTTATTTTTTTTAAGTATTAGTTTGAGAACAGATTATTTTAAATGGCCTTTGTTTTCATTTTTTTATTCACATTATGAGATTACTTTGACTTTTGCTCTTTCAACCAATATTACACGTTGTAAATTTAGATACTTTATAGGGTAAAAGGAATGCCGAACGTCTGTTTGTTTTCATGGAGCTCTAACGTTGTTAGAGATTGAAACACTTTGTCTTATATATATATATGTGTGTGTGTGTGTGTGTGTAGATCTGTGCATTGCACTATTAATGTTCATAATGAAATATGGACTTGATCTAATAGTTACATCTATGTCTTGTCAAATTGCTAGCCTTTTTGGGAAGAGGACTCTTAGTTATGGTCATTCCTATACAAGTCAAAACAATGAATAAAAACAGCTTTTGGTCAGTTTGAGAATTTTACGGCTCATTAGAATTATCTCCTTTTAGAAATTTTTTATTGATTATCTTGTTTTTGGGATTTTTTTTATTTAGTTTAAAGGTTAGAACCCTTTTGAAATATACAAATTCTCACCATGGTATCGAAGGTCTACTGATGATCATGTTATCCACTACAGTTGCACTTAAGTGGATTTCCAATGAGCTGCCAAAGTCTTGAATAAGCCAGTTGTTCATCGTCAGATCTGAGAGGTTCCAAGGTTACGTCAGGACCAGTTGTCCCGTTTTTTAATAAAATGCATGTTCATACCCCTTGGGGATGTAATGAAGTGTGCTAGCATGGTCAATAATGTAACTAACTTGGTTTTCCTAGGACTTAGACATTGAATTGTCATTCCAAGGTGTTTTTTCCCTTGTTAATTATGCAATGCTGAATAAGCGATGTATAATTTTCAAGTTTTTCACCGCTCCTCCAAAGCTGAAATAGTTAATTGGGTGTCCGAGCCTGAGGAGGTTATTAAAGTCTATGGTTCTATGTATATAAACATGCTCGACACTTCTTGAGTAATTATGAACATTGCACTAGGTCTCCCTTGGTTTTTTTCTAAGTTAACAGAAAACTTGGGTATGAGGACAGGTACAGGGACAAGGATGCCACTTTTTGGAATAGGGTACTTGGGTACGTTGGGGGTACCGCATATATATTATAAAAAAATGTCACAGTCACATCATACATGCATATTTCAGTTTTCTTCATAAATTATGAGTCATGATTCATAATTATAGATTGAATGATTATTTGAACAATGAACATTCACATTGAAAATTTGAAACATAAAATTTGATAAATCATAGACTTAGTAGATATCAATTGGAAGACTGGAAGTTACATAAAATTTGATAAATCATTGTACCAGGCAGTCATAACAAACAATCAAACTCATACTCGAAGGTACACTTGAAATCTTACTTTAAACACCTATTTGTACTGCTGTCACATGCAATACAAAATTGCAAATTGCCAAATATATTCCTGGGTTGATGTGAGTGTATTTCTCAGTATTAAATACATATGTATATTTTTATGGGCACATTTGGTAGTCATATTATGTTCCTTGAGTATTGAAAACAAAACCTTAAACACATTTATTTCAAATCAATGCAAAACCAATCTACGAGATTTGGACAATATTCAATGGAATTTGAATAGTGTTGCAAAGTGTTTGACATAAGTCTTGAACTAGATTCCATACGTAGTTTGCAAAAAGTTAGTTCAGATTTGGTTAGAGGTCATTACATTTTCCCCAGCGGATTGCATTTAACTGAGTTGGGTGTATCCTTGGGGTACCCAAACATGGGGTACGACATACCATTTTGCCTATAAGTACCCGTTTTTTTATAATGGTGTCTCTAGGACGTGGAGCCAATATGGGGTACAACAGGGTATGGCAGGAGACGTACCTTACGAGTACCCAAGTACCTGGTACGGGTACCTTGGCTACATAGTTTTTTTTTTAATTCCGAGGAAAATAAGTATTCCCATAAACTTAGGCTATTTTTTAATAGTTTAATTGGGAAATTTCAAAATGTCATAAAAGTGTGGTCTAGAGGGGGGAATTTTCCATGGGGGTGCTCGTTTTCAAACTTAAAGCACCCTCTTTACCCCAAAACCTACTTTTCCTAAGTTTTAAGTGATTATTTGTCACTTAAGTGAAAAGTCTCCAAAAAAGCAAAAAAAGTGAATAAAAAATTAGAAAGAAGGAAAATATGGAGAAAAAACACATCCCTAAATCAATGGAAACTTGTCTCAGACATGTTCCGGGTTAACTAAGGATGATGTTGGGGGTAATTGAAGACCAAATCAAGATCAAATCAGCTTGATTCCAATCAAATCCATGAGGGGGCGAATTTTTCCTTAGAGGGGCCTATTTATCCATGAAAGAGCTCACCTCTTGTTGTATACATGTAACAGAAAGAGGGGGGGTGACCTACCTTGTGAGAGGAGGCGCCTACCACCTCCAGTTCACTCTAGTTCGCCCCCAATTATCTCAAAAAGCTCCAACACTTGGCAAATTTGCCCCCCTTAGGGTTTGCTCTCATTTTTCCTATTTAAGTGAGGCTTTCTTCCTTTTTTACAAAAGCAAGGAACCTCTCCTCATGTAACTTGTAATTGCTTATCTTTTTATGAATAAAGTTGAGACTTTGGAGGGTAGACTGATGGTGCAAGAACTCTCATTGTTGTGAATGTTTGATTAATAAGCCGAGCTGATATCTGCTTAGTTCTTTTTCCTTTTATGCAAGTGTTGATTATCTAGCTAAGAAGAATATATGCTAATCCATAGAATAGACATTTGAAGGTTCAATTTGTTTATTTATGTGTAGTTATCTAAGATCCGATAGTTGCATTTTGTAGCTAGTTATACTTGTGCACTTATAATTTTATTTAATATACCATACTAGATCTAATCACTTATTTGAAGGGTTTTTTAGCTGTGCAGGTCACCAAGCATGGAGTAAGATTGAAGCTCGGCTACATTTTGTCTTCGTCACCACATATTTTGGATCTAAAGTTTCTTGTTTTTCAGGCACCCCTCTCCTCGATCTTGTTCAAACTTGCGCTTGAGTTCCTTCTCTTTTTTTCTTCAAAACTACAAATCTCTTTCTTTCCTGTTACTTTCATTTAACAAGTAAATCATATGCTAAAATTCATCATTTTTATTAACTTGTTTGATTAGATCTAAAAAGTGCTTTTAAGTTTATATTCTAAGCTTAGATCTAGTTGACTTCTCTTTGTGCTTGATACCATAAATTTTTCCTATCTTCTGCAAGTACTATGTAGGTGTATTTTAATGTATTTTTAGCTAACTACTAACCTTTTCTGGGGAGTTTTGCTTGCTGA
Organism: Pseudotsuga menziesii; assembly: GCA_001517045.1. NCBI lineage: Eukaryota > Viridiplantae > Streptophyta > Pinopsida > Pinales > Pinaceae > Pseudotsuga > Pseudotsuga menziesii. The sequence goes on from LPNX010666861.1 coordinate 41,595, forward strand.
TTTTTAGCAGGTTTGAGGAAAAGGAGAGGGAGGTGTTGCCGAAAAATTGATCTTTTGGTCATTCGGAGCATCCATAGTTCATCCCTCTTCCCCCTCTTTCATTCCTCTTCTCCCCCGACACTCGTAAAACCCTTTTTGATCCATTTGTCAAGGTTAAAAAAAAGGTATTCCTTTTTCTTAGTAACATTGTAATAAATCATAATAAAAAAACAAGTGGGATTATGACTCCCACACCCTCCTTCCCCCATTTGGGGGAAGCTTGTATCTGTCCATTTATTTGCTTTATACCTGCACAGTATTAAAGTAATTTCATTTTTTTCTTTTTGCAATAAAATAGATCAATCATTTTGCTTTAAGGTTCGTTTTTTCTTTCTCGCAAAATCGAACACTAACCCAATCTTGCTCTTCTGAGTACAGCCTTCAGGCCTGAAAGAGACTCTTGACTGTAGTAATTAGTCTCATGATTTTCCTTTTGTGCATTTACAATCTTTAATTGGAATCAACATTTGCCATTCCTATGTATGTTCTTTCCCATCGCAGGTTTTCCCTGAGCTTTGGGATAATGAAAAGCAGGAATGTGTACTAATTAATTTCTCACATTTAACTAAGTAAACTCACATTAATAAGATCCTCATTCCGTAAGACTCCGATGTTTCGTTTTCTTAATTTTCTTAGATGATATCTTAAAAGAAATAGTCACTAGTAGATCATTGAAAGAACAACAAGCAAAATCACACAAGAGCACAAGAACACAGATTTTCCTCGGGGAAACCACAAGGGAGAAAACCCCACAAAACTTCCTCAGTATAGAACTCAACTAGAGCAGTGTAAAACCCAGACAACTGCTTCTCTCTTCTTTCTGGTGCTCTAATCTTTCTCTCTCTTGCAAAACAACTTGAGCGAGTGAGTACAAATGAAGGGGAGCGCCTCCCTATTTATATTCTTCAGTTGACTTGACCTCTAACCTAACAAGGCCGACTTCCCTAACTGACTGGGCCGACTTGTCCAACTGGACATAACAAATAACATTTATTATATTGACACTTGGGTACTATTGACCCGACTTACATTCAAAGGTTTACATTGATTTTTTCATTGACACTAACAAGACCAAACTCATCTTTCGAAGGAGGAATACAATCAATACATCTGGAATATCTTCCGAAGTTACAATACTTTAACACTCTCTCTTAACTAGAAAGGTATTCAACCACAACAACAACTGCTACTACAACTGTACAACTGACTAGTGAGTCTCTATATGTCATAGGAAGTTTTGGAACATCATCTTTCATGTTCATCATTGATCTCAGCTGGAACATCTTCTGTAATCTTCATCCTTCGTTTGTACTCGGGCATCTTCTGTCATCTTTTGAATTATCTTCTATAGCATCAGTATGTGAATACTAGATCATCTTCTGGGTCTTCTTCTTAAAGCATCAGTATGTGAATACTAAATCATCTTCTGGGTCTTCTTCTTAAAGCATCTATATGTGAAAACTGAATCATCGTCTTTCTCGTCATAGTATGAATACTGGATCATCTTCTATCTTGTCAGCATATAGATACTGAATCATGTTCAAAGTCATCTTCTTACAGTATCGGTATGTGGATACTGAGACATCATCTGTAACTTCATTATCTGCAACATCTGTACATGGATACTAACAACATTTAAAACAACCTCATTAGCATGTTAGTGCTAAAAAACATCTAATGCTAGATCTGTTGATTTTTGTGAGCAGCATTGAGAGCCATTCTCTTACGAGAATGGAGACACCACCAGGGTGTGGACTCAACCCAGAGTTGAGTGACCATTCTGTTGAATGGGGATATCTGGTCCGGGACCATGATATGGAACCAGTCCAGCACTGGGGGACTCAACCTTTTGTTGAGTCACCATTTTGTTGAATGGTGACATCTGGTCCGGGTCTAGGATGTGGAACCAATCTAGCACTGGGAGACTCAACCTAGAGCTGAGTGGCCATTCTTTGAATGGAGGCACCTGGTCAGTTACAAGGAAATTTACCTAGTCTAGGACTAGGGACTTAGCCTGGGGCTGAGGGCCATTCTCTGGGAGAATGGAGGTGCTTGGTCTATTACCAAGTATTTGACCTAGTGTCAAATTATCCAGCGTATGGCTGAGGCACCCGGTTTGTTACCAGGAAGACACTATAAGCCCTAGACCGGGTCTAGGCATGTGTGGCACTCTGTCCCTCGACCAGTGGGCTTTGTGATCTTCTCCAAGGCTTAGCTACCCTTGGTTAAGACACCTTAGTATCCGATCTTGGCGTCACATAGAGTGTGAGATAAAAGCATTAGTAATTCTCTTTGTTATGATGATGTAATTTGAGTTGGGTTGAAAGACCACCTTGATCACTTTTATTGACCACAAGGCACTTGAAGAAGGCTAAAGCAAAAGTCAAAAATACATAAGGACCCTTAGTACCACTAAGGTGTAAAAGTGAAAGTGCAAAAAGACCTTTTGTACCACTAAAGGTAAAAGTCAAAGTGAGAAAAGAATAGAATAATAATATTTTGTTCTTTCTAATTTTAGTCCACTTACAGGTGACTTAAAGGATATAAAAGAAGATCAATCCATTTCATTATTACACACACTCTTGCTCTCACAGGTGAAGCTGCTCCAACAGAAGATTTCACAGGTTATCGAAGAGAAGGAAGATTGATGTGATGCCCTAGCATGGATGACTCTAGCTAGGGCATTCACACTTGTTTTTATAAACCCTAAACTAGGTTTTTACCAGTTTTACAGTAGCTAGGGTTTAACCCTACCTCTTCTCCTTTCATGGCCCCTTCTCCATCTTCACGGGCAGTTGCAAAACTTTCTTAGGTAGCTCTCAGATCTTCGGGCAGCCCCCACCTCTCACCGGGAAGCTCCAAATTTTTACGGGCAACCTAACTCTTGAACGGCTGCCCTCCTTCCTTCAGGCAACCTTCTCCAAGACCCGACCTCACTCCTGAACCCTCGGTCAGCTTACAACAGCAACCTGTGAGGGTTTCGGGCTTGCTGCTCACCCTCGGATAGCCTGTTGGCTTAGCTGTGAGGGTTGTTGTGGTTGCATAGACCCTCGGGCAGCCTCAGGCATACCCGTGACAGTCTTAGGTAGTAGCCAGCAGCTCGTGAAAGTTGTCGGGTCTGCACAGACCCCTCGGGAAGCACTTAGGTCAACCCAACAAGGTCTCGAGCAGGCAGATCTGCCCTACGGGCCGCAAAACAGAGATGGGAAACAAGATAGATGGGCTGATGGGCAATAAGGAAGCATGTACAAGAAGGCCTAATTAGATCGGGCAGGAAACACATAAATTCGGGCAGCCTGCTAATTTTGGGCAGGAGAGAAGTTTAGGGAAGCAAGCCCTAAATTGATAAAAAGCCCTAATTGGGCATTTTCTGTGTAATTGGATTATCTTCTGTAATTGTGGATCTGTGGTACAAACCCAGTTAGGGTTTGTGGAATTTTGGAAAAACCTAGTCATCTCATTTACGAGATGAATTACTATTGCTTTTGGGGTTTTTGTCCTTTAAAGGTTTCCCAGTGAAAAACTCTTGTGTTTATTGTGTTGATGTGTTGATGTTGTTTACATCACTTGTCATTTGTTTATGTTAGTCTGCAAATTTTAAAAGGATTCAACAAGATCATCATCTGCATTACCAGCATAGAGATGCTGGAACATCGATACATTTATCAATATAGGAATACTGAAACAACATTTATCAACAATTATCAGTGTAACACCACTGGTACTAAATCAATCAATCAAGCTATCAATCATCACAACAATACTGAAACAAAACATCTCATCAAATATCTCAGCAATCATTGTAAAAGTCATCTTAACAAACATCTCAACAATGATGAGTATAACAATACTGCAACAATTGTATCAACAAATATCTCAGCAATCATCAATATAATAATACTGCAACAATCATCTCATCAAACATCTCAACAATCATCAGTATAACAATACTGCAACAATCATCAAAACATCTCAACAACCATCATCATCAATCATCAACAATCAACAGTATAACTGTTATCACCTGCCTTGTAGTTGCCTGCTTAAGGTGGATCCAGAATGGATGGTAGAGGGGCAAGCAACGAAGGGGTGGAACCACGACTGCCTAGACTCCCAAATGGATGGATGGTTGTCACGCCAATCAAGGCAGCCTTCACTTTAGGTTATCCTAGTCCAGGACAACAATGGGGGAGACCCGGATCTGCTCCCGACAGGAGAGATCGAACCTAGACACCAGAAGAAGATCAGATGGGGCTTTAGGGTACTTAAGGTGCAAGGTGAATGGGAAACCTAGCTCTAGGGTTTAGGAACCAGCAACTGTCTTGGGAAACGTAACTATGACAGGGCGAGCACGAATAGAGTTGAGACTATCCAGCACCTAGAAATCAGACTCAGTAAAAGGTGTTTGAGCTATCAGTGAATGTTGGTAGATGGCAAAGGCTAAGAGCCTAAGGGCAGCGCTAGCTTGGAGATCANAAAAATAGGTGCAGGCCCCATAAAATGCTAAAACTGCTGGAGAAGGTGTGGAAGACATCACTCTCATCATTGTGACTCACCCCATGCCATTTCTTTGTCTCACTAGCCCAAATCGATTTCTTCAATAGCCATTTGATAATTTTTTAATTTGCCTCGGGAAATGTGATACTGCTAAAACAGCCTCCTAGGGTGCCTGCATTGTCAAATTGAGCCCTCCAAGCTCTCTAGGATGGGGGTACAATGGTACAAACAAGTGGCTGCACCCCCCTATGCCCATACAACGCCCTAGGAGATCCAACTGAAACATCTCCCTGCTTAAACAAATCAATCTGTGAAGAAAAACTGCATCAGAAAAACAGAATAAACTGTCTCATTGGACTCAGAGAGTCCCAATCCATCAAAGGTGTATACTCATACCCCTCGTAGGTCTCTGTCTGATCATCAATCATAACCAATAAACAATATAACCATCTGTGAATAATCAGACACCAATAATAACTCAGAATAGATCAATCTGCTGCANCTAGCGCTAGGGCCTAGGAAGACAAATCTGAAGCTTTAGGGGTACCGGAAGGCTGATGGCTCAGTGTTGAGGATGAGAAGAGATAAGGGAGACCTGATCTACAAGCCCAAATCAGGAAAACAACAGGAAAATCAGATCGAGAAAAGTCAAAATCTGATAATGGGGCTAGGAGGCTGAAAACTGATTTTTTCAGATCTAGGGCAAACCAGGATGAATTAGCACAGCGTTGAGGGTGTTCT
>LPNX010666861.1:47648-277164 GCA_001517045.1 Pseudotsuga menziesii
GAAGCTCCAAGCCATGCATGAGCAAACATCAACCATATCAGATTTGCACATACAAAATAAAGAAACTGAATGCTACAAGACAGTAAAATGAAGTAATCATAGATCGCAATGAAACNTTCGGGACAACCGACTAGAATGATTTAGGCATACTATCCAAGTTACCAAAGGCAAGTTTTGTCACCAACTCAGAGCCGAGACACAATGTAAACAGGGAGGCTTGTCCAACAAAGGTTCTAGTNATGCTCCAGCCAAAACGCCCTCTTGTAGACAAAACAATGATAGCCACGAAAAAAAATAAATCTCACGAGAATTTCCACGATGCTAGTAAGCTGAAGACAAGCTAATCACCATTTGAGCACATCAGATGCAAAGCAAATCCAGAAAAATTTCCANAAAAGGTTCTTCATGCCACAAGTCAAGAAGTCAGTCGGGTTGAAAATTAAACTGGAAGGTAATGGATGGATGAAGACAATGAAATGATGGAGCCAATCACTAGCAAGCCAAAACAATGGTGGGAATGACTACCTCTATTCTCCCTAAGGAGGGTAAAACCAATGAGTATAGATCAAGAACTTCAAAGCTAGAGTAAGGACATCAATACATAGTATAATATACAACCAATTCCATATAAATATGACCGCCAGATCATAATACCACAAGTCAATATATGTCGCAAGAATCAATATAAGAGCAATAATAACCATAACACCATATAAAATACTGAGTCATATCCATACAATATAATCCATCTGAAACACCATATATCCAATGAGAAAGTACTGATATAACACTGGGCATCCACTACTGCTCTGAAATAACATAAATGGCTATATCGGTCCTCAAATCTGAGTGTCCTGAGACTCAGTCCTGGCATGGGAGAGCACAATAGTCCACTAATACAAAAATGATCTATCAGAAATGCTCATCTCAGCATCTCATATGTAAGAGATCTTGCTGAAAAATGTACTGTGTCTGAAAAATAGAATATGGTAGCCTGGCTACTATATATGTGATAACATCTGGCTCTAGCTGGGACAAGTGCTCTGCTGAAAAGAGCGCTTGAGAACCTCAGAATCTCTGGTCCTCGCACTCTGCTTCCCGCATCCTCGATCCGTCCATCCAGCTCTGCAACCGCTACCAAAATGTACCTGACTACCTGCAACATGTCCAGAGCTATACCAAACTCACAGACCAGTTGTCAGAACAATATGTGGATAATATATAAAATATTGAAAATAAAGATGCATGAAACTGAAAAGCAGAAAATAAATCTAATCTATAACCATAACTTTTAGTAAAAGTTTGATTTTTTATTTTGCAGGATAACAAAATTACGCTAAGAGCTTCCAAAAGTGAGCTTCAAACAACAAAGCAAAACACTATACTACTGCCGGGAAAGGCTTATTTAATCCTACCTACCCTACTCTAACCAGTTTAGACAAGTGTTAAGTAAAATCATAAATCCAATGCAACCACTTGCTGAACGAACCTATTGAGCTTTCTTTACAATTAATGATACAACAAATCAAAGATGGCTTGTGAGCAATGTGAATGAAAATTGAAGCCATTATAACTTGTTGTTTGAAAATTAAAGAAAGACATGGATGAAAAGAAATGAAATCATGCCAGGGATGAGATTGATTGTTGCAAACTTCTTCTAGCCATAGATTGATAGGATCATAAAATTTATGCAAGTTTAAATTTGATGAAATAAAAGAATACGATACATGATTCATCCCCCCTAAGCCATCATTTCTTCCCTCCTCTTTCTGGTTAGCACACTCAATCATACTCATATCATGATCAATGGTGAAGCAAAATAGGGACAAATTAGAAATCATTAAACCAAAAATTGAGATTAACCCCATTTGTTGCTTATAAAAAGAGAAAATATGGAATTGGTCTTTATAGAGCTTTTCATTCACCCAATCAAAGAAATTAACAAAATTTAAAGCATTATGCACCAAGGATGAAAGGAGATCAAATGTTTTACCTTTGACCATTTGGAACTTTTGAGACTCTGTGCAGCATGATACCATAGAGGACTTCAATAGATGGGATGGGAGGGTGGATTGACAAATTAAAACTTGATTTGGATCCCCTAAAGATGTTAACACCAATCTTCCATGTGATATGGGACATTCGCTAGAGAAATTGGCAAGATTGAAACTAACCTCCCAAGAACTAGACTCACTATGATTAATATCCTCTACCAAATCACCTTGATCAAAAGTATGATGGGGAATAGCAGCAGCATTACAAGAATCATCCCTTGGAGGCTCTTGATTATTATTCGGACACAGATTCCAGTTCGACAGATGTGATAAAGAAGGCTCTAGGTCAATCTTGCTCACTAGTATATCATCATCATGTGGTCATTCTTCTTGAGATTGTTCATCACATTCAACTGAGGATAAATGATCATCATCATTCATTTGACAAGGAAAAACATCACCATGTTCATTTCTATCCTCACAAACTTGGTCTTCAACTATAATATGACCACATGACTGCTCTTCAACGGAAGTTTTATTAATTTCAACCTTTTCTTCTTCTGCAATGATATGATCAAGGTCTGAGTCCAGATTTGGATAGGTTGGATACTGACTCAAATTATCATCAATTCGGCAATGACTATGGAGCTCCTCTTCTAAAGGCTCTTTAATGGACTCACAAATGGAAGGCTCAACTATGGATGCTTCTTGATGGTGATCAGGTTCCCTTCCACGGATCAAATCCAGGATTTGCTCTGTGATTGCTTTAGGTAGTAATAACAGAGTATCTTGTATGATTTGATTGATATCCCTCTTAGTTTCATCATGAGGTTTTGAAACATTATTCTTGAAGTACTCTGTAACGTTCTTATGGATTGCAGGCACGCTCATAATTTGGAACATATCTGGAGAGGAATGGTCCAATTGAGAAAGCACTTCGCCAATATACTGATTATAATCATTGCTAGATTCACACTCTAAAGAATCATCAGTGTTCATACTCCAACTATTAATTAACAAATCTATGAACATGTCATACCCAGTGACGGATCCTTGCTAAATGATCAAACCATAGTTGAACATCCCCTTGCAAGGATTCTCCTAAGGCTCGCATATAAACATCTTCATTATCTGCACCTCTAGATTCCATGTAATTCCAGAGAATGTCCAGATGATTTTCAATAGATATATCTTTATTTCCATTGAACCGGGGAATCCTCCTAGAGTAATCATTTGGCATAGGATGAGGTGCTCCCGGTATTTCAGAAAAGTCAAAAGGAGACCGTTTGTCTTGCTTTTTAACAACTCTGGTTACTTGGCTATAAGGCTTTGACTGGGAATGATTTCTAGGACAATGTCGACTTACAGGTCCACTCGGGATGGTCGGGAAATTTTTATTGCATGGGTGAGGCAGTTGGTGGGTATCATAAAGATTGTGATAACTAGATTCATACCCATAATCATGCTCGAGATCATCCTCATACTCGTAGTCTGACCTCCATCTATTCCTTTCGTTTATTTGTCTGTTAGTTTCAATCATGTTCTTGGTTACTTCCTTCAAGTGCTTCAAAAATACATCCGAATTCATTATGATTTATGGTATGCTCTAAGAACTTAAGATTAATATGTTGGGCACGATCCTCAGTGGAGTCGCGGGGTGGAGTTGCCAGGTGAACCACACAAGTAATTCAACGAAAAAGATATGTCGTAGGGGAAAGTGAGGGATGTTGAACCAAGGTAGGCCTCTACCTCCTCGGCAATGGCGCCAAAATGTTATCACTTTCCTTGTAGTTTCCTGCTTAAGGTGGATCTAGAATGGATGGTAGAGGGGCAAGCAACTAAGGGGTGGAACCACGACTACCTAGACTCCCAAATGGATGGTTGTCACGCCAATCAAGGCAGCCTTCACTTTAGGTTATCCTAGTCCAGGACAACAATGGGGGAGACCCAGATCTGCTCCCGACAGGAGAGATCGAACCTAGACACCAGAAGAAGATCAGATGGGGCTTCAGGGTACTTAAGGTGCAAGGTGAATGGGAACCCTAGCTCTAGGGTTTAGGTACTAGCAACTGTCTTGGGAAACGTAACTATGATAGGGCGAGCACGAATAGAGTTGGGACTATCCAATACCTAGAAATCAGACTCAATAAAAGGTGTTTGAGCTATCAGTGAATGTTGGTAGATGGCAAAGGCTAAGAGCCTAAGGGCAACACTAGCTTGGAGATCAGTGCTTTGTATGCATTGGGCAATGGAGTCAGCAGTAAGACAACGTTTCAGGAAACCCACTTGGGAAACACCTTGATCTACGAAACCAGAAAGCAATTGGTCCAGAAAAGTCAAGGTACAGGAAACCCAACTTAGTAGATAGCTAGTCACAACTAGTCACAACCTTGCTTACAATTGGAAGAGCTTTGTAGTGAACATGAGCAAGCCTTCTGTGCCATAACTCACATGGGTTAATGGTACTAGTTTCTAATGCTGAATCTGTATGTCCCTTCAATTTGTAGAGTCCTCCTTCAACTCCAATCTCTACTGCATCATCTATGGTCTTACCTTTTGTCCGCATGAGGACTTTTCCATCCACAAAAGAAACTATGAAGCCTTTCTTGTCTAAGGCTGAGATGGAAAGAGGATTCTTCTTTAGTCCTGAGACATACAAGACATCTTTCATTTTCATAGGGTTTCTAGAATCCAGTTTATAGGATGCTTCTCCTATTCCTTTAATGGGATATTGAGAATCATCTCCAAGCATTACTTCGTGTGGAGATTCCTTTTGCTCAAGGCTTGAGAGTGATTCCTTGTAACCAATCATGTGCTTGGAGGCACCACTATTAACTAACCAGGTGTCATTTCCTGGTGAGACTGATCCTTTTAGAGTAGAGATTAAAAAATATTCTCCACTGGAGTCTTCATCCTTCTTTGCTTCTTCTTCAACTTCTTGATCACTATCTTCAGCAGCATGGGCCTGAAACCTTCTCATCTTTTTTATCCTTTCTGCCTTCATGGGACAGTTGATGGCAATGTGTCCCAACTTGTGGCAAGTGAAGTACTCAAAATTTGAGAAGTTTCTCTTGGTTCTTTTAAACCCTTGAGTCTTAGGAGGATGGTCACGACTCTTCCTTTTTCCTTTGGTGTGGGTTGTCAAGGCTTGATTGTCATTGTCATTTAGTTTTTCTTCTTCTTGAACACATTCTTCCCATAACTTTCGAAATTTGGTTAATTTCCTTCTTGAACAAATTCCTCAGATAAAAGCTTCCCAATCTCTTGGGAAACCATTTAAGGTTGTCATTATAGTCTTTGCTTCTTCAACCATATCATCAATGGCTTCTAGCTGATCCTTGATTTAAGATACTCTTGTAAACTAAGACTGCATGGTCTCCGACTTTTGAGCTCTTACACTTTTGAGCTGATTCCTCAGGGTCATTATCCTATTAATGTTTCTTCCTTCAAATAGACCCGATAGAGCATCAAACATTTCTTTTGGAGTCTCCCTTGATGATACTTGAGGAATCATGTTATCTTTGATGGAGTCAACAATGATCCTTTTAGCTATGATCATATCCTTCTTATGCTTGGACTTGACTTGGATTCAACTTCTTCTGGTTCTTTCACTTCCTCTTTCACAAACTTATCTAGCTCATTCTCTTGAAGGATGAGTATGATCCTATACTTCCATGCTCTGAAGTTTTCAGGACCTTCGAGCTTTTCATCTAGCTTGGTATTCTTTGTCATCTTTAGAAGACTGAGAAATTCAAATGGAATAAGGAGGAAGGGTACTTACTTGAAGAAAACAACTTCTTACCGACATCCTTCTAGATGACCTAGGGTTTGATGCAGAAACCCAAAATTTTCAATTGGGATCACAGGTGAAGCTGAATGGTGGAGAAGATGCGCTTCCCTAGGGCGAGGTACACTGTATCATCCCTTTTCTGAGATTGATGATGAAACCTCAAGAAAACTAAAGCCCTAGTTTGTCTCGACAACAGTAATTGGTCCAAAATTGAAAATTCTTGGAATTCAATTCTATCTTCATAGAAAGATGCGCCCTTCAGGGGCGAGTTGGGAGAGCCCTCTTTTCTGGTTGATCTGTCGAGGGATTTGTTCGGAACAAGAAAACCCTAACTGTGTAGTGCTTCCTTTCAGGGTGGCTCTGATATCATGTTAAGTTTTCTTAATTTACTTAGATGATATCTTAAAATAAATAGTCACTAGTAGATCACTGAAAGAACAACAATCACATAAACACAAGAACACCAGAACACAAAGATTTTCGTCAGGGAAACCACAAGGGAGAAAACCCTGCAAAACTTCCTCAGTATAGCACACAACCAGAGCAGTGTAGAAGCCAGACAACTGCTTCTCTCTTCTTTCTAGTGCACTAATCTTTCTCTCTCTTGCAAAACAACTTGAGTGAGTGAGTACAAATGAAGGGGAGCACCTCCCTATTTATATTCTTCAGTTGACTTGACATCTAACCTAACATGGCCGCCTTCTATAACTGACTGGGCTGACTTGTCCAACTGGACACCACAAATAACATTTATTATATTGAAACTTGGGTACTATTGACTTGACTTGCATTTAGAGGTTTACATTGATTCTTTCAATGACACTAGCAAGACCAAACTCATCTCCCAAAGGAGGAATACAATTAATACATCTGTAATATCTTCCGAAGTTACAATACTTTAACATCTGATCCATCCCACATTTCCAAGTGCGGAACCACCTTTGTCATAATCCAGACATATTCCCAGTACCTCACGGTATATTGGGAATCCCCTTTTCCCCTTAATTCACTCACGATTGAATAAGTTAAAACTGACCAAGTACATTGCAAAACATTTCTCATTTTCAGCAACACTTATTTACTTTGACTCCATTTTGGTACTGGTTTAATTTTTATCCTTATTTTTGTTTTTAGTCATCATGTTATGAGTGCCATATCTTTTTATGCTGTCGAACTAAACTATAAATTGTAGTAGCTTGTTTTAATCAATCACTTAAAAACTCCTAAAAACCAATCCTATCAACGACTAATAACTAATAAGAGCCTTAACAACTCTTTTATAGGGATTACCCCCTTGGCTTTCTTAGGCCTTTTCCTAAACGGAGGAGTTAGGATCAGGTGACATCACCTGAATCGATACTTTCCTCCAAGAACGCATCGAGTAGCTTGAAGATTTCTGCTGCGTTAACCCCCAAGTGTGTGTGAGGCGACAATAAATCACACTACAACTACTGAATTTAGGAATTGATTAGCTTCATAGATGTCAGTGCCTCTAGTAGATAATATAAGATAAGATAATTTTATTAATGCCCAACTAATGACCACAAAGTAGGTCAACGGGATTGTCGGTTACAATGATGTCCGTGCTATGCGGGAGGACTAAATGGTCCCCCTTTTTTATAAAACAAAACAATGCATAATTTTTTTAAAAGATGAACAATACGAGCTGGGTTGAAGTATGAGAGAGCCCCATTCTCATCCTCGACTTCCGAACTCTGCACTGAGGCAAAGAAGCTCTGGTGGAGAAGATCCTAGAGCCGAGAAGACCGAAGAAGGTCTACTACTCCTAACATTCGAGGCTCGATAAAAAGAACTGAGAAAAATTTAGTAGTGTCTGCTGGCCCAAAGAGGAGTTGGTGGGTGCGGGCCGCTCGCTGCATTGCTGCTTTTGAGGCCTGGAGGGCCTAGTTCGTCTCTCAGGTAGAGTCCTGGAACGAATCTGCTGCTGAGGTCTCGTGGGTCGAGATCCACGGATCCACACTGATCTGAAAATTGGATCGATGTCTAAGTCGGTAGACCTCTTAGTGCCCCTGGATGAGGGGAGTACGTTGAAGAACGTTGTGATCCTCTATGTGGTGTTAGGTCTAGTGGGGGGCTGAAGAATATGCGCTCGAAGCCTGAGAGTCTCCGGAATATAGAGTGCTATATATCTTTGATCCGTGTACCTGAAAAGATGGCTAGGACCTCTGAACAAGCAATGGAACCGTCCTCTAATTTCGTAATATACAAGACATCTGAAGATAAAGTGTGACTCGGTTTCCACTTCCTGTAGATGGCATAGTTGGCAGATCCTATCCAACCTATCAATCTGGTGGTCTGTCTCTACCCGAAGTCTATGAGAAATTAGAACCTACTCTTAACTGTCCGAGAGGGATCCGGAGAGCATGCATCTAGTGTCAGAGCATGTACTGGAGTCGGACAATGAGCCCGTCTCTGATCTCTAGGAAGTGCTCTGCATAGAAGGCCATAGAGCATTTGTTCATGAAGAGAACACAAATATTGCTTGGCCTAACCTCTCAGATTAGGCTTAGTATACTAGCAAGTCATTCATTTGCTAATATTGTGAAAATATCCAATGTGAGGAAAATTTAGTAATGGAGGAAAGTTAATTACAAAATTAACAATTTAGCATGGTCAATGTACTTTAGAGAACTTTTAAAATATTCCATAAGCTCACAACTTTGCCAAGCTTAATACAGGTAAAGGGAAACCTCCAAGGAAAGACTTCTTTTGATAGAATAGAAAAGAAGGACTTTCCTAGTTCTTTGTGTGAGGTCTCTCTTTGTAAGGGGGGTGAAAGAAATACATGTAAATAAGGTAGCATGGGTTCAAGGGTATAGGGCACATGTTGAAATAATGTAACTTCGAAGAATATTCTACTTGTACCTCACATTATTATTATTCCTCCTTTGAGAGATGTTACTGATGTAAAAGGTCATGCAAAAGTCATGAGGTAAAGCATCAGTTGTAAGTCGAGTCAATAGCACCTAGAAAAGAATATATTTTTTATTGTTGGTTTTGTTAGAAAGCAACAACAAGGAAGGTCTTCTAGCATTGTATGTGTCCTTGCATGCTAGAGAGACATTAAACTGGAATCCAAATCTATTAAAGTGATTTTCCTAAGTTTTGACTTAGGAAAATACTTTAATTAATCTAATTTGATTTTGACTTTAATGGAATCACTTTACTAAAGTGAAAAGTGAAATATTTAAGTGATGGCTAATCTAATCTTAGCCATTGATTCTCATCGGAGGATCTCATCCATAGATCCATAATGAGGGTTAGGGGTTTACAGATAGACATGAGAAGTCAGACGGAGGGGTTTGCATAAAAGATGGAGGAGCAGCTACACGACAGGTTCACCAGGGCATACCGAGACCATATAGATTGTGCAGAGGAGTAGCGTTACACGCAACATGGGTGCCGTACAGTACCGTACGGATCCGTACTGCTGACGTAAGCAACCATAAAGATTTCGTACAGTAGGCCGTACTGCTGACGCAGGGCCGTACAACTCTGCAGAGCAGCAATGCTTTGTTGCTGAGTTGCTCGATGATTTTGCTGAGGTTTTTAGTTTGCCAGGTTGGGTGTATTTTACTTGTTGGTTGTAAAAGTTCCATATATTGATAATATAAATTCCATATTTGACTGTTGCACCGGTTTTTCCGAGGATTTCCATACCCAAAATAATAGTGTCTATATTGTGATTTTGTGAATGTTTCTAAGTTTTTATATTTTGCTGCAAACTAGTAAAGAAGTTCATGTGTGGTTATTTCAGTAAACAAATTAAATATATTGTTTAGCCCTTGTTTGAGCTTTAAAGGAGAATATACATGATTTCCTAGGTAGGTCGGCCTTGTTAGTTAGACAAGTCGGCCCAGTTAGGGAAAATGTCAGTTGGGAAGATCAGTATAAATAGGGAGGCGCCCTCCCTCAGTTGTACACACACACACACACTTATATTGTGCAAGAAAGAGAAAGGAGGGACAGAGGAGGAGTACTAGTGTCTTTGGTGTTTTGTCTCTTATGCTTGGGGTTTGGTCTCTCACTCGATGAGACCTTGGTCTTTGGTCATTGCAAACAGGTAATCTATATTGAGGATTTTTTTGCTAGGTTTTTCCCTTTAGGGTTTCCCAGGGTAAATTGCTGTGTACCTTGTGATTGTGTTTCTTTCAATGATCCTCTTTATGCTGTTATTCTGAAAATGTATTAAATGCTTATCAAGTTAGGACTTAAGCTATTACAACATAGAAAACTTAACATGGTATCAAAGCTAGCCTGAAAAGAGCAATTTTCATGAGGTAAATCTCTCTCTCCTTCTACGGACAAGAAAATTAGGGTTTTCTAATAAATAATGCAACACTAATTCACCCCCCTCTTAGTGTTGTTGGTGTGTTTAACATGGGATTCCTATCTCTCCTTTTGATGATGTCATGACTAGAGTGCCATCTTATTCACATTTGCAGCAACATCCTTTGTTACATTATGGTGATACACATCTACATGGATGCACCTATGATGTTCACTTGAGTCACTTGGAGACTCGTGATTTTCCTTGCTCCTTGCATAGTCCATTTGATGTTGGAGGAACTTCATCCCACACTTGGGTGAAGAGATATATGATTGAAGAACATTATTATTGGTAGCACCATCCTTTGTTATTTCATGATGATATACATATTCATGGGTGTATTGATGAGACTTCTTTGAGTCACTTGAAGACCTCATGTTTTCTTTGCTCCTTATTTGGATCATATTTAGGTGGAGGTTCTTCATTCACTTTTTGGATGAAAGAATACATGGGTGATTATCTTGATGCACCTTATATTCTTTTGGAGCAACATTATGGGACATGGGATCCTCTCCTTATTTGGATCATATTTAGGTGGAGGTTCTTCATTCACTTTTTGGATGAAAGAATACATGGGTGATTATCTTGATGCACCTTATATTCTTTTGGAGCAACATTATGGGACATGGGATCCTCACCTATGTCAATGAGGTAGATTTGATAAAATATCTGATACTTGTGTGAATGGCCCACATCATGATCTACTTTGTCAAATGTACACGCACCTTATATTCTTTTGTAGCAGCATTATAGGAGATAGGATCCTCACCTATGTCAGTGGGGAACATTTGATAAAATACTTGATGCTTGTGTGTATGGGCCACATAATGAGAAGGTTTGGCATCCACATAAATGGCGGCATGATGACCCTTGGACACCATATGATCATTGATGGTGCAATTGGAAATGATTTGGGTCTTAGAATCCATACATATGGTGGTTTGTAAGCCCATGATTGTTGGAGCCTTTGATATGATGGAATCTTTGGCCATGATGCCCTCATCACTTGGCGATGGAGTCCTATGTGATGGGATTGAAGTCCATGGAAAGTATCTTGTTTAAATATGATATGATATCTTTGATACAATCCTTGAAACCCTTGCATGTGGTGCCTTGGGTTTTGAATCCACACACTTGCTAGCTTGTTGATGGTGATGTATGGTCTTCTTTGTGATTATATGGCGATTGGGATGTAGATGGAGGCAGAGCCCATGGAAGTGCCTTGATATGTTGACGAAGACTTTGAAACTCTTGTAGTTGGTGGTATGGTCTTTGGCACCCTAATGTGTGGGGTCTTTGATGTCCTGAACCTATTGAAGAATTTAAGGGTATTAAACTAAGAATTTGCAAATAAACCCATCATAGGGAGATAGTCCTCGTCAAGCCATTTCCGTTGATATGTGGAGCATCTTCTAACTCCTTACAGTTGAAGAGATATTAATTTTTGAAGTTGGTGCACGCCATCTTTTTGGGTCAGCCAACCAAACAAAAAAGAATTTATTTGTAATTTTGAATTGCATGTTGGCCCAGTTTGAGGTACTAACTTTCCTCCACAACCTATATAAATAGAATATCAATTGTTCATCATCAATTCTCTCAGTATTTTCGCAACTTGGAGAAAAGTGCGAAACTTTGTGGGGGAGAAATTTCTGGGCATCTTCACTAAAATTGGCTTAACTTTCTCATACGAAATCAGAATTACAAAATTCTTGGCTTGTTGGAAAGCTTGTTATGAGGGCTATGTGGTGACATGATCTAGAGCTTATTTTGGTTTTTCTACTATTTCTTCATCTTGTTATCTTTGAAAAGGTATGGTTCATGCTTTTGGGTGTCTTTTATCATGACACATGTCTCTCATGGATAGAGTTCATCTTTGATCTTAGTATGTGAGCCTCTATATTGGTATATATATTTGGAGTCGTTATGGAAGCTACGATGATGATGTTGCATAACTTTATGCTATGATATTATACACTTTATGATGATAATGCATGTGATAATGATGTACACTCTATGATGTTGATGCACTCCTATACAATATGATGTATACTTGATGATGATGATGCATAAACGATGCACACTGAGATGATTATGATGTATACTTGATGATGATGATGCATAAACGATGCACACTGAGATGATGATGATGTATATTTGATGACGATGATGCATACCCTATGATGATGATGCATGCCGATGCATACCTTATACTCGTTGAAAGCAGAGGAGAATTACTTGTTCAGTAATTGTGTTTGCTGAGGTGTACTATGATGTGTACATGAGTAGATTGACCAGCTTGATCAATAGTATTAATGAGTATAAAAGAATGACAGGCAGTGATGCTCAAAGTTGATGTGTAGAGATACTTGAGCAACGGTGATGAGCAGTGATGAGCTGCAGTGTTGAGCAAACGGTGATGAGCAAATTGACCAGAGATTGATGAGCAACTGTGATGAGCAGATTAACCAGAGATTGATGAGCAAATTGACCAGATATTGATGAACAGCGTTGACCAACAGAGTGATAAGCAGAGACTGATGTGCAGAGTAGAGGTTGGTTGTGCAGCAGAGCCATATGATTGCTTGCAAGAAGTATCTTGCACTTGAGGATTGGACTTCTCAAACCCTTCTTAGTTGGAGCTAAGAAAACTAGGCTGGGTCCTATTATGAGAGTTGGTGCTCTTTTCATCAGTTGGTGTTGATTGTAATCGAGAAGATTGTTGTCTTCCATGTACAATAAATAAAGATCAAATTCCATATATTCTTGTCTCTTTTGATATGATGTTGTATGATTCATGATGAATTTGATTATGCAATTGATGACATAATGATTGATATGCTCCGATTGACTAAAAGAAGGTAAAAAGTTTAAAATTGCTCACACACTGATTCACCCCCCCTCTCAATGTGGCCATTGTGTCCAAGGGACTGTTAAGTACAAAATCATGTTAATACAAAGTGGGAGCACTAAAACGACTCCTATGAAAAGAAAGATGTACAAAGTATAGTATGAGTCTAATCTAAGTCTCATAAAACCAGCTCCAAGGAGAGAGTCAATTTGTAAGAGATGTAGAAAGAGAATGGATCTAGAATCTATGATACAAATGGTGCAATCTTGTCATGGTTTGTTGGAACCATCTCCCCTAACTTTCGAGGTCAAATGGTGGAATCTCAACATAGAAGTTTCTTTACAGGAAGACTTGGAAGAGGAGTTGGACTATGTAATGTATGGATTCCTAGGGGAAGGGGGGCGATGCTGTGATATGGATAATGTCAAGTGATTGTTGGTATGGGATCGGGGTTGGGAATGTTGTTGGGGTCTCACAAATGTGGAGGTTGTCATCTAGAATCACACAGATTTGGGGTTGGAAACATGATTGCTATTTATTTGGTCCTCCTTGTAGATGGTAGCACCATGAAAAGGAAGTGATACGTTGAGTTGAAGTTGATCTAGGATGTGGATGTGGATGTGGCTAGAGGATGAGGGAGTGGAGTTGGAAGACCTCCTGCAAGTATGAGTCTAGACATCTTTGGTTGGGGTACCTAAAGAAGTTGGCTAGATTCTAAAGCTCTCTAACAAGAAACTCTTTGAAAAGACAGTGGAACTACCCTCAAATCTCGTAGTAGTCAGGAAAAGGGAAAATGAAGTTCTCCTTTGTCTCTACCTCTTAAAGATGGCACACTAGGTAGATCCTGTCAAATTGATTAATTTGGTGATACGTCTCCACCCTATGTGTATTAGAGCTCATCCTAAACTGGCCCAAGGGAATATGGAAAGCATGCACCCAATGGTGGAGTGTGTAGTGGGGCTTGTTACGCTGCACCTGTACCTAACGTACCTTTAGGTGTATCCTAGGGAGAGAGGGAATTTTTTTTTGACCAGGAGGGGTGTTATCGAGCAATGGTGGTCATGGATGAGCCCTTTGATCCTCCTTTAGGGGTTCTATGTCTTAATGGCATTGCTGAATGCCCTTTATTGGGGTTTTTGACCTCAAGGTTGGTGTCTGTGGCCCCTGAGGGTTCACCACTGGGTCACATGGACCAATATCTTGTTTACATGCTTAGGTGGCCTTTGCTTTATCGGTGAGACCTTCGTCTCCACTCACAGCCACTTATGACACCCTCCTGGCCTCCCAGATTGCTGACGCCTTCTCTCCCTGGCCTTATCTCCTCAGAGGCAAACATCCTCCATGCCAGGCCTTTTTGATGCTTTGAGGAGGGAGTTGAGGGATTTTACAACATTTTAGGGGTTAGATGGGGTATAATGCCTTGCCTCCAGCTCATTCCAGCCTTTCGTTCGGAGTGATTCGCTTATTTGAGCGTATTTTGGCACCTGGGGGTACAAATACCCTAGGTAGCCTACCCTGACCCTACGTTAGGCTATATTTTATTATTATTTTCTTTTAATTTTTAGTTGACATTTTATAATTTCAAGTTGACTTATTTTAAGGCATGTAGGCCTGGATATTTTGTAAAAAGTGAGTGTGAGATCATATAAATAGATCTCCTCAGTTTCATTTTAAAGACAAAACTTATGGGATAATACACGATGCGCTTGTTTTACCCTTGGTAGGGCTCTTTGTAGAAATGCGCCCGTCTTGAGGAGGTTTTTCTGGGTCAATGGAAGCTGTTTTCTGATGATTCTTTTGTGAAATTCTCTTCTAGGTGATGCTTTTGATTTGTTGGCTAAACACAAGCATATAGAGGCCGGGCTTCTTGTATCTTTGTTTGAATGGTGGTTGATGATGCATGTTCGAATCTAATTGGTAGCCCTAGTGCTGCACTTTTTCCTAGGATAGGCCGTTACCATCCTTCTTGTCACCTTAACAAGTTGTAGCACGTCTCTTTGGGAGGGTGCTCTAAGGTTTCTCCTTAGTTTTTCTAGGCTAGTTGTTTGACCTAGGAACTCTTCCTCACCAGGTTAGGCGTCCTCCTAGAAGCCCTAGGTTGGGTAGGGCTAGGGTAGGGTTTCCCTTGGTTTCCACACTTTTTGTAATCCAAAACTTAGGTTTAGTTAGGTTAGGTTAGTTTTAATGTAGTTTGTGTTAGTAAAAACTTAGTTTAGGTTAGTTAGGTTAGTCCTTTAGGTTAGTGTTAGTGGAGAACTAGGTTGGGGTTAGCCCTAGCCAGACCTAAACTTCACCTTCACATCTCTAAACATTCTGGTTGCTACCCTTCCTAATCTTTGCTGCAACCTTTCTCTACCTCGTCACCCTCCTACTACCCTCGCTAACCTTCGCTACACCTTTTCTCCCCTTTCTTTCTCCCTACACTACCTTCACTGCTGCTCTAAACTCCTCCCTAACCTTTGCTTAGCACTTTGCTAACCCTCGTTTTCCCAAAACTCCCTTTGCTAGCACTCTTCTACCTAAAACAACCCTCGCTGCTGCAATAAAGGCCTTCCTTCTCTGTCGACCTACCTTTCCTACACTCCTACACCCTTGTTGTTCCTTAAACAGTCCTCCAAGGCCACTATTCTACCCCTCGGTCACCTCTTTTTCAGGCTGCTAGTAGCCCTGCCATACTCCTGGTAGCCTCCTCCATCCTCGGTCTCCTTTGTGACAACCCTAAACCCTTACCATAGGGTTGCCCATGTTGTGGAAGCTATCCCCTTTTGCTACCACCGTTCCTCCTCTACCTACACAATGACAAGAAGAAGGGTTAGTAAAGTCGCTGCTCACACACAATCTACACACGGTGTGCACACAAATTACACATACAGTAAGTTACATGCATTAAAGGGGATGAAATCATTTGGTTAATGCTTTACTACATGCACTATAGTGAATACTTGTTTATGCTAGTACTGTTATGTTGATGATGCCAATAATGCTAACGTTGCTATACTGATATTACTGCTGGTGCAAACAATACCAATATTGTTAAGACTGATATCTGATATAGTTGCTGCTATAAATGTTTGAGTAAATGACCAATGCATACATGCTGTACTAGCTACCTATATCATTAATTAATGCTTGTTGCATACACCACTGCTGTACTTAAGTAGTTGTTTGGTGGTGTCATAGATGGTTATATTTCACAATTTTGTGTGTTATTAGTTTTCTATATTGCAAGTGGATGACATGCTAGTAGTAGTCCTAATGAGTACATGCAACTGCTGATAACACTTGCTTTTAGGCTGATATACTACAGCAATAATAACCATACAAATCATACAACTCCTTTTGCTCACTCTCTAGACTCCATTGGGAACTGGTCACTGACAACCTCGAAAGAGTTTGTTTTGGTGTTTAGTGTCTTTGCAGGGTCAAAATAGGGCTCTCCCCTAGGAGGCTTCAGCTTCTGAAGCAGTTGGGAGAAGTTGACTAAGGTGACAGTGGTCACTTCATCCTCATATGCTTGCCAGTGGTTTGGACTGCCACTTCAAGCGGTAACATTTTGGTGTCGTTGTCGGGGACCTCAAATTCATTGAAGTGACTTATTCGGGCAAGAACGACACTTTGGTAAGTCTTGAAGTCCTGATCGTATATGATTGCATACATTTTTTGAAAGGACTAACTTGCAGGCTTACCTGGCGACTCCACAAAGAATTCGACCCATCCCATCTATCAGGTACGCCCTTATTTTATTTAGTACTTGGTGAGGTTTTCTTAACTAACTTGGCAGGTCTCTCTTGGCGACTCCTATCAAAGAAAAATAAAAGAAGTACTCGACAAAGATAAGGGAGCTTGACGATATGGCATCCAATTACGAATTATGGATGGATATATTGGTTTTGTTTTGCATTCCGGGATTTCCACACAAGTATGCCATTCAAGATGGTGGGAAGGCACTTTTGCCATTGTTCCAGTAGTATAAGTACCATGCAACAACACATGTGCAGGAATTCATGCAATTCATCTAGGAAATCAACATCGTACACGAAGACATCAGGATGAGGCTATATATGCTATCTTTTCACCTAGAAGACAACTTGTCTGTCAAGCAATGGTATGAGGGTTTTCCTCACAATTTTTTTTCTCTACTCAGGCAGTTCATCGATGCATTCGACATGGATTCAGATTACAGTGTCGAGGAACACGAAAGAAAGCCCATGATCGACAGAATATGGAAAGAAACACTGGGAAGCAGCAAGACACAAGATGATTCAAGCAAAGGAATCAAAGATGATATTCCATTTGAATTTAAAGATCCTAATAATTCGATTACTATTGAAATGGAAATAGGTTTCACTCCTGTTGATTTATCAAACTTCCTAGGATATCCAGATGAGTTACCAGAGGTATTTTGACATGCCTTCAAGGGTGACCATGATAATGCAGCGCATCATGTGGAATGGTTTATGACTTTGGCTTTAGAATATGGTATTAATGAAAAAGAAGATGTGTACATGTGATCATTTGTCCTTCACCTGGCAGGAAAGGCCCTTGCTTGGTTTGTGGGCATAGATAAAGGAATGATATCATCCTTTGTAGAATTGGTGGAAACATTCTGTAGTCACTGGGATTTAGAGCGACGTGACGAATGGATACCTCATGTCAAGCATACAAGGGACTTGTTCAGGAAGGAAGCCCAAAACAAGGATCAGGTCGAAGCAACCATTGTCCAATGCCTAGTTGATGATGCCTCAAGCACGATAGATGAAGCTCCCTAAGCAGGTGAATATGATGATTGTCCTATATATGAAGATCCAGAAGTCCTAGTTGAAGAAGCTGAAGAACAGAAAGATAGGATGAGTTTTCCCTTCTAGCATACATAAACTCCTTGTGACATCAGACTTTGGAAACATAACGACGAGAATTTTGAGGACGATGGTTACTGGACATTTATGGGTCCACCTTTCCATGATTCCCTGAGACCAGGTAGCATTGTTTCCATACGTTGCAACAAGGAAGAACAACTTGATGAAGTTACTCAGGTTGAGCCAGAATTTGGCACTGTTTAGGATGAAGAGCTTTCAGTCACCTTAAGCAAGGATGATGAGGACATGATTTATGTAGACCCTGTGGAAGGAGATACTATTGTTCCTTCTCCTTTTGAGGCTAATGATGAAGAATGGCTCAACCATTTTGCCACTTTAATTGAAGGTGAAACATCGCCAGACCTTGCAAATAGTTGTCATATGCAGATGGCCCATTATGATGAAAAGTTTGAAGATTTGGGATCCTGTATCTCTGGTGATTCTTCCATGATTTCTCCATCATATTTATCCAGCATCAAGGAAAGAGGTTATACAAAGGGTTTTTTTTTCTTCAGAAATTCATCCTATAGTGAGCCCAGGTTGTCAGTCTTTGTTGGGTTCCTTAAGAAGTGTTGAAGAGGTTGTTCAATCCACTCTATCCTATGCCGGTAAGTCCTTAATCATACATATCAACAAGACCGAGGCAGGTTGGTGGATAGGTATGATTTTCATTCCTTAGCTTTGTACTGTGTATTGTTTATCTTTTCATTTGAAGCATGAAGGTATGAACTATATAGCTAAGAATTTCAAGATTTCAAGGATTATTGGGGTTACTAACATGATTGAGCAAAAGATTAGCAATGTGCTTGTATACCGAAAGAAATGCATGAGTAAATGCAGAGACAGGTTGCGGCTCATATGTAGATTTCCAAGGTCCATCTCTATGGACAACTTCCCAAGTTCAGGACTTATGTGTGAGTTTCAGGAATTTTTTTTTCTTAGAAAACATTTATGATATTGATGTCCCATACGTAAGCCCACTAAAAGCATGAATCAACGAAGCTTGTCAAAGCAATGCTTGTCCATAGCACCGATTTCAAGTCTTCTCTTCCGTGGGTTCCAATTTTGTCCTTTTCTCAGAAGGAACATGAGAGTATTTGAAGTGCCCTACTTCAGGCTTCTTCCTTAAGTAAGCCTCTTCAAGAGTCTTACTTCCCAAAAATTTATGGGGACTCCTGTTTTGAGTGTACATAGTCGTGTTACACGCCTCTGCCCAAAGAAAGAAAGGCAAACCTTGATCATGCAACATAGATCTTGCTGCACCAACTATTGCCCTATTCTTTCTCTTAGCCGCCCCATTCTGCTGAGGTGTGTAGGGTACAGTCAACTGTCTCTTGACTCCTTCCTAAACACATAAAGCATCAAACTCCTTAGAGGTATACTCACCCCCATTGTCTGATTGTAAAACTTTTATCCTCCTCCCTGTCTGGTTTTCTACCAGAGCTTTGAATTCTTTGAACTTCTGTAAGACTTATTTTGATTCCTTGCTTTTCAAAAACTAGATCCAGGTTTTCCTGGAGAAATCATCAATGAAGGCTACATAGTACTTATAACCTTTCAGTGATGTAGTCTACATCGGACCACAAAGGTCTGAATGTATCAGATCAAGAGTCCTTGCTGACCTGCTGTCAATACTAGGGAAAGTAGTCTTGACATATTTACCAAGAGCACACCCTTTGCACACTTAACTGTGCTTTGTGTTAAAAACTCTGGTACACCTATCACAATCTCCCTCAAAATCCTCAATGGAGGATGATGTAATGAGCCATCCTTCCGTGCCACAGATCACATAATTCACCACAATCACCGCTACTGTCATGAGCTAGAGCATGATGAAGCGGAAAACTAAGCCTCTATAGTTTCCCACTCCGAACACCAATCTTCACTGCTGAAGTGATGCTGCATCTCTTAGGATGTATGAGCACATGTCCATCTCGAAACATCACCCCAAATCCCCCATCCTCTGTAGTAGAAACTGACACCAAGTTTTTTTTGATCCAGGGACATACAAGACATCCCTTAGCTTCATGGATTTTCCATAATCCCTTTGAAACGACATAGTTCCTCGTCCAACAACCTTGATGGAGGTGTTGTCTCCCAATACTACATCTAGATCTAACCCTATTTCTGTGAGATCTATAAAGTACTGTCTATTACCAGTCATCTGACTGTCATGTGACTGATGGCCCTGCTGTCAATATACCAAACGCTGGCAGTAGATGCACTTGGTGATTGACTGGACATCAAGGTCAATTCTCTGTCAATTCTTCCTGTAGATTTCTCATCTACATCTGCAGAAGTGCTTGAATGGAAAGTAACGAGAAGACACTCCTTGTCTTCGTTACTCATCACTGTAGCCATGATGCTTTGCTGGACTCCCTTTTTCATGAAGAACAAGAAAACCATAGATCTGGCCCTTACATGCCGGGATCTGAAATAGCTATCTTAGATCTCATCACCCATTATCAGATTTGACCTCCACCAACCTAGATCCGACCTCTATAGTCATAGATCTGAACCCTACTCTTTAGATTTGGTAGCTCTGGTCACCCTCTCCACAGATCTGACTCCACCACTGGATCCTCACACATATCTAGTGTGATTGCCCTCCTTTGACCTCTAACGAGGTTCTAAGACCATATTAACATTTTGCAGAGGTCTCCATTCACTCCGAGAAGTTTAGATATTCAACACGACTACAAGATTCACTAATTCCTATTGAAACACTCTATCTAAATTAGAATTTGCAGCACATGAACATCCATAAAACTCATAATTCAACAATCACACTAATGACATAGAATATAACCTAGAAACCCAACTTTAGGAAAACCAGCTATAGAGGGGCTTCTTCTTTTTCGAGCCCAGAGCAAATATGATATAGAATAAGGAGTACAGAATGAGTTAGATAAACAACAGATGAATCTAAAGGTCCAAAGCGCTAGATCTGCAGCAGCTCGAATTGCTGCCCTTGGAAAATGCGCGCCTAACACCACACCCACACGCTGGAAATCTCAACTCAACCTCTGCCAGTCTTTGGAAGCTGTACTTTCTGTCTAACCTTTGAGAAATGCTTTCTCAGCACTTCTGCTCTGCTCCAGAAGAAGATCCGTGTCTTTAAACACTAAAAAACATCCCCCAACAGTTATAGTTGCGTCCTCTCTACTCAGAACACATCCCAGCTAATCTGCTCTTTGTTTGTTTAAGGCTGAACCCTGATGGCCTCTCCTTAGTCACTGATTGAGCACCCTCAGCTATCTAGGCCCTCCCAGTCTCCCACACGTGCCAACAGCTGCTTGACGTCACCCACACGTGTGACGTGCAGCCGGTGCTGCTGCTCATGTCCTCCTCACCACCTGCTCACTCTGTTGTTGATGCTGCCGCTGCTCTTCAGTCTCTTAAGAGTCTCAGTGAATCACTTCTGACACTGTATAAAAGAAATAACTCTTCAATCTATGAAGATTTGTCCTCTCTGTTTCCTCAGGAATGCGCCCTCAACTGTGCAGCAGTATGCTTCTTTTCCTTGATTCGTGTAGCACTAATTCATAATCCAGTGAAGATGAGTTCTCTTCCTCTTTGCCAAAAAGCTTGGTAAAAATTTAGCCTCTATCTTCCTTTTATAAGTCACTGTTGTCACATATATAGTAGCTGGGCTACCTTTGTTCCTGAGCAGTACTGAGCAGTTCTTTGAGCCATCCCTTTACTATGAGATCAACAGATGATGAGCCAGAGTTGATGATCTCCCACTTTCAGCAGATCCAGAGTATCCAGATTGACCAGTTCTATGCCATGATTCAGCCTCATGACCCCAGATTCGATGACTGAGTTGGCCATTTTCATGACATAGAGTAGAGATTGATATAGTGCCTATGTGTAGCAGCAGTAGTTGTCCCAGGGATTTTCAGACTTGTTTTCAGATCTAGTGCAGGTATATGACCCAAGTGATATTATGGTTTATGCTTATGGATTTTGATGTTGCTCTGTTACCTATTTTAGGTGTGAGACTCAGTTGATATTGATTATATGTTGGCAATATTTTATCTTGGTTTACTTGAAATCTAAAGTATAAATGATCCAATGGTTTTGACCGGGAAATTCCTTTGTATACTCATTGACCTTGTCCTAATCTTAGTATGGATTTAGTCTTTTCCCCTCAGGGAGATAGCTTGCTAGTTTTGGCATCACTTCCATTGTCTCCATCCATCCTTTGCCTTCCCATTTTCATTGACTATCCTTGACTTGTAATTTAACTAGTGACATCTGGGATTTCCCCCACCTTCACCTCTTTGTTGGAATAGGTCTCCATGTATAAAACCGTGTCTCGGTGTTGGTTTATGTGATTTTTGTCACTAAGAATGTCTACCTTTAGGTCTTGAACACAAGTAGTCCTACCAAAGAAAGTGTCTTTAGACACTATGGCACCTGAGCTTAAAGTTATTCTAAATGGATGCCCTGCTAACAAAATAAAAATGTCTTTAGATACTAAGGCATCCGAGCTTAAAATTATTCTAAATGGATGCCCTGCCAACAAAATAAAAGTGTCTTTAGACATTACTGGAAATGGAAAAATAAAACTAGTCGGTGGCCAAGAGATGAGTACTCATCCATTGTATGGTGTAAGGTTCATGTATCCCCACAGGGTATCAGGGAGGTAAGCCCTAGAAGGCGAGCCTTAGTCATTTTCTAGAAGCCCAGAAGGTTTTCCAGGGCATCTACTCTTGGAGGCCAATGAAAAATAAAGTTGATGGGTAGAGGATGAGCACTCATTCCTTGTATAAGGTACGACTCATTTGCCCCCATAGGGAAACAGGGAGAGACTGGCTCGAGACGTTCATGTCTTTGTCATTATCTGGAGGCTCAGAAGGCTACCAGGGCACTTGCCTTTAGAGGTCAACTAGTGAAATAAATGATGAGCAAATTAAGTCTTAAAAAGGTTGTTTGTCTAGAGTCTAGTAGAGCCTTCTCATCATTCCACCCATTTGTGAGACACCGCCATGCCCTATTGTTCACTTAGTCCAACTCATGTGTTGTGTGGATCCCCTTGTCCTTTAGCCCAGGTGCTTACAGTGTTAAGTCATCAAGTCACCCCTTGGCCTCACCTCTTGTTTATGATCCCTTCACCCTTGAGTAGCAAATGGGCTAAATCTATAAATGAGTATAAACTAGAGGTTCTTGTTTTGAAGCAACTAATCATTTTGATTTGGATTAGTATAATGTATTGTGCTTATAGTTGCCAACAAAATCTAATCATACTTGAGTGTCACTGCTAGCATAGATAATTGAGCATGCATGTCCATTAGTACTTTGCAGCATCGAAGTTTAGCACTTGGGTCATCATTTGATCAATGTTGACTTGGTCAACCCAGTGTTGGCCAGGACATGAGCAGGATTCGGGATGAGTTTTAGACCGATGGTTATGGATGATGATTATTTATGGTCTACAGGTGTCAATTAGACATATTCATGTTTCAGATGGTGATTTTTTGTGATGGCTTGTACTATTTCTATGATTGTCAGCATTTAGAGGTTTTATTATTATTATTGTTCTGACATGGATGGGGCCTCTGATGTACATTTGTGATGGACTTATGGTGTATGAGTACTCATTCTTAGTTGATTTGGACATTCTGAGTCCATTGGTGCAGCTGGTTTTCAGTTTCAGGTAGGCACATGATCGATATGGGTCTTTTGGGATTTCAAAGCAGAGCTGCCCTTGGGAAAATGAATATAAAACACTTTGCAGTTGCTGAGGAGATCTCTTGGAACACTGGAGTGCATTTGTGGGGTGCAACCAGGCGTTTGTACCATATACCTGGGGTGCCAAGCACATCTGTGTAGTTACGTTTTTCCGTAGACTCCTCTCGGGTGAGATATTGGCTGTTTTATGTTCCCAATGCAACATTTTAATAATTAATTTGGGTAATTGAGGAAAAGGATTGGCATGGAATTGGTCTGAGACATAGTGTATGGGTCACATTCATCATCCGACATCAACTTCACTTCACTCGGAGTCCACACATCCTTGGTTTATGCATTTTGAGGGTGTTTTGATTTATTTTGAGGGAGATCCCCTAGTGATTTTCATCACTCCTTTATATTATTTTCCACCACATATTGTTATTGTGCCATGGGGCCATGCTAGTGAAGGATAACATAACCTCCTAGCCCCACCATGTGCTACTTTGTGGTCATTAGTCATATTTTATGTGGTGCGCCTCTCATCGGGCATTTCTAGTGATGTGCCCCCTTATGTTTTTGAGTTGGTTTGTGAGAGATGTATCCAACTAATCTTAGCCATAGACTAGGATGGTTTATCTTATGATCTTGACTCTTGATCTTTTTGGATCTAGGTATTATGTAGTTGAGAGCAAGCTTACCAGAATCAGACCGGAACCGGCTAAACCGGTTGGTGAATACGGTTCCAGGAGGTTTCCGGTCCAAACCGGGACACTGAACTGTTTTGAGCCGGTTCGATACCGAACCGGCTGGGTTGGTCCACGAACCGCCCGGTTCGGTATCGAACCGGTTTTCTCAGCAAACCGGCCGGTCCGTACGGAGGCTCAAAACTGTGATTTTTTTTTAATTTTTTGAATGTTGGTTGGGGGGGATGTATCTCGACAGAAAACACAATAGTAAAAAAATCTCAACATGAAACCCAAGATATCAGTCCACTTATGCAAGGGGAGGACGCTGAATTGATTATACGCTAAAACATAGTATGTTCTTGAAAAAGTAGGAGCAGTAGTAAGAGAAAAAGTCTCTCCCTCCTTCTTACAATCTGGAAAATAGATGTTGAATAGAATATCAATAAGCTAAGACAAGCTCAGATCTAGTGGTCCTAATCGAGGAAAAGTGCCATATCAACCTGTGAACTAGAAAAGAACATAAGTTTGCAAAAAATTGGAAATCAGAAAAGCAATATAATGTACACAAGCATATGTATCAGATACTGTAACAATGCACTACTATATCACTGTCCAAGTTAGAGTATAAGAATTGATCTTGTTTCAAGGCTACAACAGAGTTACAAATCTTCAAGAAAGCTAAGAGTCCAGAAGGCAGATCTGAGACCACTGTTACAATCTTAAAGAGGGCTGACTTAGTTACCTTCAAACAATATTTAAAATTGTATTTATGAGTTATAAAAGGAAAGAAAACAAGTGTAGCAGGTTTGTTATAACTTATGGTCTGTTGTGTTTTTTCACTGTTGGGATGTATCTGGAGGTTTTTTGGCATATTTTGTGTATAATGGTTTGAATTCACATGGATGCACATGAATATTTAAAATAATTTTTTTTTTGAATATTTCATGTATTTTTGGTGGACTGGTTTTTTACCTGGTTTTTGACCGGTTCCGGTTCTGAGGGTCGACCGGTTCGTCCATCGGTTCGGTTTTTGTAACGTTTTTTGAGAGATCTATATATTGAGATGCTCTCTCATTTGTAAAGAGACTTTTGGCTTTGGAAATATTGAATATAATAAAAATTTTGCAGAAATCTCTTGGGAGCTTTGTGAATGTCATGGCTGTGATCGTTATGCCTCTTGCTTAGACATTTAAGTGAGATCTTGTATGCAAACAACATTATTCTGTGAGGGCTGTACCCATCTTTTTGCAGGTAGCAAATTGGAGGAGGGGATTGCTAGGTAAACCCGCATCATCTTTCAACCAAATCGCCTCATGTTTAGGGAGTGATCAATTGTTACTTTGTGCATTGAATCTTTCTCTGTAGATGTTGTGCGTAGCTTATCTTTTTTCATTGGGGAACAATTCTGACTTCAGTAGATTGATTTTGCAAGTGGAGAAGAGGGGGCACACTTACTCACTTGGCCGTTTTTCCTTCGTTGCATGTCGGATCTAGCTTGAAATTGTAACTAAGTGGAAGGATCATCGACATCTAAGGCAGCGACAAGTATTCTTAGGTACGATTTGCAAGGTACGTATTGTGTTTCATTATTTTTATCCAATTTTCAAACAAACCCTTTTTCTTAAAACCCTCGTTTCGTAGATCTGATAGATCCGGTTAGTTTTTGATGACGCCATCAAAACCCACATGGAGATTAATGATTAAACCCTAGATCTCAAGTTTCACGTTAATCAGACAACATTTTCCCTAGGATCTAGCACTAGTCACTCTAGGTGGGGGCACCCCTCTTGGGTGGGTGGCCTTTTCTTCAGATCTATCAGATGGGTATGCTTGGACCCACCTCAAAATCATAGATCCAATCATTAAGCACCTCGATCTAGTCATATCATACCCTGATTTGCCCTTTTGGGTCTACTTTGTCCAATCATGCAAAAACCCTAGGTGGGTCCCTTTAGGGTTTCCTTTCATTTGGCTAGATCTCCCTAGATCTACTTCCTTAACTCATTTGTGGTACAATCTCATTCAAGTTGGGTCATTTGCTATCGTTACTAAGCCTCCCCAACTTAGCCACACCACTCTAATTCGATAGATCTAGTCTTATCCACTCATTATCACCACTCTTTTATACATTGTCAAACCCTAGGAGTGTCTTGAGTAGGTGCGCTAGCCTCTTAGACTAGTAGGGTCTCACCCTTGGCCATTCTCCGGATTGATCTAAAGCGATAAGAGCCCGTCCGGTGTGACAACTACCCTTTACCCGTAGTGGACGAGGCCCTTGTGGCGTCACCGGTTAGCTGCCTTATCTCTACCATCCTGGATAGGATATCTCAAGTGGGTAGCTACACTTTGTGTGATAACAATCACCGAAACCCTCATTTCAGTTTGTGGCAAAATTACTCATTTGCATCTTTCTTTGTTAATATTTCAACAAAAACTACTGGGATGTGGTATCAAGAGAGTTACAGTGGTGGCCAATATTACCTCCTACTCAAGGTAGGACATAACTTGCGCTTAAGAACCTACTATATTTGCAAAGTTGATATTGTTCCCCATCCAATAGATTTATAAGCCTAGCAACAAATCCTTGGTGATTTTTATAGATGCTATACATGTCTTCTACCCCAATCCCAAGTGACCCAATATTGTTTCTCATATGCCATATAATGCCCTTGAGTCATGATAATCATATCATGATAGCAAATTCATCAACACTAATCATCTGGTTTGAACACAATTACAATGTACTATGAAATAGAAATCTGAAATGTTTGTCAAAGGTGTAGGTTGAATGTTGTGTTTATGTGAATTATGTGTAAGTTCTAGCAAGTGGTGAAAATGACAAAAACAAAGTGTGGTTAAGATGCATAACCTAGCTACCTAAGTCAAGTGAGGTTGCATGAAGTGAATAATGTACTGAATGGATGAAATAGTGTTGTAACTTCCGGTTTGTTATGTTTACGTAAGGTCACATCTATATATCCTTTGGCTAACCTCTTTAGCTACAGTTCCACACTAATGCTTAATTTTTTAATTCTATTTCTCTTATCTAAATGTTTACTTTGTCATCCACTCGAATTGATGCAACTATGGCCATTGGACACGACTATGTTTCTCGGGTCACTAATTGCAATGGTGGGTTTTAATATGATTAATATCTCAAAACCTCGACCCTGGTTGCAACAATTCGATAGTTAAAGATAGTGGTTAACAAGTTTACGAAAAGGATTTCACATTGGCGAATTGAGGTTATCCACAATGACTGTTGAGATAGTACCCAATATAACCCACCCTGGATACTTTTATACTATGGTATGTCTCCTTTGCTTGCAATAACAGTTTCAGAGCAGATTCATGGTTCAAATTTTAAATGGATGGTTGATGATTGTTATTGTTTCTCCTTTTAGTCAAGAGTGTGTAGGCTCCATGTCCGATGAATTAGAGGTGTAATTGTGGTGACTACCTAACAATGTTTACTCAAAATAAAAGTGCAAGAGCCGACCCTTAGCATGTCCCGTTTTGCTTTCCTTTTGATTTTTTTGATAGTCGTTCTTACAAAATCCTTTTTTCTTCTTTGAATTGGCAGTGGAATGTTTTCTTCAATGGAATTTTGAATATGGGCAAGGGCTTGATTTTGGTCAAAGACCTGCAGTTCAAAGAAGCTCTGAAAAATTATGTGTGGCAAGTATGGCCAAAATCCAAAATAGAAAACAAGGTTGTAATACCAACTAAAATGAACAAGGCTCATTTCCTAGCAAATATCTAAAATAGAAAAGACAATAAACATAAAATGATAAATCCATATAGGACCGTAATAAAAATAATATATAAATGATTGAATGAATGAATGTTGATGATACAATGACCATGTGACGGTGTATTGTAGCATTGGCTAGTCACAATGGTTGTTAAGTCATGTCCTTTCAATAGGTAATGTCTTTTCGATATAGGATGTGTCCCTTCATTAATTAGTGATTATTAATTATTATTGTTATTCCTATTTACATATTTCAAATTGTATATTTATATATTTATGTTCGTTACACATAGCCTTTAGCAAAAATGTACCCGTAACTCAAGCCAAAATAAGTGATTAGACATATTGAGCTTTTTCTACCATATTTTAAGGCTTGGGTTAGAGTCTAGACAGCTTCATAGTTACCGAATTTGCCCGAATCGGGCTAATCAATACATAAATTCTATTGTTCGAATTGTTTGATTAATTTTTTTGGTTTAATTTGGTTTGTTCATGTTTAATTTGCTTCTCATGACAGATTGGAGTATTGATAGTATAGACTCTAGAGGCCCTGTGCTAATTATTCAATTTTCACAATTGTTGAAAGCTTCTCCAAAAATGTTTTTGGCATGCAATGCGGAATGGGAGGATTTGCTGAAGTCGAAAGTGTTTTGCAAATTCAATAAACTTGTGTGCAACTTGTGAGTGTTGGCAAGTTTTTACCAGTGTTCCACGGGGACGCGCCTCCCAGGGTCGGGGGCTCGCCCCCTACGCTTCCCACGCCCCGGGGGCTTGGGGGCTCCATGGGAAACGTTTCCCAGCGCCCCCCTTTCTGCGAAACTTGGGGAAACGCGGGTCTAGGAGTTTCCCGGATTGGGGGGCTCCCACACGCCCCCTCCCGAAAATGGGGGGCTCTGACAGGCCCCCACTGCCCTCGATTTTTTAAATTTTTTTACTTAAAAAAGAAATGGTTCATCTTAAATTTTAGGCTTTTACACTAAATGGTCATTTTAAAACGAAATAGAAACAAATAAAAAGAAACAAACATTGATATGATATGCTTGGCTATAACGATTACATTAAAGTATTCGAGAACATAAGCATCCTGTGTGCAAATGGTGATGGGATGAAGAATTGATATGTTTATATGTTGGGGTTCATATTTTTATTAATTTTTTTTTTCTTTTTTATAATTTTAGAGACTGACCCCCCTATGTTAGGGACCCTGGCGCCTCCCCGCCCCCCTGTCCCCCAAAATACCCCAAAATTTTGGGGTGTCTCTACACGTCCCCAATGTGCGTTTCCCCGCACCCACGCCCCCCCGTCCCGGAAACTTGGTGGAACACTGGTTTTTACTGGACGGTTTTTTTTTGTATAAAAAATCTATATCTCAAATTTTTTCCTTATCGTACCGAATTCAAATCCTTATTTGAATTTGAACTTGGTAACTATGGAAAGTTTCATCAAAATTGGATGGTGCTGACTAATGATGAGGATCCCATTATAAGAGATGGAGTCGCATTGCTTGTCATTTAAATGTTCTTGCTCACTTATTCATAAATGATTTCTTTCAATGTTTCAATATAATGTGCTATTTATAAAATGACGAATTATATATATATATATATATATATATATATATATATGTTGAATTTTTGTACCTAGGAAGTGCTCCCCTAGTGCCTTTATGCCTTACTCACTAAAATGAGACAAAAGACATGACCCTTGTATTAATTACTTGAGATGAGTAATTAATTCATTTTAGAGAATAAAGTCACTTTTTAAATAAATTTAAGTGAGAGTTGAGAGATAAAATATAATGGAGAGAAAAGTGATTTTTCTCATCCATTGATGAGAAAACACTAGATTAAATGTGGGCCCTTGATCTAGTGTCTTTTCAGCTACCCCAGGAAGAGGAAGTGAAAAGACGAGAAAATATTAAAAAGGCATTTCATACCTCATTTTACTCACTCAGTCAAGAGAGTTGAAGAGGAGGTCGACTTCCTGAGAGGTGAAGGTGCAGCAGAGAGATAGAGAGACTGTGGCACACATTTTCAGGCTGTGAAATGTTTTACAGCAGCACAAAAATGGAGGCAAAAGTACAACATCACAAATTTCAAGGCTGCTGGCACGATTTTTGAGGAGACGAATTTCAGCAATCCATACAGTCTGTACAATTACGTATGATTTTACTGTAGGTGGCATGAATTTCGAGGTGGAACATTGCTACTACAGTGGGCACATACACTGAGAAGAAGACAGTTAAAGGACATCGAGTAAACTGTCTGTACAGTCAAAGATTGGCTCGAATTTCTAGGCTATTTATTACTGAGAATATGTCATTTACAGCACCAAAAATTCCAGAATTGGATTTATGTCTTCGTTGGGTTGGGAGAAGTTTCTTTTACTGTTGAAATTCGGCTGTACATTTCATTTTTGAAGAAGAAATTAATAAAGGCACTCTCTCACAGATTTTCCCTAAGTTGGGGTTTTGCCTGGGCCAAATTGACTAAAAATCAGAGTCTGAAGTTTTTCCTGTGTGTGACTATAATTATTTCGGCTCTCAGTAAGTTTTGTGGAATTCTCATGTGCTTCTAGTTCAGACATGTTTATGAGTTAATTTTTATTTACAGCTGAATGTTGATTGAAATAGTGTATTGAACAGTAATCTGAGCTTAACTAGTTGCCAGTTTGAGAAGTGAAAAATCTACAATATATATATATATTGAGGGTCATGTTTCTAGCATGTTTCTGATTCAGAAACTCATAGCATGTTTCTAGCATGTTCGTTGTTATATGATTGGAATAGATACAAAGACAGCTTTTAATGTATTTGTCAAGAAATGTCAACTCTTATAAATTGAAATGCAGGAATACATCGATCATGGGTCCATTGTGTACAAGTTCTATGTATTAGGTGAAAGGGTTTTCCATGCGGTTAGAAGGTCGACACCAAATGCTGCATCATTGTTACTTTCTTCAGGAAATGAATGCTCTTCGGCAGTCATTTTTGACAGGTAATGTGTACAATGCCATTGTTACATCTTGATTGTTAAATCCAGTCCTATCATTTATTTCAATTGAATTATGCCTATCTAAACATTTTTATTCTCATCTTCTTATTTCTTGCTTGTGTGATATGCAGTTTAAATTCACTTCCTGTTAATTCCACTGGCAACTTGACTTCAGACTCTGATGAAGTAAAGCTTGATCTTGATATTGTAACTAGTGCAGCAATGTGGCTGAGGGCAAAACTCCATCTTACAATTTTTGGATTTGACGTTGTTGTGAGTATTCTCTTTATTCCCTTTTAAGCAATGCTGGATTATTTTGATTACCACGTATACTATGTTAAAGCCATATTCTTCTCTACAAATGGAAGACTTATCAAACTTATCAAATAATGGATTATTAGTCTCCCACAACTGCTGAGTAGATTATTTGAGGCGACATTAATATGGACAAAGGGAATGGGTTGATGGCAACAACATTGTTGCGATTCACAATAAATTGCGAGAGAATTGAACAGATCCAACACAAACCAAATTCTGCAATAAAGAGGATAGTAAGTGAGCCCTAGGGCAACACAATACTTGAAGAGAAATCATCCAAGAGGACCTTAACCCGAGAGAGAGAGTGAACCTCCACCAGAGAGAAATAAACCCAAGCATAAGAGAACACTTGATAGGTGCTCTTAGGAAAATCAGTTTATTCAGAATGAAACAAAATCCCATGATGATAAATGACAAATGAGAGTTATGTATATACTACATATACACAACTAAAGAGGCAAGGCAGTTTCTGTAATAGGGTTAATGTGCTTACACGTACAAGGTTTGCCTTAGCAAACCTAGAAATATAATATTGATTTTTATATAAGGTCGGTTGTGTACCGGTTGTGTGGAAAAGTGAAGCTTAGATCATTTTCAACATCCCTCCTTAAGTTGAACAGGGGCCATGAGCAAAAATGATAAATACAAATGAGTGTGGGTGTATCAATATTTAGCTCAATATAAGGTTGACTATGGCCAGAATACAAATGAGAGTGGGTGTATAGATATCCAACTCAATATAAGATTGGTCATGTCCAAAATTCAAAGGAGAGTGGGTGTATAATACCTGTTAGGGTATTTCTCACCCCTTGTTGCCTTCAAGATGCACTAGCCATCTCCTTGAAGGGGGCATTCAATAGAAAGTGGGCTTCTAACCATGCCAACTACAATTTAGTGCCAAATGGCACCCCTCTAAGTAGGGAATTCCTGCTTTAGAAGCTTTACTTGCCATGTGTCATTCTTTGGGTCTCCTAGAAGGTAGGGTGTTCATCTTGTAAATTTCCTTAAAATTCAAACTTGAGCAAAACTGTATATTTTAATTTTTACTGATAACCACACATGAGTTTCATTACTAGTAATATAGTGGAAAATAAATACTGAGAAACATATAACAATAATCACATCAATATAGACACAGTATTTTTGGGTATGGAAACCCCTAGATAAAACCCAAGATGGGAAAACCAGTGCAACAGTCAGATATGAAATTTTATTATGAAGATATGGAACAAATACAATCCAATGGATCAATACACCCAATCTGGCAAAATAGAGCCTCTGCAAAATTACTGAGCAAGCCCAATGAATCAGTACACCCCCCCCTGTGCAGCTATATGACCTTCTGCATCAGCAGTATGGATTCGTACGGTCTTTCTTCAGCTGTACGGAATCTATACGGCTGATGTACGACCTCCCTTTGATGTGTACGACCTCCCTCTTTGTGATCTTGTACGACCCTATGCTCTGACAGATCAATCAACGAATCCCCCAGGTGAGTGTTCCTCCGTCTTTTCTCCAAACTTCTCTTTCTGACTTCTTTGTTTGTCTGTGTCTCTCTTTGTATGTGACCTCTCCACCAAATCTTCTTTTAATTTAACGGTTAAGAGAAAACCCTAACCCTCACTATGGATCAATGGATGAGATCCTACGGTGAGATCAATGGCCAAGATTAGATTAGCCATCACTTAAATGATTTCACTTTTCACTTTATAAAAGTGACTCCATTAAGTCAATCAAATTAGATTAAATGTATTTTCCTAAGTCTAAACTTAGGGAAATGACATTAATACATTTGGCTTCTTGTTTAATGTCTTCTAGCATGAAATGACACCTGCAATGATAGAAGACCTTCCTTGTTGCTACTTTCTAACACTCCCTCTCAACAAGGAAGGGATTTGGTAGCAACCCCAACTTGTCTTTGAACTCACAAAACTGTGTCTGCAAAGTGCTTTGGTGAAAATGTCTGCCACCTGCTAATCTGTCTGTATCTACTCCAACCGAATGGTTTCTTTCTATACACATTCTCTCAGGAAGTGATACCGGATATCAATGTGTTTGCTCTGGTCATGGAACATTGGATTTCAGATAGCTTGATGCCACTCTGATTGTCACAATGAACCACTGTAGCCTCTAGCTCGCACTCGAATAACCCTGAAAGAAACTTCCTCGGTCTCATTCCCTCACAAGCAACCAAACTGGGTGCCTTGTACTCAGCCTCTGCTGATCTCAATGCAATTGACTTCTGCTTCCAGCTGAACCAAGAGACAACCCTTGACCCAATGCTGAAGAAGCAACCTGAAGTGCTCTTCCGGTCTTCTACACATCTTGCCCAATCAACATCTATGAAGCTTGCTAACTGTACACTCCTACTGTGCTCATAAACCAACCCGTACTCCACTGTAACTATGATGTAGCGAAGCACATGCTTCGCAGCCATCCAATGCACTCTTCGAGGTTCCACCATGAACTGACCCAAAGAGTTGATTGCAAAGCTAATGTCTGGCCGTGTTTTGACCACATACATGAGTGATCCGATAAGCTGATGATACAATGTAGGATCAAACCTGTCTGACGTTGATGCATAAATTTTCCTACTGTTGGAAACTAGAGGTATGGACATGGTCTTGCAATCCACCATTCTTAATCTCTTCAAGATCTCCACTACATATTTCCCCTGTCCAATGAAGAAGCACCCATCTCTCTGCCAAACCTCCAAGAATAGGAAGTAATGCATTAGTGCAAGGTCTTTCATCTCAAACTCAACTGCAAGGTTGGACTTACAGTCGTCAATCATCCTCTCATCTTTTGTAAGGAAGAGATCATCTACATACAATACTGAAAAGATTTCAAGAATCCCAACCTGGTTTCAGTTTCAGTTTAGCATTGTTTAATGCCCAAACCTTAACATTATCATGTGCATGAAAATTAATTTTTTTTTTTTTTGAAAACATAAAACACATGAGATTTCTTTCTTCTTTTTGAAAACTGGAAATTATTGCAGTCCTAAATTCTTACTTAGAAAATTAAATCCAGCCACACATGAACATTTAAACACTCATATTTTTTAATCAATTTGACCCAAGAAAAACAACGACTCTTCATTGGAGATCAGGTTCGTATTGGGTAGCTGGCAATGGACGGAAGATAGCACAAGTCGTAGAGTGTCTTGGAACATCCTGTGAGCTAAGTCATGGAGCAATCTACGGGTTTTTGACAGCCATTCTTTTACTGAGAAAATTGCCACGATCTGGTAGAGGAAATTCACTAATGTTTCGGTTGTTCAGTGGAGATTGGAAGCAGTCCACGTGCTCTGTTGAGACCACGCCAACACAAATTTAGTGACCATCTTAGAGGTGTCTTGTTGAAAGTCTAAAACGTGGCTGATGAAATGTCGGTAGCGTTTCCCAGGCCACGTTGAGTTTGGAGCGGTTGGATTGGTTGCCGATTAACCAGCATAAATTTGGGTGGACCTGCTACCAAAATGGGATTCACTGACACTAAATTCATCACGTATTCTTTTTTGTAAATGGACGAGTGATGAATCTGATCCACGATTTTCGCAGGCAATCTACCGCAGGGGTTGGCAGTGGCTCGGGGGTATCACGCTGCTACGTAGACATTTTGGAGTAGCACTTTGCTACGTAGATTTTTCTTGACCCATATCTTGTCTGCTAGTAAGCGGTTGATTCTTCAAAGTCATTGGCATAGTTTCGCTGGCACTCAACCTTAGCTCAGCATGAGAGTTTATTTAAATGCACTTTTTGCTTTGATATAGGGGTTATGTTATACTTTGGTCACATCTAATAAAGTCTTTGTAGTGGCTAAAGTTAAGGTAGGGGTTGACTTTTAGAGTTTATTGGTCTTGATTGAGGAAAAAGTGGATCTGGATCCCACTTTTTCTCTTTATTTTATTTTATTATTTTTATGAGAATGGCTTTTTTAGCCTATAAAAAGGCTAGCCTTCTCCGTTGTAAGGATGGACTTTTTGGCTGGGGGGATTTTTCCCCAGAGTTAATAAAGAAAGAATCATGTTGAGTTTTTGGACATTTTGGGCATCTCTGTCGTAGTTCTGTGTTTTTTCATAAGTGGTAGACTAGACTTAGCATAGAGGGCTAACAATCTAGCACGTTGGGCAAGCATTTGCAGCTGCCAAGTTGCTTGTCGCCATTATGTTCTTAGAGGTCTGGGAGTAATGGAAAGTAGTAAGTTATACTTCCATTCTCCTGGCCTCTGATTATGGAACGGACCAGCCTAGTCTCTTTTCTGCGAAACGCAAAGCCTTTCTGAGTCCCCTTCTGACTCCATTCACCCTTCTGGTACTGGCACTGGCACTGGCCTTCCCTCGAGGATTGATCCTCCCTTCCCTTCCTGCCCATCAATCCGACTCATTTTCTTTTTTTGCTACCTGTGTTCCTCTAAGGCAGCCTCTTCAGATCACCTTGCCCTCAGCCGCACCTGCCTTAGCGATCCTAACTTAGGTAAATTCCCCTAGAGCTAGAGAAGAGCTAGCCTGAAGCAAGGAGAGAGGGGTGTGGTGACATTGGCCTCTCTCTCTCGAGAGTTGTCATCGGGCCGGTGCGCCCGCAGTTTGGGCTTTCAGCACTCGCGTGCTAGTTTCGGGCGACAACAAGGTGTATTCACAACATTGGAAGGCGAAAAAGTTCAACAGTTGTTATTCTACTCCCCTTTTTAAGCATGCATGTATAGGTATCGATTTTCACATTTTATCTAGGTTGATTGTGTGATATCGATCTCTTGTGCGTAAAGCGCATCCCCCACAGCTAGAAAGGAAGGAGTACTTTTGGTCGTTTTGCATTGGACTGAGCAGGATTTGATCAATCATGTGAACTCTCCCCCTCAGTTACATATGACACAAGGCCCTCTTAGGTTCTCTTTTGACTCCATTTTCCCCTTCTTATACAAAGACACTGGCCTCTCCTTGAGGAATGATTCTTCCTTTCTTCCATCACCCATTCAAAATACCTATTATACGACAACCATTTCTCTAAGGCAATCTCTTCTATCTAACCTTGTTCGCCATTGATTCCTGCCTTAGTGATCTTAACCTTAGGGAAGCCCCCCTTGAGTTGGAGAAGGGCCAATCTGAAGCGAGGAAGAGAGGAGTGTGGTGACAGTGGCTTCTCTTTTTGCAGTTGCCATCGGGCTGATGTGTCTACTTTTGGGCTTTGACACACGCACACCAGTCGAGAGCGACACAGGTCTCATCTCCATGTTTGGGCATGATGGCTCATTGTGGCTACTATTGTATATGCCTAAGGGGATAAAACAATCCCTAGACACCCCTTAGGACTTGGCTATGTTATATTTCTCAACCAGGATGTGTTTCTCACTCTAGAGGGGGTGCACTTTGGGCAAAATCGCCCCCCTTTGCTAGCTGCTATCTAATGTATTTTGAGTGTGAATCTCAACCCTCGATCACTCAAACTTATGATTAAATCCCAGCCATTGATGCTAGGGATCTGGCCTTCTCATTTCTTTATAAGGAGAAGAGTAGTTCATTGTATGGACTCTTAGAATTTTGGAGATTGAATAGAAGATAATTCTTAAGGAAAAACTTGTGTCATTTGTGGACTAAATGTTTGATAGTGATTGAGTACTACTTTGCCATTGTATTAGAAGAATTTGGTGATAGTTTTGGTGCATTTCAGAGCTAATTTTATTTGGAGGTAGAGAGGCAAGTTTGAGAGGGGCGCATCACTTGAAGGAAACTTCATTTCGCTCCCTCCCGGATTTGGTTAAAAAGGGAGTAAGATAAGATAAAATAATTTTATTAATGTTCGACAAATGACCACAAAAGTAGGTCAATGGGAATAAAAGGGACTTCCAGTATGAATACAATGCGGGAGTGTAAACACAACTCCTATATAATACTTGTTACCTCCTAACTTATAGGGGTAAAGTTCAAACCTTTTTGCAGACAGATGTTTAGGAAACATATTCAAATTGTCTGCTAAAGCAAGTAGATGTATGCCTTTTCAAGGAAAGGTGTTTACGACCTTGCTCACTATATTGAAAGATATTAGTTTGCCAACAAGTCTGTACTGCCATGCTTTACAAATTTTAAGCAAGCTTTGTGGTCATTATGTGATTTGTGAAGAATGCATAGAGGAAAGAGAGAGCTGTAACTTGGTGCGCTTTTGTAGCGACAAAAAATAAGGTATTAGAAGTTGGAACCTTTGATATCCAACACCCCTCTTGTTGTAGAAACTCAGATAGTCAAGCAGACTACTGTGGTTTAGCAATTGAAAGTAGGGAAAGGAGGAACAGTTTCATGATGGTGAATACAAACGAGAGAATGGAAATCATTGACAGGGGAATGGAGAGTGTGAATGCTGAAAATCCTAAAGCAGTTCTGTAAGCACTGAACAAAATGGACGACCGTGATAAAACCCTGGAGAGTATCGTTGTCCAAAACTCGTTAATTATGTAGATTCAATTGGAAATGTTGAGTGCACAAGTGAATAAACTAACTTCCAAGCTCATTATGGATGAAATTGAAACTGATTATCTTAAAAGGAAAAAGTCTGAGCATGAGGATCAAATTCAGACCTTGTAGTTTAAGGTGAAGTCATAGGATCAGGTGGATTATACATGACTATGAAGAAAAACGTCGGAGAGATGCATCGCTGTAAGAGCTAGTTTCGACATTCATGTCTCTAATGGTGCGTGTTTTTTCCGATTGTAGAATCGTGAAAGCATCCCGTGAATAATTTGCAGTTGAGGGAGATGTTTGCTCACACTTATATTTCATGTGTACATCGTAGTTTTTGGGCCTCCCACAGATAGGATATGCTGCGACATCAATTCCGAAAGGAGAAGTCGTAATCACAAAAAAGTGTTATCATTGGCTGATAGCATTTTTTATGGTAACCACGACTCGGAGCATCTCTCTTACCCACCTGCTAGCTCACGTGGCACTCGTTGGCAACAGAGGCGTCAAGTTCGCTGGCGTCTTGGTAATTGGCGTCACCATTTCAACATTGGAGCATAGCGTTTTTTAGGGGACTATGACTTGTGGAAGCTGCAAGCTTATCACTTGTGGACCGACAGTTCATTTCCATTGACGGTCGATGAGAGTGTTGGATTCAATAGGCAGAGATCTTCGTCGCCATATCACGCCAATTACAAATGAAAACCGGTGTGTGCAGATGTTTTCCACAGCAGCCAGTGTCACGTCGGAGTTAAAACAAAATACGCCAGGTGCTCGACGTTAAACACAACAATTCGTGGTTTTTTTTCTCAGCACTCCACGGTTCTGAAGGGTTAGAGCAACCAGTGTAAAGATATTATAGGTGATTTAGCAGTCGATTTCAACAAAACTCAACATTGGAGCAGTCGACACAATTCTTTCAAGCAACCGATTGCAAATTTCTTTTTCTTCTCGAGTCAACAGTTGTTAATTCACATTTTTTCCTGCCACGCTAGCCCACCCGTAGAGTACACTGATTGCAAGCAACCACTTGGGTTTAAACTTAATGG
Source organism: Pseudotsuga menziesii (assembly GCA_001517045.1). Lineage (NCBI taxonomy): Eukaryota > Viridiplantae > Streptophyta > Pinopsida > Pinales > Pinaceae > Pseudotsuga > Pseudotsuga menziesii. The sequence continues at coordinate 86,418 of LPNX010666861.1, forward strand.
TTGCTTGGAGCTTTGGGGGTTGTTACTTTGTCAAAGTGAGAGTCCAGCTCGTATAATTTCTTGTGGAAGCCTGATTTTCCTTCGTGAGTGACTGGCCTATCCACGAGTTGGACTGCGTGTCGTTATTTTGCATTGGCTTGCTTGTCTCTATTGGCTGCCATTCACACGATGGTCAGCTCACAGGCAGCAGTTTGGGTGGCCTTTTGCTAGTAGCTGAGTCGGTGGTCAACTCACAGGAATTAGTTTGGGTGGCCTTTTTTAGCAATCGAGTCGGTGATTAGCTAGTTCTGAAATGTCTTTGATAATAGTCTAACTAAAAGTAATAGTTACATCATGAAATAAAGTTTGGTCATGTTTAGGCGTTAGTGGAGGAAAAAGTGGATCTCAGTCCACTTTTTCATTTTTTAATTATTTTTTGCCTTCACTTTATTTTTATTATTTCTTTATTTAATTAGATCCTTTTTTGTCATATAAAGGAGCATGGCTCTTTCTTGTAAAGGATGTAAAAATGACTAGGAGGATTTTTTCCTAGAGTTGAATAGAAAAGATCATGTTGGGTTTTTCAGACATATATTGGGCATCTCTGTTGTGGTTGTGTGTTTTTTATAAGTTGTAGACCAAACCTAGCATAGAAGGCTATAATCTAGCCCATTGGGCAAGCATTTGCAGCTGCCAAGTTGCTTGTTGCTGTTATGTTTTTAAAGCTCTAGGAGTAATGGACAGTAGTCAGTGATACTTACATTCTCCTCGCCTTTGATTATGGAACGTACTAGTTTAGTCTCCCTTCTGTGAAACGCAAAGCCTCACTGAGTCCCCTTTTGACTCCATCCTCCCTTTTGACACAGACACTGGTCTTCCCTCGAGGACTGATCCTCCCTGCCTTCCCATCACTCAAGCAACAATCATTTTCCTTTTTGTTACAAACGTTTCTCTAAGGCAGCCTCTTCAGATCACCTTGCCCTTCGCTGCACCTGCCTTAGCGATCCTAATTAGGGAAACCCCCCTAGAGTTGGAGAAGAGACAACCTGAAGCGGGGAGAGAGGGGTGTGGTGACATTGGCCTCTCTCTCGAGAGTTGTCATCGAGCTGGTGCACTCGCATTTTGGGCTTCAGCACTCGCGTTCCAGTTTTGGGCGACAACAATACTGAAATCAAAACTACAATATAATAACAAAAAGAGAAAAGTACAATCAATGGGACAGTCTCGTAAACATGTATAAAAACATAACAAAGGCACAATCATGTAGAAACATGAGGGTGTCAAGAATGTATGAGTCTGAGTCAGACAGTCGATGACGAGGGGAGCGAATGAGGCATTGGCTCAGCAACAGGTTCCTTTAGGATGTCCAAGGTGTCTGGTTTTATGATTCTAGGGGGAAAGTAGGATCGAGAGATACTCCTAACATCCGAGGACGAAGAGAAGAAACTCTAAATAGATCTTTGACTGCTGTGTTGGGGTTGGGACGAAATTTGATGGGCGAGAGGCGCCCTGTCTCGAACCTGTTGAGAACAAGACACTCTGATACCTTGGGGATGTATGCCTTGATGTGTAACACAACTTCTCCAAGCCTATCTCAACAAAATCGATCGACCTCCCAAAGGGGGCAGTTAAGGGGAGACCCAGGGCCTCACTACTCTACTACATGAAGTACTTTGAACCTCAACTTGATGCTTGTTGCTCCGGTCAGCCGGATCAACATGAAAGTAAGAGGTGATCCTCCTGCTGACTCTGTGAAGGAAGGAAACCAGGCGAAAATGACCTCGAGTCAAAAGGGGTGAACACCAAAGTCTGCCTGAATAATGGGATGTGAAACGGTGCGCTTGCATCAGATGATGTTAGTTTTTCTAGGTCTTATTAGCTTAATTAGGATCTTTGTCTAAAAGAATAACAAGTACAACTAGATGCATAAGATATAACAGATACACAAGACACAAAGATTTTCACCGAGGAAACCATAAATGAGAAAACCTCGTGATAGGAAGTATTCAACAACTATCTATCTCTCCTCCCTTGTCTCTCTCTCTCTCTCATGCGAACGCGAGTGAGTGTGAGGTGTGTATAAATGAGGGCACCTCACTATTTATACTAATCAGGTGACTGACCTTTTACATGACTGGGCTGACCTGTTTCCCTAATAGGACTGACTTCTCAAAGAGAGACTCCAAATACACATTACATGATGTCACACTCGGGACTATTGCCCCGACTTACAATGGAGGTTGTACCTCAAGGTCTAGGCACAATAAAGACATCCCACAAGGAGGCAAACACATCTCCAATGGGGGTACAACAACATACAATGATAATATACATCAAAAAATCTTCCGAAGTTACAAAACACATCCTCTTAACTAGGAAGGTATTCTCTCTCTTCGATAGTCATCAACACATATGGTCAAGTCTTCATCGTGGAGTCATCATCACGGAATCATAGAGTCATCATCATAGTTGCTGCCATCATCATCTTCTTATTGATCATCAAATGGTACTATCTGTCATTGGAAGTTTCTACAGAGCCAACCCTTTTTCATGCTGGGTGTAGACCAAGCCCTCGTCCAGGTCTTCATCACATCTTCGAGCAAGCCATCTCGTAGGGACTGTCCATGATCTTCTTTACATTGCCACGGCAATAAGCTGCGTCTTCTACCTTTATCGCGTCGTATCTTGATAATCTCTTTTGTCCTTCACAAAATAAAACAGAGCACACAGAGCATCCACGGTCAACCTGCGTTCTACCAGTAAAGGAGAATGCAAGATCCGTAAGATATAACATATACACAAGACACAAATATTTTCACTGGGGAAACCATAAAGGAGAAAACTTCGCAAACTTCCTCAAAATAGTACAGTCACAAAGACTGTCATAAGATGATCAATCCCAGTAATAAGAAGTATTCAACAACAATCTATCTCTCCTCCCTTGTCTCTCTCTCTCTCTCTCTCATGCAACTTGAGTGAGTGTGAGGTGTGTATAAATGAGGGAGGGCGCCTCCCTATTTATACCAATCAAGTGACTGACCTTTTACACGACTGGGTCGACATGTTTCCCTAACAGGGCCGTCATCTCCTAGAGAGACTCCAAATACACATTACATGATGTCACACTGGGGACTATTGCCCCGACTTACAATGGAGGTTGTACCTCAAGGTCTAGACACAATAAAGACATCCCGCAAGGAGGAAAACACATCTCCAATGGGGGTACAACAACATACAATGATAATATACATTAGAATATCTTCCAAAGTTACAAAGATATCAACACATGGTGCACTTGAGAAGTATGGTCTGGACTCTATCTGTCTATGCCCAATCTGTCTGTGTCAAACCTGGTCCTCAAATCTCAGAGCCATAAAGAACCGTGGACCTGACAATCACCTCCATGAGATAGAGTTTGGACAAAATGTCTTGAATCTGACTTTGGAAACACCGTTTCTCAATGAAGGCGAGGGAATTATATCCTTTGCTGAGCCAGGGTGGAGGGTCCTTCGCATGCCAAATGAGGCCCCGCAAACTGAACTCCTAAATAGATGTATGAAGTGGTGATCTCAATAATTGCCCCTCAGAAGTAGAAATGTGTGTCTACTAGGCCTTTCTTTGATGCATTGAAGATCATAACCTTAATTTTACTAAGGTTGACCATCAGCTATCTAATGTCACAAAAACTAGCCATGGCATAAATCTGTAGCTATAGGCCCTTTGGCATGGAAGCCAACAAGATCAAGTCATCTGCAAATAGGAGAAAGGAGTTCAATACTTGATGTAGAAGGCAACCATCCCCCTCTTGGATGTGCTCATGGAGAAAAGTCTCTGATACCGACTAGGCTGCACCTAGTTGGACTTTCAGTGAGCTGCCAATGATGAACACGATACTTGTTCATATTCAGAGTTCAGAAGTCCTTTCAGGCCTTCATGGCCATTTTATTTTTTGTAACACATGTTCATACCCCCTTAGGGAAATTGTAAAAAATGTCCTAGCATTTAATTTTTTATAAAAGGCTTGACTTGTCGGACTTTAGCATCAAGCCGACTAGCCCAGAATGTTTTTTCCCTTGGTTATTATTGGTTGTTGAACAAACGACTAATAATTTCTGAGTTTTTCACTCGCACCTCCAAAGCTGGGGTAGTCATCTTGGTGTTTTGGCCTAGGGAGGTTATTAGAGCCTTCGTATCAGTGTTTTTCACCATGCTAGGCATTCGAATTGAGTCGTATGGACATGTACTAGGTCCCCCTAGAGTTTCATCCATTTCCGAAAAAAAAAATCGTTTTTAAGCCATTTTTTAATGGTTTAATTAAAAAATTTAAATTGTAATAAAAATCAGATACGAAGTCCGTTTCTGATGTGGGGACGCTTGTTTTCACACTCAGAGTGTCCACTTTACTCTAGAGACCACTTTCTACATCAGTTAGGCAACCGGAGCACGCCATGAGGCATTATTTGGCTAATAGAGCATCAAAGTGGCATTTAATTGCCAGAAGTGCATCAATCTGACACTAAAGGACAAACTTGAATAAGTCAAAATTCAATTTGTTTAGTGTTGATATGACATGACAAAGGGGTCCCATGAAGGAAGTGATTTATTCATTCACTTAAGGGATATAAAACTTGAGTTTTATTTTAATGTAATGAGTAGTTATGAAGTGAAGGTGATGTCAACTCACTTAAACTCACGCTAGCTTGCAGATGTAATACGGTGGACCCCTCCTCACATTCGTATCACAATTAAACTTTGGTTTTTTTTAAGGTTTGGTCATACCTCATGCTAATGGAAAGGATGCATGATGTGGGTGAATCACTCGCATGGGAATGGAGGCGACATCAACTTAAGAGGACTCACACTTGCTTGGTTTGCGCTAGCTAAAAGGTGGGGACCTCCTTTCATCCACCTCACTACAAACTTTGTGTTAGTTTAATTTAATGGTTTGCCATACATCAAATCTAAAATTCAAGCGAATATTCTATTTGTTGGTGGAGCTCACATCACCATGATTTCGTGCAATCGCGTGGGGTGAAGAGCATGCGATTTGGTATTTGGTGAGTTGGCTTTTGGGAGTTGGAGTGAGGTCGCCTACCTCATTTAAGGTGGCACCTCCTCCATACTAATTGTCTAGTTAAACTAAAGAATCAATCCATCGATTCTTTTGATTGATTCAGTTCAACTCAGCTTCACTCAGCTAAGCTTTTACTTCTTTTGCCAATGTTGGTGGTGCCCCCCTCGGCTTGTAATTGCTATAAATAAAGCTTTCCTCTCCTCATTCAAACTAGTTGGAATGTACTAGGAAGAGCCTTGCTAAATGTAATCATTGTTTATCTGAGAAATAAAAGAGACTTTGGAGGTCTACTTGTGTGGTGCTTTGTGAGTGGATGTATTATCATTGTGCTTTGTTGAGATAATATTTGCTGGATCCATTTTGCTTCCAATTTCCAAATCTAGCTTGCTTGAAGGACTGTTATTAGTTATGCAAGGTGAATGAATTTGTTTGTTTACTACTTCGTTTTATTCAGTATGAATGTTTAGAGATGCGAAATTGCATATTTTCATTTGTTTATGGACATTTTCATATTTTGATCTCTAAGTGTATATGCTGCTGGATTTGGTCTTGTTTGTTGAGTTGTGTGAAGTGCAGGTCATCTTAGCTAGAGATAGAGAGGATCTTGCTTGATCTTTCTCATTCTGTCATTTTTTTGTTTACAGATAAAGTCCCTCGGTGCTCCACAATCAAAGCCTCAAGGATCAACTTGTTCTCTAAACTTCTCCTCTCCTTCTCAAATTTGTTTAAATTTGTTTTTTGTCCTTTATTCGAAAAGCAGTTGCAGATCTCAGGTTTTAAGTCTATTCTCATGCATAGATCGTAATTACTTTTCATGATTAGATCTAGCTAAAGTTGAAAAAGAATAATTTTCTAGTATAGATCTACATTACCGAGTTCTGCTTGCATTTACAAAATTAAAAGTCTTGATTAGTAAGATTGACTGCCAAGTTTAAGTTTCAGATCTAGCATCTAAGTGCCCTAATTTGTTTGTTTTCCTTACGAAACAAACAAAGACCTCGAAGAAATAACTTTCTAGCTCATTTTTTCAGTTGCTTCTACTTAGTTCATTTCAGCTTTTTACTTAGAATTTTTTTGGTAGACTTTGGTAGTTTTCCCAAAGCACTCTTAAAGTGTTTTTGGGCATATTCTATGAATGTTTGTTGGCTGTTTTTTGCAGGTTTACAATAAAAGAGGAGGAAAGTCTGGCGATTTTTTGCAAAATCAAGCAAAAAGAAGACCAACGGAGCTCCCCCTCGCATAAAAATAAATTTTTCCAATAAGTTGTAAGCCTTTGGATCCCAATTTGAGGACCAAAGTGCACTTTCTTCTGCATCATTGTAAAAGCAAAATAAAGTTTGAGTAAGCTCATTAGAGCCTGGTCCCCATCCCCCCTGGGGAGATTTGTGTCGGTGTCCTTTTTTGTCTTATTTATATGTTGTTAGCATAGTTGTTTTTCTTTATCAATTTCATGCTTTATTTAATTATTGCAAAAGTAATCTGAATACTTACCCACTGCGCTATACTGAAGTACCATAAGGGAAAAGATTTGGGCAGTGTAGTAATTAAAAAACTTTAATTTTTTATAACTGTTGGGTTTAAAATAAACTCCCTTGCTTTCTCGAGTATAGGTTCATGGATAAGGGCTTGCCCGAGTATTGAATCTGGAAAGAGACTCCTGCGTTTTACCTTTTTCTAAATCAGAAAACTTGTTCTAAAACTTTTAAAAATTTACAAGGCCTTCATCCCCGTATGCTCTACTTTCACTACAACTTCGTCTGATCAGTTGGTGGTATCAGAAAGGGATTTAGGTGACTAGCTTAATTAGTTTCCACTCCCAAAATTAATATCCCCAGGAGAAAATCCAAGGCCTCAAATTAAGCCGTTGCAGTGGCAAAATCACAAAGGAAGCGGGAACAACTGGGTAGTGACCTCGAGACGCTGTTAGGCTACACCCTTGTTGGTGTAGTGTTGAACTAGTCTCAGAGACTCCAACCAGCCCACATATTCCTTGCGGGGAGCCGCATCGGTTAATGGTTTTGGACATACTCCTCGTACCTCCAGTATATTGGGAGTTACCATCCCCTAAGCTAATCAAGATCATTACCACATAAATAAAATCAACCAAGAATTTACCCATTCCTTAATCAATTCATTTAATAAATCTAAAATTTACCAACCGAGACATTGCAATACTTTCATTGAGACTACACTAGCAACCCACATTTGCAAGCACTCTTTTCATTTTGGCACTGGTCTATTCTGTTCTTTTTGCATAAGTTAATCTCATAATGTGTCATTGAATATTGTGTATCTAATTTGAGTTAAAGTGTTGCTAAGGTTAATCTTGTTTGCAGTAATTGGTAATCTTTAATTTCATCCATTTCATATAAAAACTCTTAGAATTAATTATTTCTCTCGTAGAATAAAAACCCTAGATTTTACTTTTCATTAGGGTCCACCCCTCTTGGCGTCACTAGGAGTTGGCCTAGATGGAGGAGCTGAGTATTAGGTGACAGCACTTGGCTCAAGCTTGCCCCCAAGGTCGCATCTAGTGGCTTGAAGATTTCTGCCACGTTACCCGAGGTGCGAATTAGGCGGCAACAGATTCCAATTCATTAATGTAGATCCCGAAGTGGGTTGGGGAGAGGGGACACCCTTGTTTTACCCCAATGGTGCTCAGGATGAATTTAGAAAGGCCATGTGTTGGTCTGAGGCGACCCAAAACTGACTCGTAGTGTCTCATGATGGCTACCAAAAGGGTCTCAGATATGCCAATATCATGAAGCCTTTGAAACAATGCCTCCCTCGGTACTGTATCGAACGCTTTTTGGAAATCTACAAAGGAGTAGTAGACTTTCGAAAAGCTATGATGAGCCTCCTCAATAATGGCTTGAAGTGTAAAAATGTGGTCAATTTTTTGATAGTCGGGGGGAAACCGACTTGTCCTCTAGCCTTGAGATGTCGTCTCTCTAACTCCGCCGAAAACCATGTGTGTAAGACTGTAGCATAATGCTTAGAGAAGGTGTGGCCCACCATGATAGTCTTGTCATTGTTCAGATTCTAACTGCTCCTTGATTTGTGGATCATATGAATAATGTGTCTCGCTTAAGTAGGGGGGGAACTAGAATAGACCAACAAATTAAAGAGATCAGCAATGTAGGACTCAAGAGACTGGATACTGTGTTTCAAGAATTCGTCCTGAAGGCTTTCTTCATTTGCTACTTTGTTGTTACTCATGGATTTAACTGCATTCTTGATATCCCATTTTGAGAAGAGGTGACAAGAGGAAGGAGGAGAGGGAATGCGTGTTGGACGTTGCCCGAGAATGTCATAGAGGGAGGTGGTATGGGAAAACAAGGCCTAGAGGTCAAGGTCATGGGGGATAGCTTGGCGTCGAGGAAAAAGGGCATGCCATAAATCCTTCGGGGAGTGGTGTAGGGCTGCACAAAGTTCACATCTTCTTTGGGAAACAAAAGTTTGCTTTTTACGGTGAAGTATTTTATGGTAAGCTGTGCGGAGGTGGGTGAAGTATGAGGGGTCATGCATGATAGTGAAATGGAGTTGTTTGTGGAGGGATTTGCATTCAACAACAAACCAACCATTCATGGGGCAAGAGCCGGGGGTGGGTTTATGGGCATGCTAGCCCCATAGAATGGGGCTAGGAGTCAAGGGCTTCCTCCTCAAGAACTATGGAGAGCATCTCGTATTTGGTTGTGATTGTGGTCAAGGATCTGAAGTGGGAAATGGGGGGGAGCAGCTCTTTGAGGCGGATGGTATAGGAGATGGCATATTCTTTGTAAAAAAGAAGGTGGTGTGGGGAGGTGGATGGATGGGTTAGGGGATGGAAGGAGGGGGAGGGGATGCAGAGAGAGAAAAAGTGAGAAGGGCATGGTTTGCTAAGGGAAACGGATATACCAAAAAGTGTTGGATGTGTGGGAGAAGATCTTTGTTGGCTAGAATATAATCCACTACACTGCCATACCCAGGGAAAAACTAATGGGGTATGTCCTGCCACTTCTTCTGCATGCCTTTTATACTTCAACAACAGTTTGAAGACAAATGTCTAAACAACTTCTCACTCATTAGACATGATGCACATCTATAGAGAATTTATAATAAGTTCAAATTTAAACATGATCTATATGCTTTGTTGTCTCACAGTTCTCTTTCAAATATTGGCTTCAATAGAAGATCTAAAGCTACTCCATTGTAGTTGCTTCACTTTCTCTTGTCTAATGGATATTAATGAATTCCATTAAAGACTAGAGAAAAGAGTTGATGATGTAATTTTGCTTCATTTTGGCCTCTTATTTTAGATTCTGCAAACAAAATCCCTTGCCTTTGAATTATCTATACTTATTATTAGTAGATGAATTTTGGCTAATGTTTTACAGAATCAAAATGTGATTTGCAGATACAGGCTGGGACTCAAGATCATGTGATTGTTGATATCAATTATCTTCCTTCTTTCAAGGAAATACCAAATGAAACTGCAATTCCAGCATTTTGGGAGGCTATTCAGGGTTCATATAAATCTTACAAATCCAGCGGCGAACAGGGTTGTTCCTCCACCCTCTAGCACCAATACTTAATAATAGCATTAGATAAACTACTTGTCTAATGAAAAATAGCTTGGAAGAAATGTAAAAGACGGTGAATTTTCAATCACTTGTCTTCCACATTTGTAGCATAGCCACTTGTAACACTCTTTCTCAAACTCAGTAATATGCAGTTATTTAATGCATGTGGGGCTGGTCCTGACTCTTACAAAATCGGTGCAGCTGCAGATGACAAAAATTAAAATGTTCCCAGTACATAATGAATATTATGTCCTCAAGCTTTGTATTTATAAATGATTTCAGAATGAGTGAGCAGTATGTCACTCACGGTTAGTTTTGAGAAGCAGTTTTCTACCATACATGTTGTCTTTAGTAGGAATTTATGATTAATAATTAGACCAGATAAGAAATAAGATGTTTGAAAAAACAAAGATAAAGCTTGAGCAGTTTGTCTGTTTTAATGCAGATAATCTTCAGTACTACAAGTCACAGTGGTTGAAAAGGTTGGAGATGATCCACGATCAAGTTCATGTGTCTTGCACCAATTCAAAACATTGCAAGAGGTTATGACAATGATTTGCATGTTGCAGGTTATGATCAAACAAATTGACTTGTTCACTGAAACTGAAAATAACTTCCATGGTCTATATGATGCAAGTCCTATGACAATGCTTTAAACCCCAGGATAATTTATAGCATCTTGATAGACAGTATACAGTTTTAAAATAGTGAACAATTTCAAATATGGGCGCTGTATAAAAGCCGAGTCATAGCATAGTTGATACAAGTGTGCTTCCTGCTTTTTATGGTATGCAAAAAATGACAGGGAGAAAGAAAGTAAATACCAAAGAAAGTGTTGAATTTTTAATCTATTTCCAGATCTTGACAATTATTTCACAATGATTTCAAGCATTATTCATTTCATTTTACAGTTTCATTGAATAATTGCACACTGAAAATTTTCAACTTAAATCGCAACGGAAATAAAGGATCATAGAAACACAATCATGTACAATAGACACGCGATATTTATCCTGGGAAACCCAATAGGGAGAAAACCCAGCCAACTTTTCTTAGAAGAAATTAATCCAATTCAAGTACAATACCATTCACGAAGAGAAACCCTAGCATATAAAAGGTTCACCCTTCTTCAGAAGAAACCCTAGCAAGGGTAGTGAATCTTCTAAAAACAATAAGAACCCCCAAAATTACTCCTTTGACCTTTGCTATGCTTGGCTGAAATTGCCCACTAGGAGAGAGAAGATGATTTGTGTGATGAACGGGAAAATGAAATGCTGGACCACTTTATTTACTTTCTTTAGTTCACTTGACTTTCACTTGTTGGGGCGGCCTTGTCTTTTTGTTGGGCAGATTTGTTCTTTCTTCTAAGCCGACTTGTCTTTTTTGCCTTCAATACTTCTTCAATGGTATGACTCGTCTTCTTGGTTAATTCTTCATCATAAAAAAGTTGTCCTTGTTGATAATCATCTCCTCACATGCACGTCTATTCACGTATAGAGCCCTAATGTTGAATAGAACCACACTAAGAAGTCTTGGACTCTTCTTAGAGTCTATGTCGATTCAACATTAGGCTAGACTTGTATATTCCACAAGGGGGTAAAAGCTCCTATCAAATATACAACTCAAACACTCTAATATAAAATAGATCACTCCATCCTGGAGCAGGAAATGTGAAAGCACCCTGGGGCCATCTCCACCCCATATGACCTGGGAGAAGCACTGCCCCTGCCTGGGCCATTCACCACTAGCCAAATTGCATGGTTATTTCTCATGAGTGAATGTCTCATTCACCATTAGCCAGCCATTTCCCGTAAGTGAATGTTTGCCCGATGCTGCAACCTGGAGAAACATCAACAGAGAGGAGATTATTAGATGAACTGTTTTTCTAGGTATAAACATGGATAAAGGAATTATAGCAATGATTCAATGCACAAAACACCAACCCATTCAATGACACATACTAGTGTGATGTATTATTCATTATAAAGGTTAGAGAATAGACACACATAGACAAACATAATAAAAATTGGAATGGATGAAGATACCACTTGTGATGTTGCAACTAGATAGTCAAGCCATACACCAATGATGGGAGCAAGAGTTCGGACAGGCCATGCGTAAGAAGCTGGAATTCCAGAGGATGGGTTCATTGCATGAAAAAGAGTAATATCTCAAAAAAATAAAACTGTTTCCTACTCAGCTATGAGATAGAGATGATGGCTGAAATCAGTGCAAGGCTAACAATTATGATTTCACTTCATTCATTGAGTTGTAATCCCACAATTTTGCATGAGATTAAGGAGAGCGAAATGCGGTTCATATTCAATTTCCAAGGGTTTGAAAACTACTCATTAGAAGAACTATTTTAAAATTATAATTATAATTAAGAATGGTTTTGGAGTTCATACAGTTGGGCTATAGATCCTAACATCTATTCAAGCAATTGCAATGAAGAGGAACGAATAAGTACACTGTCTTTCCTTCCTTTATTTTAACACAATGTAAGAGAATGCCATTCTATCATTTGCTTTGAAAAAATGTTGCATATAAAACATCCCACTTCCATGTTGGTCTCTAAGTGAGGACAGGTCTCAATATGTATTTTGTGGGAATTTAGGAGCAAACCTGTTACTGACCTCGTTGAAACTGCAAATTCTTAAAAGAGTCTGGTGTACTGTGGGGCAGTGATAAGCCCCTTTTCTATATAGAGGTAGGAAATGAAATAATGGAGGACTTTTGGTGTCAGAGATTGGCATGGGTCCTTCCATCATTTCTGAGAATGCTCTATAGATCACTCCTATCTAGCCATACTAATGTCTTTTTTAAGTCAAATTGCATTGATAAAAAAATTTGGCCAGCTAAAGCCTCTACTTCTAGATACAAAGTGAGAAGTGCTGAAGATTGAAAGCAGAGCACAAAGATATCTTCTACAGAATAAATATGTACTAAATCCAGATGCAAAGCTCATTGCAGCGAAATAAAACATGCGCATAATCAGATATAACAGAGATATGGTCAGAATAACTGAGACATTTCATTACAGCAAACCCAATTCTTCTTGTAGCAGATACAAAGAATAGAGAAGCCTACAAAGGGCATCGTGTCTCACTCAATCTCCTTCATAACACAATACGCCTACCTACTCTTTAAACATTTTCTATGCTTCTATATATTACATTAAAAAATCTGTTCACATTCCTAAAACATAGTAGAAGTTAGTTTTCAAGGAGTAGATTAGTGAAACAAAGATACTTTGTTTCTTACAGAAATAGCACTCGTAGATAAGCTAGGTTACAATAATCCATGATTAATAAAATTTATGTTTTTGATGAGATAATGTTTGATATTACAATGAGAATGATATTTGTATAAATACCCATATGCAAGGTTTTCCTTGGTGATGAGACGCCACCTGCCATAAGGTGCCTCTTCATTTAATTAATTTATTAATATTATTTATTTTTGTTTATTTAATATTTAATTTGATCATTACAATTATATCAATTATATCAGAGAACTTGAAATGGACATGTTTGTTTGATGGGCATGATCCTACCATAGTGATATGGATATTGACAGATACTTCTAATGTTACGGGGCTAAGGGAGTTTGTTCTGAAGCCTTGTGAGATATTAAATATAAAATATAAATAAATTTGTTATTTGTGGTGGTAGTTGTTTGTCTCACCTCCAACCCCTCCTATTATATTTAATATATTGATTGCATTTATCACGAAACCAGAACCTCTTTCCTAATGTTGGGCAATTTTGTTGTTTTAAATTATTTTGACCAATGGAGGAGAGAGAGAGAGCGCTTTGACTCATAAGACCATTAGTGGAGATATTTGCCAATATAGGAGGCATCTTGCTAGTATTTTGATTGTCTTGTATATGATGTATAGTCTTATGACAATTGCTCCTTGTGCTATGGAGTGTACTATTTTCTTTCCGGCTTAGCTATTGGTACTTTGTAATTTTCTTGTGTTATTTACCGATGCTTCTTTTGCTTAGACAATCATAATGGCTATCATCGTTACCATTTTCTTGAATACATGGTATTATACCCTAGTAAATTGTTGAAAAAATAACTTTGAAGGTTCTCTTTATAGTTTTGGGTGTTGTGTGATAAAGAGGACATGTGATTTGTTCATTATGTACATTTATGTATAAAAGTGACTCATATATAAATAAATGGTGTTTTGTATTTTATTGTATTGGGTCTCACTTAAAAGATATTTAATAATTAAAGTGAATTATTTTTAAATAAGAGTGCATTAAGTGAGAACCCTAGATTTTGTAAAAAACATCTCAACCATAAGATTAAGTTGGTTAGATGAGGTAGTTACAGAATTTAAAGTATAAAACTAGGGTTAAAGGACAAATTAGACACCATCCTTCTATCAATGAGGAAAGAGAGTAGAGCTTGAGATTGAAGGAGAGAGAGAGAAAACTCTTGGTACAATTCCCAATGCAAGCAGTAGCAATAATTGCATAAGTATAGTCGCATTTAATACACCCGTCAGTCCGTACAACACAAGTGTGAAGGCAAAGAAATCGAGGCAGAAGGTACAAAAGTCTGACAAGTTCATACAACATTTATTACTAGCTAGGGATGAATCTCGAGGGAACAGAAAAGTGCAAAAGTACAATCCGTACTGTGCACACGTGGAATAATCCGTATAGTTTGTACTTGCACGTGTGAAGGTGGTACAACAGGTTGTATAGTGTTGCTGACACAATTTTCGAGGTAATTTGTTGTAGAAGTGTTTTGGGGAATTTTTCTTGTAAGGGTCAAAAGAATAATTTTTCTATGTTGGAAAAATTTCTGAGTTTCTCCTTTTAATGATAATTTCTTCTTTCTAGGGTTATCCCCAGGAGTTGGGGTTTTGCTCAGTCTGTTGACCAAAATCTCTGTGTATTTATGTGTGAAAAATTTGCTTCAGCTTTGGAAAGTTCTTGATCGTGGTGATTTATATTTCAAATTAAAATGTAATTTTTAATCATAAACCCTAGTTAGATCAAGTGTTTGACATAATGTGTAAATGATAGATTTCATATTAAGTCATTGAATTTCTTCTTGGTATCAGAGCCAAGTTGAAGAAGTATTCAAGTTTTTTGAATCACACAATAGAGTTTTGTTGTCTTTCAGTTTAGAAGATTTGTTGTGAGCTATTTTCTAGATGATGAGCATTCGGTACAAAGATAGGTTGGATGGCATATCCAACTATCTACCTTGAAAAGTGAGGATTACTAAAGTGCTAAAAGAATGGAATATTTGGACCTTTGTAAACACCGTGATGACGAAGCCCATCGACAAGGATGAGTTAGTAGAACATGAAGCCTTAGAATCGAGAGCCCAAAGGGTGATCCTGGACGAGGTGAAAGATCATCTGATCTTGCATTTGGCAGAGAAAAAGACTGCTAATGACATGTGGGACACCCTAAAGCAGTTGTTCAAGGAAAAGAACGAGAACCGAAAGATGGCCTTGAAAGACAATTTACACAATGTAAAGATGATAAAAGATGGAAGTGTAACCTCCTACCTGACTCGTGTGGCTCAGGTCAAACACGAGTTGGCAGCGGTAGGAGAGACTATCTTAGACTCAGAGTTGGTGAGGATAGCCCTGAAAGGCTTCACCAAGAGATGGGAGGTTTTTTTCAAATGTATTGTTGGTAGAGAGAAACTTCCAGACTGGTCCAGTCTGTGGGATTATTTTACCCAAGAGGTGATTCGAGAAGGAGCTTTGGGTGGAAAAGTCAACGATGAGGTGGAGCATAATGTAGCCCTTGCAACAAAGACAAACAATAAGAAGAAAGACCTCAATCAGATTAGGTGCTACCATTGTAGGAAGATGGGGCATTATGCCTCGAAGTGTCCTAAGAAAAAGATTGTGAAGACTAAAAGAGATATAGAAGCCTCTGCAGCAGTAGGAGAATATGCCACAGAGTTTGAGAAAGAGTTTTCTCTTGTCTCAATTGATTCCAGTATAGGAAGTTCATCCTTTGAGAATGTCCAGGTTGTTGACAGCGTTGCAACCAGACATATGACTGGAATATATGACTCTTTTTAAATGATCACAACATTAGGACCGAGACATTTCATTCAGACAGATGTTGATAGTCCCCAGATTGCTATACTAGGAGTTGGAGCTATCACGTTCCAACTGGACCTTGGAGAGTTCCTTGATATACATGGAGTATTGTTTGTACCTGGGATGAGAGTCAGCAAACTCCCAGTTTCATCCTTTGAGGATGAAGGCTATGGGATGATGATCAGGTCTCGCCATGTCTTCCTTTATCGAAGAGATGAGCCAGTTGGTACCACCATCTTATTGGGAGATCGCAGAGACAGGCTGTATGTCCTAAGAGGGAATATTGTACGACCAGGAGTAGGATCATGAGGGTGGCTATCAAAGTCAGAGGATGAGGATGATGCTGCATTTGATAGATATGGTCTTGAATAGGAGAGTGACTCTCTAGAGTACTAGAAGAAGGCTCAGCCAGTCAGGTGATGTTTCATACAAGCAGTTGGATGAGACTCAGGTCGAGTCTCAGGCTTTAGAGTTTCAGTTCGAGGTAGAGCATTTGTTTCTGAGATTGATTCCAGAGCAGGAGGGAGTTGTTGCAGGGGTTAGAGATGGAGATAGTGTTGAAGACCTTCCTTGTTAAGAGGAAGTGTTGAAAAAATAGCTCTGATGGTCCTCTTTATAGTTTTGGGTGTTGTGTGATAAAGATGACATGTGATTTGTCGATTATGTACATTTATGTATAAAAGTGACTTATATATAAATAAATGATGTTTTGTACTTTATTGTATTGGGTCTCACTTAAAAGATATTCAATAATTAAAGTGAATTATTATTAAATAAGAGTGCATTAAGTGAAAACCCTATATTTTGTAAAAAACATCTCAACCATAAGATTAAATTGGTTAGATGAGGTAGTTACATAATTCAAAGTATAAAACTAGGGTTAAAGGACAAATTAGACACCGACCATCCTACTAGGTCATATTTGGTACTCAAATCGTTGTCGGGATAATATGCATAGATCATTGCAATGATGATCAAAATCAACTTTGTGTAATTGACACTATCAATTGGAATTTATTTAGAGAAGTGACGCTTGGTCAAGGTGACTATAGGTCTCATTCGAAGTCCAAAACTCTAAGATTGAATAACTTGTGTATTTCAGCAATGGGTCTTGAAAACTCTAGAAATTGAATGAGGTATTTTTTCAAAAGTGAAGCTGGAAACTAAATACAATGAAAAATTGCAATTTATTCTCAAAAGAAGCAATCCATAACTTTAAGAATTGTCTTCTATGAGTGGTGGTGCCATTTTTTCCACCGACTTGGACAACGATATTGGGGTAGCTTTAACCGAGAAGCTTTCTAGTTTCCTCAATTTCAAATATCTTGAAGGGATTGATTGTTGTATTTTTGTAATAGGAACATGCATGCAAACCCTAAAGGTGACATGCAAACCCTAAAAGTGACATGCATGACATCTAAGCATTCTTTAATGATGCATGCACCCAATTAAGTCTCCATGCGCATGCATGCAAGTCAACTGCAAATTAGAAGTTAAAGTGACCTAATTAGGTCAAAAGTTAGGGTTTTCGCAGTTGAAAGTTATAAAAGAAAGATAAAGTGAATGGAGACTTTACTTTTGGATTATTATTGATTTTGGAGCTTTTGAGTAGTAGCACAGTGTGCGGCCACAACAGTTGGGGTTGGAGACGACGTCTTCAGCTAACGGGATTTCAGCAGTGAGATATCTGCCCTAGTCTCCTTTAGGATAAACCATCCAGGTTTGTTACCGTGTCTATTGCATTCATCATTATCCAGTGTTCCAGTATATGTCCGAAGGTTATTTGCAGGTTCATTCGTACAACTGGGGCATTTAGCTGGGAAACCCTAGTCATTCACCAGGACTCTGGATCACCATATTTCTTCCGCATGTAGCCTACATCCTCAATGATAAGATCACTCTACTGCATTGGGTGATTATCAGCTATCAGATTGTTCATCCGGGGCAGCTAGCAGCAGTTTACAGGGTTGTGGGGGCATGAGCAGCAGACTGGGATATCAATTCTCTAGGGCGTCTGGAGAGGTCAAAACTCTTGCATGCTCCGGCCATCCTCTCCGGCACGGACACACCTTCCTTTTGACTTATTTCCAGCTGAAACTAACCATCCCTTCAACAAAAACGTCACACTTGTTTGATTCAGCCATTCGAGGTATTGCAGCAGAAGACAGGGTCATTTCTTCATCAGCTCATTTCATCTTGCATGCGTATTCTCTCTGGAGCATATTCAGCCGGCTAATCAGTGGTAAGTGTTCATTTTATCCTACAAACCCTAACCCTAATTTCAGCTATAAAATAGGGAAATTTTGCATGGCAGTTTGCATGCCCGACTGTTTCAGTAAATTTGCATAGAAATAGAAAATATCAAGATTTAGGATATTATAGTGGTATCAGAGCATTATCCTTGCCAGCTGTGGGCACATAATAATTGAATAAAGGTGCATATTGATGCATGCGTGTACATGCAAATGCATGTCAGTGATGTTGGTGAAGTGCATGTCAGAACAAAGGTTTTTCTTTGTCAGCTTGTGAGAACATGAAGACAATGAGAAGGATCTTGGCTGGAAATATGTAGAGGTTAGCAGTACTTCAACACTTGCCTCGATATCAGGACTATCTAGCCTTGGGTGATGAGGTATGTGTAGCGTTATCCTTTCAAGATTATTACACCATCAAGTT
This sequence comes from Pseudotsuga menziesii, assembly GCA_001517045.1. NCBI lineage: Eukaryota > Viridiplantae > Streptophyta > Pinopsida > Pinales > Pinaceae > Pseudotsuga > Pseudotsuga menziesii. The sequence continues at coordinate 104,800 of LPNX010666861.1, forward strand.
CGGGAGCCAGCCCAAGGATTTGGATGGGGATCTCCTTAAAAGCATAGTTGGGGAGGGAAGAAAGATGAGCATGAATTACAGGTTGTTGGTGAGCTTCATTTGGAGTTAACAGTACATGATAAGGATGTGCATGATGAGATCACACTAGAGCCATCCTGTGAGTCTAGCGACACAAGCACATTAGCTAGTCAGATTGTGAACACGTCGTGTGATGAGCTGGAGTTGGTACACTCTTCATCACCTATAGCAGGAATCCAGACAGTTATGACATGAGCAATACATGAGGTGCAAGGAAATGAGCATAGTAGTCGAGACAGTGAGCAATCACACATGGAGGTTAGGGAGAGTTTATACATGCATGAGATAGAGCTTCCAGATGATAGTCACCGAAAGAAGATTGAACATGTTAAAGAAATCATTCTAACGATGAAAGAGAGGACCAAGATACTCTGAGACACCATAGTACAACGAAATGTTGAGCTTACAGTTCTTCGAGTTGTATGTATCGAGTCAGCGGTTAGGATTTCTAGTATTGAACAACAGTTAGATTCCTTGATGGGGCAGCAAGAGAAACATACTATTGCATTTCAGAGCAGTCCTCTTAAGGAGTACATAGACAGGGCTTGCAGTAGCTTGAGTCCACATTTACATAATGGCAGATGGATTTTACAGGTTGGCCAGGATCGAGAAATTAACCAGCAGTATATGAGCATTCCAGTTGAAATCAGAAGGGTAGAATGTCAGCTTGGTAGGATTATTCCTTGTGATGGTGCTTATGGACAAGGTACTTTTCGGAGGTTGGATTGGAAAGAGATTAAGAGTTGGTGTCCTATTGAGTGTGCGATTCTTGGGAAGACATTCCTAGCCAAGGGTATAGTCCCACAAGAGCCTTCAAATATTTGGAATGAAATATGCACAAGTTTGCATTGGGATCCAGGTGGAAGACCTTATGAGGGATGGATACAGTGTTTACTGATGGTGTTACTTGGGAGTCTATATGATGCTCCTTGTGTCGATACTATGCAGGGTAGTGGTGGATGCATTTTGACCTCTGCAATTCTCAGATTGATTTGGGACCCAGGGCTTATAGTGACTGACAGTTTAGTGATTGCTAGAGGGTACTTTCAGGAGGTCTCTGGTGATGGTACCGTACAGTGCAGTGTTTTGAGCAGAGGGTTCTACAGATCTCCTAAGATAATTTGGGACCTTGGGATCATCCCCGGATTCAGTTGGTTCAGTTGATTGATTATGGATTTGCGTTGGCATTACTTGAGGACAAGCAATCTTTGGCGAGAGAGGATTGTAATGTTTCCAAAAGTGACATGCATGCAAACCCTAAAAATGGCATGCATGCAAACCCTAAAAGTGACATGCATGCAAACCATAAAAGTGATATGCATGCAAACCCTAAAGTGATATGCATGCAAACCCTAAAAGTGACATGCATGACATTTAAGCATTATTTAATGATGCATGCACCCAATTAAGTCTCCATGCGTATGCATGAAAGTCAACTGCAAATTAGAAGTTAAAGTGACCTAATTAGGTCAAAAGTTAGGGTTTTCGTAGTTGAAAGTTATAAAAGAAAGATAAGTGAATGGAAACTTTACTTTTGGATTATTATTGATTTTGGAGTTCTTGAGTAGTAGCACAGTGTGCGGCAACAATAGTTGGGGTTGGAGATGACGTCTTCAGCTAACGGGATTTCAGCAGTGAGATATCTGCCCTAGTCTCCTTCAGGATAAACCATCCAGGTTTATCACCGTGTCTATTGCATTCATCATTATCCAGTGTTCCAGTATATGTTTGAAGGTTATTTGTCGGTTCATCCGTACAGCTGGGGTATTTAGCTAGGAAACCCTAGTCATTCACTAGGACTCTGGATCACCGTATTTCTTCCGCATGCAACTTTCATCCTCACTGATAGGATCACTCTACTGCATTGGGTGATTATCAGCTATTATATTGTCCATCCGGGGCAGCTAGCAGCAGTTTACAGGGTTGTGGGGGCGTGAGCAGCAGACTGGGATATCAATTCGCTAGGGCATTTGGAGAGGTCAAAACTCTTGCATGCTCCGACCATCCTCTTCGGCACGGGCACACCTTCCTTCAACTTATTTCCAGCTGAAACTGACCATCCCTTCAGCAAAAACGTCACACTTGTTTGATTCAGCCATCTGGGGTATTGCAACAAAAAACAAGGTCATTTCTTCATCAGCTCAGCTCATCTTGCATGCGTATTCTCTCTGGAGCATATTCAACAGGCTTATTAGTGGTAAGTGTTCATTCTATCTTGCAAACCTTAACCCTAATTTCAGCTATAAAATAGGGAAATTTTACATGGCAGTTTGCATGCCTGACTAGTTCAGTAAATTTGCATAGAAATAAAAAATATCATGATTTGGGATATTACAATTTTAGAAGCATCATGTTCCTCTCACTATCTTTCCTTGGATAATAATGACTTGGGAATGAAATATTTTTTACCTGGACCATAAGCACTTTGGTTCCTCAAATGACAACCTTCAGATATATTACATGCATCCATCGCCGCCTCTTGTCAAGAATTTTGGTTTTCTTGAAGTAGTAGGGGACAAGAAAATTCCTTTGAATTCTTTGGTTTACAAGAGGGATTATAACTTGAAATCTTAGGCAAACGACTCACAAGTTGCAGTTATCAAGAAATAAGGCCAAAGCTCTATGTAGGAATTCATACTGCATGCTGAAAACTCAATAAGAAAGGGGTAAATTTGTATTATGTTTCTCGTTGGTTTGTGTTTTGATGAAGTGAAAACAATGATTGCTATGTATATGCAAAGTATCTGTATCTAAAATTTCATGAATCGTCTAAAAAATATGAAAATCAACTGACTAGGTTGTGTTTTGATGAAGTGAAAATGACGAGACAATTTTCAATTTCAATTTTCGAGTAACTAATGTATCGTGGAGAGTCTGGAGACAACTTACTAGAAATATTGCATTGTTGCACGCTTCCAACTCCATGCTCCAACCTCTATCCCGCAAATCTTTGTGAAATATCCCTCAATAGACTGTAACTAGTCACCCTCAATCGTTATGACTTCTCTCATCTTCTCGGGCAAGATTCAGGACCGACTAGCCAAAATGATGCCTTATGTAATGCCATCCACCAGTGTGCATGCGAGATATCAGAGTGTCCTTAGAATGGTGATACCTTTCAAGTTACACTGACCCCTCCCTTAAAACCATTATGGCGTAGAGGCCAACCAAGATTCTCTTTTTTTGGATTCTTACACAGAGCTTCAAAAATTCATAGAGCGAAGGCCGCTTTAGAGTCTTCAGCCAAAATAAGGATGTGCTAGGAATAGACAGAACATTAGAAACTCAGAAAAAGCGGTTCTTTCAACTTTGAAATTAGATTTGAATTTCAACCTAGGCAGACTCTTGGCATTCAACACCATTAAATTTTTTACCTACCAACATACCCTTTGGTACCTTTGAGCGTATTGTAGAAGCTGACCAAATGCCATTCATTATTGATGTGGAAACAACACTCACCTAGAAATGATAAGAAACGAGGCCAGTTTCGTGAGAAACAAAAAGACGTTTTGTGGGAGAACGTAATGAGAATGATTCGTTTTTAAGGAAACCGTTTTTTTAACTCCTATGACCGTTTTCGTCCCATCTTCATTTCTAACCTGTTTTTTCTCCAAAACATGAATTATCGTCACGTTTCTGGTAATAGAGGATAAATCATTACCAAGATCTTATCCAGTGAGGTATGCACTTCTACCGAGCTTTATAGTGAGGGTTGTAAGGACCATTGAGATGGTGCTTAGCACTTATCATGTTTGGATATGAACGTTTATAATATAAATCATTTGAACTATAATTCTTCACTAGACCTTCCAACCTATGCACTCATCCTTGGGAGTAAAACACTTTGAAAAATCAACATCATACCTACACCTTGGGGTCCTCATATTATAACCTATGTATTTGAAACATATTTTCAACCTTCCCTTTTACCCACCCTATGAATCACACCTACGACTCGGGAACCTTTAGAAACTCGTCCTTTGGACCCTATGGCCTCATACCTACTCCTTGGGACTAGCCTTGGGAAATCACACTTTTGTGGGACTATCCTAACCTATGCATCAGACCTAAACCTCATGCTTACTGAATTTAATCAGCCCTATTATGAACTGTACCGTCTGTGTGGCGGAGCGTAAGCGAAGCTGGAGCACTGTAGGTTATTTGAACCGTACCGTAAGTAACTATAAGAAGCTAATAGAAGCTAAAGTATATCTAAGCTAATAACAAGACTGTACGTAAGGGATGGGGTTCTTGCATGTAAAGAGTTATAACAAGGGGATGGGGTTCCTAGCATGCCATCCATCCATACTAATGTTCTTCTACGTCTCTTCCAGGTCTAATGACTATTCTCCGTCCACTCATGTTCATTGGGTATCATTATTTTTGTTGGTTTGAACTATTTAGTGGGCTGGTTTCTATTGTTGAATTGGAGAGCTTGTTGGGATGTTTGGGAGAGATGATTGAAGCGCTGTAGAGTCCAGGATCTAGTTATGAATGATTACTATGCTTATTTTTGGACTATGGAGGGCATTTGGATCCTCGATTATGTATTTTGGTTATGATAATAACTGCACTTAGTGTGTATTTGTGGTTGATGGTTTGGATTCACATTGATGTACATGAATATATATCTTTTAAATCGAAATTCGAATGTTTTATGTATTTCTTAGTTGGCTTTTTTATAAAATCCTCTTTTGGTCTGGCTGCAACCGGTTTCCAGTTTTTTGGGCCACTGATTCAGTGATTGGTTTGGTTCTAGTAACATTGGTGCACACTGCACACCGATTTGACATTAGACAAAGCTGAATTGATTAAGCAATTTTCCTTATGGTTTCCCTAGATAGAGTTTGGGGAGCTTGGATTGTACTAGCTTGTGATACATTGTTCGTATGTACATGTACTTCATATATATATATATATATATATATATGAAATGTTCCAGTTGTCCAAATTTTGTGTATTTGCAAATTTGATTTTCATCTTATGTTATCTTCTTGATTGGGTAGATTATAGTGTTGGTTGTGCACACTAATTTGATATAACATAGAGCTGAATTGGTTAAGTGATTTAATGCATATCTAGAAAACAAATGATCATATTTATTGTTGTTATAATCTGTTGTAATAAGAATATTAGATCTGGTATATGTTTGGAGAAATATGGCCCAATGGTTGAAGTTTTGTGGTGTTGAAGTACACTCGAATGCCATTTATTTTCTTGGGCTGCCTTGAGAAATCAGGTTGAAAAGAAGTGAAACATTGCTGCTGTAGATTCATATTTCAGATTTAGCCATAAGGATGAAAATTGACAAGAAATAGATTTGGGAAACCTCTAGGTTGAGGTGAAATTTCTGAATTTGCGTTGCTGCTTGAATTTTGAACTATGATTCTTCACTAGACCTTCAACCTATGTACTCATCCTTGGGAGTAAAACACTTTGAAAACTCAACATCATACCTACGCCTTGGGGACCTCAGATTATAACCTATGTCTTTGAAACATACTTTTCAACCTTCTTGTTTACCCACCCTATGAATCACACCTATGACTTGGGAACCTCCCAAAAATCTTCCTTTGGACCCTATGGCCTCATACCTACTCCTTGGGACTAGCCTTGGGAAATCACACTTTTGTGGGAGTATCCTAACCTATGCATTAGACCTAAACCTCATACTTACTGATTTTAATTGGGCCTATTACTAACTATACCATCTGTGCGCCGGAGCGTAAGCGAAGTTGGAGCACTGTAGATTATTTGAACTGTACCGTAAGTAACTATAAGAAACTAAAGTATATCTAAGCTAACAACAAGGCTGTACTTAAGGGATGAGGTTCTTGCATGTAAAGAGTTGGTACAAGGGGATGGGGTTCCTAGCATGCCATCAATCCATACTAATGTTCTTCAATGATGGAGCGTAAGCGAAGCTAGAGCACTGTAGGTTATTTGAAGCGTACCGTAAGTAACTATAAGAAGCTAAAGTATATCTAAGTTAACCACAAGACTGTAGTTAAGGGATGAGGTTCTTGCATGTAAAGAGTTGGTACAAGGGGATGGGGATTTGTTGGCAGGGAACACCCTTCGGAGCATTTTTTAACACAAGTAATTTGAAGATTGATAATTTTCAAACAATATTGGTTCTTTTTGTTTGGATCAAAAAACTCATCATGGATATCTTAGGAGGGCCCTAAGAATCTTTGATTCTTAAGGCACTACTGACAGAAACTTACTTGAGTTATTGATTCGGATTGGTTGAACATCAGTAATAGCAAAATTCGACTCTTATGATCTTAATTCTTCATTTATGTCAATCATCAGGAGGTCTATAATTACAGAAGATTAGTAGCTCCTATTTTTTCCACTCATCACTCATGTCTGATTAAAATCAAATGAATTTATAAATAATTAATTCAAACTAGTTACTGCATGATGTGATAACTGTTATTGTCTGATTCATATGGAAAATTTGGTAAAACTTCATCACTTCTGAATTATTTATCTTATCTTAGTTGTCATAAGTTTTAAGGTGAATTTTATGTGATCTTCATGAACGCTACTATATTATATGCTCATTGCTTATTTCAAATTCATATTTCTGAAATAGATTGGTATCAGAGTTTGTGATGAAGGTCTAAAGTCACTTTCTGGGTTTCTGACATTGGTTTGGTCACATTATCAAATTATTCTCTGATCAGTTTTGACCTTTACCCTAAGATATTGATTATATGCTAAGGTGATCACATTATTATGATTGTATTCGATAAATAAAGGATTAAGGTTTTTGGAAATTATTTAGTCATGTGTTAAAAAACGATGAGTTAACCTCCATTATCAACATGTTATGAAATCACAATTAATGATGAAGTAATGGTGGAACTAAGGTTTTGGTAGTCGTGTCGTTTGACGGTTGCTATTTGTCAATCCTTAATCATGCAAACATCACTTGAAATAACTCGCCTGTGTGACTCTCCAACGGCTCATTATGTTTTGGTAAGTTGTTTTCGAAACCTTTTGTCTCTGCCAATTCACGTTATGATGAACTTATAGGAAGGTTTTCAGGGTTTTGATAAAATAGGGTATTTCGGAGTATTGCTGGTAATTCCTATATTGTTGATAAATCGATTGCATCTTGTAATCTGTGTTTCGAAAACCCTAGAGGTTTGTGTATCTGCTGCCATGGCTCCAGTGTCTAGGTTTGAACTTATTGGTGACGAATATTTGTATGTTGCTCCCGAGTGTCAAGAGATCATATCGAGGTTTGGATGGTTGGAGTTCCTTCGGAAATTTTCTGGTTTTAATATGGCAGTATCTAAGGCATTCACCGAGTCATTCGATGGGGTTCGTGCACATGTGGGAGACGTTGAAATCAAGCTGTCGGAGAAATTCATTTCTCGAGAAATTTGCTTGCCAAAAACTGGTGAGGAGTGGTATAAAGGAAAGCATATTAAGAGTGACCAGTGGAAAGGGTTTCTTACCCCTGCTCATCGACGAACCAAGTTCAAATCCGGCTTCCCCTCCCGGTTATTAATGAAGAAATGGAGGGCTCTTCTAGAGCTAATCATCAGGTATGTAACTTGCGAAGGTAGGTTGTCTTAGACGCAATTCTATCACCTTCGGCTATTGTTGATATTTAAGGGGTACCCTATCAATATGCCCTTTTTCTTTTTGAACAGTTTGCATAAAATGGCATCCACTTATCAGTCTAATGTTGGGGATAAAAATAGGAGTTTATTCCACCATGGGTTAATTAAAATTCTTGTGTCCAGTCGGTTGGAAGAACTAGGTCAGACCTGGGATTCTTTCCTTGTGCGAAATGGGTTTGGGGTTAACGAGGAATGGCCCAAACAGAGGCTTAGAGTTCGCCGTAGGCGTGTAAATAATGAGGAAGCTGAGCTTGAAATCGAGGACTCTGGTTCTCAGGATGATTTGGGGAATGAAGGGTTTCATCCTGACCAAACCCTAAGTCTTGATGATGTAAAAATTGAGGTGGAAAATAGTGTTGAAACTCCTGCAAATAATTCTCAAGGTCGAGGAAGGAAACCCTCAATTCCCATAACCTGTCAAGACAAGAATTCTTCTCATGCACAGGTTGATATGAAACAAACAGAGGCTAAAGATCAGACTAGCCGTGCTATGAGCAATACGGCTATATGAAGAACCACACGCAGTATGACAACTGCTTTGCTTTCTAGGAGGAATTTGAGTTGGGGATATCTCAGTTATTGAGGTGAGTGACTCTTCAGACGTTCGACCACATCCAGCTCCCATAGGCCCATCTGTGCTAGATCTTAAATGCATTTCTATCTCTGCAAACAAGGTGGTTGACAGTCAACAAGAGAATCGTGAGGGTGACCAAGAAATTGACAGAAAGCATTACTTAACTGAAGAAGCCCGAATAAACTTGAAAAGAGAGTCAAAGGACCAAACTGAACCAAATCCTCAAGCCCAATTGATTCTTCCCTGCAAACAGATTTAAAAGAAGCACAAGTTATACAAACAATTGCCCTGGAAGAAATTACATCTTTAAAAGCTGAATTGATCACTTGGATTGAGAAATGGGATGTGTTAAGAGGAAAAAAATTGAAATGCAAAGAATTGATTAAAATACTTTTGTTAAAGAATCAAAGATTGAAAATACATAATAGGATTAACAAGACCATGGCTGTCAGGTTTAGAGCTCAACCGAATGGAGCTAGGAGAAGTGTACCTATTCGATTCTCAGTCGAGTCGGCCTTAAAAACCTGATATTTTGTTTTTCCAGTGACTTCTAAATTTTGTTTTTTGTATCTTACATTATGCCTACAGAGGATTTTGGAAAGATCCGTAAAGGTTAGTGATATTTTTGGTTCGTCAGTTTTGGTTTTCAATTCACGGTCTAAATGATTAAATTGAGATATTCGTGGTCTAAAGGATTAAATTGAGATATTTTGGGTTCGTTAGTTTTGGTTTTCAATTCACGGTCTAAATGATTAAATTGAGATATCTACAGAATTAAAATTCTGCAGATATCTCGCTCATGCTTAATTGATCATCATTAAATCTTGCTAAACAACTTTTTGTTAATATTTACAGGTGTCAAAGAAATTGTTGGGATAAAACTGGATGTTGGTTTACATTCGTGTCTTTTGACTGTACGTGGCTACTCAATGAAGAATGTTCGGGATTTACAATTGATTTGATGCTCAGTGATTACTTCGTTCTTATTTCTAAGCTTCTATTGGCATGGATTAGCCGATATGGTGTTACTATGATTTGGAGAGTATAACGCTGGATTTTCTCCAATAAGTTAACCTCTTGGCGTATCTTTCTCTCTGGATGATTTTGTAACAACATGCCTATGATTCTGGTCGTGGTTGAACCATATTTGGATACAATTGAGATTTTTCCCGAGGAATAGGATTTCTAGTTAGTCAGTTGTAGTCTTTTAATTTCCTTTATAAGCAACTTATGAACTGAAGCAAGGGGTTGGAATCCTGAAACTTGTGATGAACAAATATAATACAACACTTAATATTATTCTGTATATTTGTGTTCCTTTAGAGATATTTTTGAGGATTACTATATTTTATAGACCTACTGAAGACATTAGCTAATTTTATCAGTTATATCATACTGTCTTAATGTTGTTTTTCTTGTGTTGAATTTCCTTTTCATATATATGTATCTTTATATTATATCTGAAAGCACTTTTGTTAAAGGATTCTGAACAAAGTGCTTAGTGTTGAAGTATGAATACTTAGTTGTCATGTAGAAAAGTAAGCGAACTTCTTCATGTTTCTTTTCTTCAGTTGATAATGATATGATTTTATACAAAGTACTGACTGTGTGAGTAGAACTTTATTCATTTCAGCGTTAGTACCTGAGTGTATTTTTCATGCTTCAATACTGTGTTAAATTTATTTCGATTATGAGTTTGTTTCATTTTCAAATTAATTTACAATAAAATGTTATTTTATTGTAAGTTGATTTAGATCTGTCTTTGCTGAGAGTAGGCTTTCCTAACATTGCAGGATCATAGATCAAATTTTTAAATAAAACTTTTTATCATATTATTAATTCCAGCTCCCAGTTTGGGATAGCTATATTGCATCTTAGGTCATTATAGATCAGGATTAGGAGCTACTATTGTTTTTCTATTTTAGCTTAAAGGTATTTGTTAGCATTAGTTAGTCATTTTAATTAGATCTTTTGAATTGAGTGAAGATTTGATTAAGTAGAATTTACCATCTACACCCCATGAGACTCTCTACCTTGAGAGCATATTTTACAGGCAGCAGGGCCTTTATCCTGTGAAAAATAGTTACACCAAACACATACAAGATTGCAGTAAATCGAGTGTGTGGGCTGTTTTTTCAGTAGTTGGCCACAAAACCCCATAGGTCACTTTTCCTGGCCAACAAATGGCGCTAGAAGGAGGGCCTGAGATTAAAGCTTAATGGCTGATCGATCGCATAGTGCTCCTACCAGTGATCAACCAACTTCCTCCCTCATAAGTTTTGGAACATCGTCCACCCCGGTCTCTACATCACAACCTGAAACTATAAATACTCTATTCCTAGATATAGTTAGAACTATTATTGAAAGGGACCCTAATGTCTCACTAGTTTCCCCTGAACAGATAAGTCAAACTTTAGAGGAATCACGTAGAATCTTAACCAGAGCATATTCTCGCCAAACAGGGATTCCTCCGATTACCAAGCAGAACTAATTTCCAAACATTGGCAGTGACTGACTCAGCCACTGATTCGATTGGAGAAGAACCTCTTGAATCATTAGTAGGGACTCCTGATTATCACCTAACTAATCTATTAAGAGGAGTAGCTGGTCATAACACTTCTCGACGATTGTTATTTGCAGGTGGGTTTGATCTACCTCCTTCACCTCCTGGATCACCACCAGATAGTCCTTGTGACCATAACGACGAGTCTTCATTGGAATTAGAACCCGATCGAGACATGGGTGACCGTAATCAGGGTAACCCTAATGCCGATAGACCATGGTTACGACGCGGTGCTGTTGCTGTGCCTGGACTACAGCATAACCTACCCAAACACCCTGGTAAACTGCTACCTAAGTTTGACCCAGATGATAAGGGCTTAGCTGAAAATCACATTGACAAGTTCATCTTGGCTGTTCAGACTATGAATTTTTAGCATGAGGATGTGGTATGTCGACTATTCCCTTTAACTTTCAAAGGAAAGGCTGTAGTTTGGTATTTTTCCCTGACACAAGGATTCATAACAAGCTGGAGTGATTTTAGTCAAGCATTCTTGAACAAGTTTGGTGAAGATAAAACCCCTGCTGTGTTAGCACTAGAATTGGATAGGATTAAGATGGAGAGAAAATAAAGGATAAAGGATTTCAATCAGCGTTTTCTTACTCTTCTGAATAAGATACCAGTGGCCTCCCAACCTCCAGAAGACATCATAATTGAGAATTATGCTTTAGCCTTACCTAAATACCTGGGTATGTTTGTAAAACAAGCCGGTAAAATCACTTTAGTTGAAACCTTTGATGAAGCAATAAAGGTTGAGAAGAATTCATTGACGTTTGAGCCAGAAAATAATGGAAAAGCTGAGGTTCCCTTCGTAAACGCAATAAAACTACTTCTAGAACTAACACAGACAAAAAAGATGCCCCTGCTTTTGATGTAGAAAAATTACAACAAGCAATTAGGTCTCTTACAAACGAAGTGGTGATATGGAAGAGAAACAACGGTGAGGGTACTTCAAACAGAGGAAATTTCAAGACCCCATACCGGCCGTTTACATCCTCAAACGCTAGGCAAAATACTCCCCCTAACATATCAACTAATGAGGAAGTTTTCAATACTATAAGGGCTGTTTATGCCTTACCTGATTCCTCAACCGATAAAGAGTTAGATGATGATCATGAATTTGATCAGCCTAAAACCGAAGAGGAAAATTCTGAAGATCCTCTTCTGCTTAATTGCCATTTCTGGGATAGTTCAGTCAAAGAAGGAGAGTCTAGTGACCATTCTGTCTTTGTAAACCAGCACACCCATAACACTAGAAGTAAAGGGCTTATAGATCTGCAACCATCATCAACACCTAAGAATAGTCCTCAAACTTCAAATCAGCAACCGTTCACTCAAGGTATAGACCTACAATATGACATCATAGAAGATCTTAAGAAACAGAGGGCTAATATTAGCATGTTTGATCTATTGAAAATTTATCCCATGCCCGGTGGTTCGATACTCTCTAATTTATCAAATCCATCAACCACTAAAACAAAGAATCAACCCTCTGTACCTTCAGTTAATAACCTTGATCCTACAACTAGTAAAACAACAGTAGGTTATAACAGTAATGTCAAAACAACTGCTGATAAAGATTCGATCATAGGTAAAAATACCAAATCTACAACTCCACCTTTTCTGCTAACGTTTGAAATTTTCAATCGGAATGTTCATAATTGTATGATAGATTCCAGAGCTTCATCAAACGTCATGGCTTACTCAGTTTGTAAGAAGCTGAATGCCAAGCGCACTCCTTGTGAAATCCAAATCAGCCAACTAGATCGATCCAAGGCAAAAAATGTAGGAGAATTAAAAGGAGTAATGATTAGGATGGCTACCAATCCACAAATCTTCCAAGTCATTGACGTAGTGGTAGCAGACATACCATATGTCTATGGGCTGTTTTTAAGCCGTGACTGGTCTCAAGCCTTAAAAGGATATTTTTCAACTGATTGGTCACATTTGTGGTTGCCTAAAAATGGGCGTCCTAATCAGATCAGAATTGACAAAGAAAGGTACATGAAACACACGATGACTGAAATTAATGCTCCCAATGAACCAGTTCTGTTCAGTGATTCTATTTTAGGAAACTACGGGTATGATTCTGATTTAGGGAGTTTTCCTGCAGTTAAATCTGCATTTACCAATTCTGGAAATAAATTAGAAATTCTGCATTGTGATTTTCAGGAAGCTGCCCCTAGTTTGGTAAATAATGTGAATATTGTAAATGATGTAAATAGTCTTGTTGATAAGCCTTGGCATCTATATTTTGACGGATCCCGATCCAATGAAGGTGCAGGAGTAGGTTGCATGCTCCTAGACCTTGCAGGAAACAAATTCATGCTGTCTTGTAGACTGGAATTTATTTGCACAAACAACACGGATGAATATGAAGCCCTTATACAAGGACTCAAGAAGGCATTAGAATTAAAAGTTAAAGTTCTGATTGCATTTGGTGATTCTGAAATTATTGTTAGACAGGTCCGTAATTCCATTCACTATTTATCTAATCACCTGCAAAGTTACCAAAGGGAGGTATGGAATTTTATTTCAGCACTTGATGCTTTTAATATTGAATCCATTCCTCGTTTTCAGAATCAAGAAGCTGATTTGTTAGCAAACGTAGCTTCACGACTTATTCCCACTGAAAAATTTTCCCCTAATGTTTTTTCTATTGAATTTAGACCGTCAATTCCAGATAATATCACTAACTGGTGGGTCTTTAATGATGATTCATAGATTATTTCTTTCTTAACAGGGGAAGATGCTTTTAAGGAATCAACGATTGATGAAATTACACATGATGAGAATCTACATAATTTTTCGGTAATTCACCCGCATCGTCCCATTGATAAGTCTTTTGAACAGGTAAATTCAATCCCTGTGTCAGTTCTTAGGCTGAAAAGTTTTATGATTTGCATGATAAATTCAAGGGAGTGCCTAATTGCAAGATAAACAGGTCTAACATGCATTATGAAACCATTAATTTGGGCACATAATCGAATCTTCAAAATATCAACTTAGGATCAGACCGCACTTCAAATGAAAAATTGGCCTTCCTGAAGCTGTTTAGTGAATTCAAAAACATGTTTGCATGGTCTTATGACGATCTAAAAACTTTTGACACCCAAATCATACAACATGTGATCCCCATGAAGCCTCAGTCAAAACCATTCCAGCAGAAATTAAGGAAAATGGACCCTGCCCTAGAACCAGCAGTAAAGAAAGAATTGAATAAGCTACTTACTTCCCGGATCATATTTCCTATACGCCATACGCAATGGGTGGCTAACCTTGTTCCTGTTAGGAAGAAGAATGGAGATATTCGTCTATGTGTGGATTTCCGAAACCTAAAGCGATCATCAGAAAAGGACAACTACCCTGTTCCGCCCATGGAGAAAATCCTTCAAAAGGTGTCAGGTGCTCAAATGCTGTCTTTATTAGATGGTTTCTTTGGGTACAACCAAGTTCTTGTTTCCCCTGCAGATCAGTTGAAAACCACTTTTAGGACACCTTGGGGAACCTATGCCTACAGGAAGATGCCTTTCGGCTTGATAAACGATGGGGCTACATTCCAAAGGGCGATGGACGCTGCTTTCAGAGGTCTGATAAACCATTCTGTCGTTGTATATTTGGACGACGTTACTGTATTTTCAAAAAACAGGTCCGATCACATCTCACACTTACGAAAAGTGCTTGAACGCTGCAGGAAATTTGGTATTTCCTTGAACCCCAAAAAGTCAATATTTGCAGTAACTGAGGGGATTTTGCTAGGGTTTGTGGTGTCAAAAGAAGGGATCATGATCGATCCAGAGAGAACGGAAGCCATCTCTAAGATTCCTTTTCCTGCTACCAAGAAATTCATGCAATCCTTCTTGGGAAAGATAAATTTCATAAGGAGATTTGTTCCAAGTTTTTCTAAAATCGTGCGTCCAATACAGAATATGATTGAAAAAGACAATAGTTTTTCATGGGGGGATAGAGAAAAGCAGTCATTTATCAGGATTAGAGAAGCCTTAGCTAAAGCACCCGCACTTGTGAGTCCTGACTTTAAGAAAGATTTTATTCTCTATACTTTTGCATCTGACATATCTTATGCAGCTGTTCTTACTTAGAAGAATCAGCAGGAGGATGAAGTACCTATATCCTTCATGAGCTCAAATTTAAAGGGAGCTGAAATAAATTATCACGAAGTGGATAAACAGGCTTTTGCTGTGTTCAAAGCAGTAAAACATTTCCGCCCTTATCTCCTTAAGTCAAAAACCAAGGTAATTGTTCCATTTAGTGCTGTAGGAAATTTGTTGGTACAAAAGGACCTTGGAGAAAAAAGAGCACATTGGATGGCTGCTCTTCAGGAATATGATCTAGAGATTAAACCCTCTCAGGTCATACAAGGTTTGGGGTTGTGTAAGTTGGATGCTGAATCAGTACATCTCCCTGCTGACCAGAATGACATGCCTTTAGATGATGTTTTATTGCAGAAAGAAATCAGTTTTATCCCAGATCCTGTTAGCTCATGGTATACTGAAATTCACATCTATCTGGAAACTGGCACTGCCCCAGATCATTTAGATCCAAAAAAGAAAAGAGCAGTAATATTTAAATCAGCACCCTATCAATTGGTAAATAATGTGATTTTCAAGAAAAATGCAGATGGAGTTTTGCTTCATTGTCTAGAGAAGGAAGAATCTGATTTAGTTTTAATACATTTGCATGATGGGCCCGCTGGTGGCCACTTTGGTGGTAATACTACTGCTCATAAAATTCTAAGGACAGGCTATTTTTGGCCAACTCTGTTTAAAGATGCTCATGCTTTCGTTAGAAGGTGCCAAGATTGTTAGACCGCAGCTGGCAGAGTTAAAAAACCAGCTTTTCCTTTGCAACTTGTGATGGTGGACAGGCCTTTTCAACAATGGGGAATTGATATCATTGGACCAATGAATCCATCCTCCTCCCTTCAACATAAGTATATTATAACTGCTACCGATTATTTTACTTGATGGTCTGAAGCTGAACCCCTGCGAGTGGTTAATACGAATTAGGTATTGCATTTCCTTTAAACTAACATAATCACCAGATTTGGAATGCCTGAAACTCTTGTATTTGATAATGCATATTATTTTTCTTCTGGAGAATTGACTGAATTTGCTCTAGAAAAGGGAATTAGGATTAGATATTCAGCAAACTACTATCCACAAGGAAATGGCCTTGCTGAATCCACAAATAAGAATTTGCTGAAAATTTTGAAAAGATCCATAGTTGAAAATCACAGGAACTGGCATACTGTCATGCATTAGGCTTTGTGGGTTGATAGAGTCACTCCAAAATCATCTATTGGTAATTCTCCCTTCTTTTTGGTATATGGAGTAGACGCTATTCTTTCTCCAAACATGTTTTTACCTTCCTTACAGCTTGCACGAGCTGTACAAGAGACTAAATGTTCAGCCATCGAAGAAAGAATTAATCTACTGTTGAAGTTGGAAGAAGAAAGAGAAAAATCCAAGAAACACTTTGCGAAACACCAACAAATTATTAAGGCATGGTTCGATCATGGCTCGTCCTCAAATCGAGAATTGCAAGTAGATGATTTGGTTTTGAGATGGGACAAAGCACATGAGGATAAAGGGGAACATACCAAATTTCAACGTCTTTGGTTAGGCCCGTATGTTATAGCAGAAAAGCTTGGTCCAAATACCTTCCGTTTAAAGACTTTACAAGGACAACTCGATTCCCTTCCGGTAAATGGGCATGCCCTTAAAAGGTACTTTCAATAATTGCACATCATCGAATCTTTCCATTGTATATTTCCATCTGTGTAGATTTCTGTATATAAGATTGTTGTTTATGTTGATTTTTGGTTGGAATATTCGATCTTATACTTACTAATTATTTTCGTTATTATCACCATCATAATGCTTATTCACAATTCTAGGTGATAGATTATGAAAATAATCCAACTCTTTAGATCATTTACTGTACATAAGTTTGTTTTTGCCTCTATGAATATTTGTTTTTTTTAACGCATCTCCTTTATTCGATCACAAGATTCAACATGAAGCATTCTGCGCGGACTTAGAACCCGATGATTGAAATGCATACCAGACTGTAGTCATTGATGATGACAGGGAGTATTGGATCTCTAATAAGTGATTTGTTTCTAGATTTGTGGCAATTTAAGCCTCCACAATTTTGTTGTCAGCAGTCCTTGATTGTTGTCTTTGAGTGTCTTCTTACAGATCAAATACTTCGGGTAATTTATTTACTGATTTCAATAGATGTCTGCTAAGCTCGAAAACTTGTTGAAGATATCTGGTTATCTCTAAGCACTCTTGAGAAGTCTCTGGTTTCCTTCCCACCATTTTTGGGAATACATATGGTCATTCGACTAGGACAATACTCTTGAAATTAGGTGAACATGAAAAGTATTATCAGAAAACAGGAGGTCTCATCACGAGCCGGTCTGCTTATGATCATAAATTCTATTGGAATGACGTTGTCAAAATTTGGTTACCAAGCCAATGACACCGACTCTCGGTTTAATAACTGAGAGACAGGAAGTCTCATCACGAGCTGGCTTGATCAGTTTCTGGTAGGGTTGGTGAATAAGGCTATCTATTTGGTCACCAAGCTAAGATAGTGTTTCTGATTAATTCTTTTCGTGTTTGTCTCTGTGAATATGATTTTTATATATACTAACAAGAAAAAAAAGGAGTATTATCTGATGTGTTTCTTTAATGTGGGGGAAAACCAACTGATGTTCTTGAGAAGCCATATCTATATGGGTATTGGTTAACCTATTTTTGACCTTGTGGATCTACATTGGAATTAAGTCATCTTGCTTTTTCCCGAGTCTGATTAGGATCAAAACACTCAAATGACAGTCATAGGGTTGTTATAGAAATATGTTGAGGTCCAGTCACATGTTTAGACTGTTTTGAATTTGAATCACTTAGGTAGAGATTCGATATTTGATGGCATCATTTGTGATTATCTGAAGTTTGAATGGTGTTTTCTTACAGAGATAACTGGTTCGGCCCCAAAATGTCTCCAATTGTTGGCAGGCAACACCCTTCGGAGCATTTTTTAACACAAGTGATTTGAAGATTGATAATTTTCAAACAATATTGGTTCTTTTTGTTTGGATCAAAAAACTCATCATGGATATCTTAGGAGGGCCCTAAGAATCTTTGATTCTTAAGGAACTCCTGACAGAAACTTACTTGAGTTATTGATTCGGATTGGTTGAACATCAGTAATAGCAAAATTTGACTCTTATGATCTTAATTCTTCATTTATGTCAATCATCAGGAGGACTATAATTACAGAATATTAGTAGCTCCTATTTTTTCCACTCATCACTCATGTCTGATTAAAATCAAATGAATTTATAAATTATTAATTCAAACTAGTTCCTGCATGATGTGATAACTGCTATTGTCTGATTCATATGGAAAATTTGGTAAAACTTCATCACTTCTGAATTATTTATCTTATCTTAGTTGTCATAAGTTTTAAGGTGAATTTAATGTGATCTTCATGAACCCTACTATATTATATGCTCATCGCTTATTTCAAATTCATATTTCTGAAATAGATTGGTATTAGAGTTTGTGATGAAGGTCTAAAGTCACTTTCTAGGTTTTTGACATTGGTTTGGTCACATTATCAAATTATTCTCTGATCAATTTTCACCTTTACCCTAAGATATTGATTATATGCTAAGGTGATCACATTATGATGATTGTATTCGATAAATGAAGGATTAAGGTTTTTTGAAATTATTTAGTCATGTGTTAAAAAACGATGAGTTAACCTCCATTATCAACACGTTATGAAATCACAATTAATGATGAAGTAATGGTGGAACTAAGGTTTTGGTAGTCGTGTCGTTTGATGGTTGCTATATGTCAATCCTTAATCATGCAAACATCACTTGCAATAACTCGCCTATGTGACTCTGCTACGGCTCATTATGTTTTGGTAAGTTGTTTTCGAAACCTCTTGTCTCTGCCAATTCACGTTATGATGAAATTACAGGAAGGTTTTCAGGGTTTTGATAAAATAGGGTATTTCGGAGTATTGTTGGTAATGCCTATACTGTTGATAAATCGATTGCATCTTGTAATCTGTGTTTCGAAAACCCTAGAGGTTTGTGTATCTGCTGCCATGGCTCCAGTGTCTAGGTTCGAACTTATTGGTGACGAATATCTATATTTTGCTCCCAAGTGTCGAGAGATCGTATCGAGGTTTGGATGGTTGGAGTTCCTTCGGAAATTTTCTAGTTTTAATATGGCAGTATCTAAGGCATTCGCAGAGTCATTCGATGGAGTTCATGCACATGTGGGAGACGTTGAAATCAGGCTGTTGGAGAAATTCATTTCTCGAGCAATTTGCTTGCCACAAATTGGTGAGAAGTGGTATAAAGGAAAGCATATTAAGAGTGACCAGTGGAAAGGGTTTCTTACCCCTGCTCATTGACAAACCAAGTTCAAATCCGGATTCCCCTCCCGGTTATTAATGAAGAAATGGAGGGCTCTTCTGGAGCTAATCATCAAGTATGTAACTTGCGAAGGTAGGCTGTCTCAGACACAATTATATCACCTTCGGCTATTGTTGATATTTAAGGGGTACCCTATGAATATGCCCTTTTTCTTTTTGAACAGTTTGCATAAAATGGCATCCACTTATCAGTATAATGTTGGGGATAAAATTAGGAGTTTATTCCACCATGGGTTAATTAAAATTCTTGTGTCCAGTCGGTTGGAAGAACTAGGTCAGACCTGGGATTCTTTCTTTGTGTGAAATGGGTTTGGGGTTAATGAGGAATGGCCCAAACATAGGCCTAGGGTTCGCTGTAGGCGTGTAAATAATGAGGAAGCTGAGCTTGAAATCGAGGACTCTGGTTCTCAGGATGATTTGGGGGATGAAGGGTTTCAGCCTGACCAAACCCTAAGTCTTGATGATGTAAAAATTGAGGTGGAAACTAGTGTTGAAACTCCTGCAAATAATTCTCTAGGTCGAGGAAGGAGACCCTCAATTCCCATAACCTATCATGACAAGAATTCTTCTCATGCACAGGTTGATATGAAACAAACAGAGGCTAAAGATCAGACTAGCCGTGCTATGAGCAATCCGGCTATACGAAGAACCACACACAGTATGACAACCACTTTGCTTGCCAGGAGGAATTTGAGTGTTGGGGATATCTCAGTTATTGAGGTGAGTGACTCTTCAGTCGTTCGACCACATCCATCTCCCATAGGCCCATCTATGCTAGATCTTAAATACGTTTCTATCTCTGCAAACAAGGTGGTTGATAGTCAACAAGAGAATCGTGAGGGTGACCAAGAAATTGACAGAAAGCCTTACTTAAATGAAGAAGCCCGAATAAACTTGAAAAGAGAGTCGAAGGACCAAACTGATCCAAATCCTCATGCCCAATTGATTTCTTCCCTGCAAACAGATTTACAAGAAGGACAAGTTATACAAACAATTGCCTTGGAAGAAATTACATCTTTAAAAGCTGAATTGATCACTTGGATTGAGAAATGGGATGTGTTAAGAGGAAAAAAGTTGAAATGCAAAGAACTGATTAAAAGGCTTTTGTTAAAGAATCAAAGATTGAAAAGACAGAATAGGATTAACAGGACCATGGCTGTCAGGTTTAGAGCTAAACTGAATCAAGCTAGGAGAAGTGTACCTATTCGATTCTCAGTCGAGTCGGCCTTAAAAACCTGATATTTTGTTTTTCCAGTGACTTCTAAATTTTGTCTTTTGTATATTACATTATTCCTACAGAGGATTTTGGATAGATCCTTAAAGGTTAGTGATATTTTTGGTTCGTCAGTTTTGGTTTTCAATTCACGGTCTAAATGATTAAATTGAGATATCTACAGAATTAAAATTCTACAGATATCTCGCTCATGCTTAATTGATCATCATTAAATCTTGCTAAACAACTTTTTGTTAATATTTACAGGTGTCAAAGAAATTGTTGGGATAAAAATGGATGTTGGTTTACACTCGTTTCTTTTGACTGTACGTGGCTACTCAATGAAGAATGTTCGGTATTTACAACTGATTTGATGCTCAGTGATTACCTCGTTCCTATTTCTAAGCTTCTATTGGCATGGATTATCCAATATGGTGTTACTATGATTTGGAGAGTATAACGTTGGATTTTCTCTAGTAAGTTCACCTCTTGGCGTATCTTTCTCTCCGGATGATTTTGTAACAACATGCCTATGATTCTGGTCGTGGTTGAACCATGTTTGGATACGATTGGGATTTTTCCTGAGGAATAGGATTTCTAGTTAGTCAATTGTAGTCTTTTAATTTCCTTTATAAGCAACTTCTGAACTGAAGCAAGGGGTTGGAATCCTGAAACTTGTGATGAACAAATATAATACAACACTTAATATTATTCTGTATATTTGTGTTCCTTTAGAACTATTTCTGAGGATTACTATATTTTACAGACCTACTGAAGACATTAGCTAAGTCTATCAGTTATATCATGCTGTCTTAATGTTGTTTTTCCTGTGTTGAATTTCCTTTTCATATATATGTATCTTTATATTATATGTGAAAGCACTTTTTTTAATGGATTCTGAACAAAGTACTTAGTGTTGAAGTATGAAGGATTAGTTGTCATGTAGAAAAGTAAGTAAACTTCTTCATGTTTCTTTTCTTCAGTTGATAATGATATGATTTTATACAAAGTATTGACTGTGTGAGTAGAACTTTATTCATTTCAGCGTTAGTACCTGAGTGTATTTTTCATGCTTCAATACTGTGTTAAATTTATTTCGATTATGAGTTTTGTTTCATTTTCAAATTAATAAAATTTTATTGTAAGTTGATTTAGATCTGTCTCTGCTGAGAGTAGGCTTTCCTAACATTGCAGGATCATAGATCAAATTTTTAAATAAAACTTGTTATCATATTACTAATTCCAGCTTCCAGTTTGGGATAGTTATATTGCATCTTAGGTCATTATAGATAAGGATTAGGAGCTACTATTGTTTTTTTGTTTTAGCTTAAAGGTATTTTTTAGCATTAGTTAGTCATTTTAATTAGATCTTTTGAATTGAGTGAAGATTTGATTAAGTAGAATTTACCATCTACACCCCAAGAGACTCTCTACCTTGAGAGCATATTTTACAGGCAGCAGGGCCTTTATCCCGTGAAAAACAGTTACACCAAACACATACAAGATTTCAGTAAATCGAGTGTGTGGGCATTTTTTTAGTAGTTGGCCACAAAACCCCATAGGTCACATTTCTTGGCCAACAAGAACCTAGCATGCCACCTATCCATACTAATGTTCTTCTACATCTCTTCCAGGTCTAATGACTATTCTCCTTCCACTCACTGACTCAATGCTCCTAGGTTTCAGGAAAAATCTCTCAGAATGTAGGATATCACATTATCAAGATAGTCCAACTAGTCCAAATCTTGTTGGCAATGGAAAATCTAATGACTAGTCCAAGCCAACGAGTTAAAAGAGGTATACTTAAAGTTTGTGAATAAAACATGACTTCATACCAAGTTATATCTATATGACAATATTCCAATATCCATGCAATATATACAATATAAACATTTTAAAGTTTTAAACAATGATTTCACTTAAATATGTGAAATAACTCTTTGATAGCTTGACAAAGATTAAAGTCCTTGGTCTTGTTGGTCCTATGGGTGAAAGGGGTTAGTTATCCACCTGTATGGTACACCTTGGTCTTATGGGTATGAGGGTTTCCTTATCTTCTTATTGTCACCCCCTTGTGGGCATTATTGAAGCCCCTTTCGAGGATATCCCAAGCCCCTTGCGGGCATTATTGAAGCCCCTTGTGGGAATTATTGTAAACATTGTGTTGGCATATTGTAAATACTGTGCATGCATATTGTAAATACTATGCAGGCATATTGTAAACACTATGATATTTCAAGATTATATCATGCTTATTATATTGTGGCAGGGGGGTACTCAGAACACGCCCACAGTTTCTAGTCAAGTAAACGTGATTGTCATATTAACACTAAATTTTTTCTTCATTAATCACGTTTATTAAACATGGTTCAATTTTTAATTTTCAATATGAAGGATGACCGTGGGAAATCCCCAATGCTGTCCCATCAGGTTAATGTTAGCCTAATAGTACCTAAACATGAAGTAATTTTTTATATTAAATGCATGTTTTTTTTCACGTGAATTTTTGTAATTATAAAAATAAGTTAACTACTTTTATTGATTGATGTTTATAGAGATCACCACATCACAATGATGAGGTGGTCACCGAGGTAGATATTTTTTATTCAACTAATCCAATGGGAACTGTGAAGAAGGCTTGGAAAAAATCCAATCAAGAACTTCTTACACTAATAAAAATCAGACCCATGACTGAAGATATCAAAACAAGAATTGGTGGCTTGAGGCAAACAATAGTACAATACAGGGTAAGTGGCATCTTTGAAATATTTTACGAACTATGATATATATTCATTTATGTTATTTTATTTCTCTATTTTTTATATGATCTAATCAATTAAAATTTTCTTTTTTGTAGGAATTTTTGGAGACAACACATGTGCATACAGTATGTAGATGTCGGTATTGGTAGTAGCGATGATTCAACACAGTGTCCATATATCGTACCAATGAGGCTATTTGACTCTCCTGACCAACAATTCCCTTTAGATGCTATGACCTCACCGGATGTTGGAGATCAGCAGGGCCCTTCACCCAATACTTCACAGGATGTTAGAGAAGAATTAGAGGAAATTTCAACTCAAAATGGGCCTCCTAAAATGAACTAATAAAATAATACTTAAAATAATAAAATAATATTTTTTAATTTTGGAGGAAGAAAAGAAAAAAACTACTTTTTTGTTTGTATTTTTGACATATCTCCCTGTGTTTTTACTCAAATTTCAATTGAGAGAGCTCGTTGGATGCGGAATTAAATTCTGCATCCAACGAGTACCCACTTGGCATACTTTTGACGGACCCCGCTACCCCAAAAACAAGAAATACCTGAAAAAATGGAATGATGATGTCATCATTCCATTTTTTCAGGTATTTCTTGTTTTTGGGGTAGCGGGGTCCGTGAAAAGTATGCCGAGTGGGTACTCCTTGGATGCGGAATTTAATTCCGCATCCAACGAGCTTTCCCAATCGAAATTTGAGTAAAAACACAGGGAGATATGTCAAAAATACAAACAAAAAAAGTGTAGGGAATAAATTTTCCGTGCACTTTGAAACCAATTAGAATTAAAAATATTGTCCGACCTAGCAAACCCTAGTTTCCGTAGCCGACCTACCGGTTCCAGTATTTAACTTAGGTTCTCACTCTCTCCACATTCGACTTGTCCTGATGATGGATCCTAATATGGATTCGAAACGTCAACTTGGTTATTTCGATACTGTGGTTTCTCCGATTACATCACCAATAACCTATCACCACAGAAATTTGGCAACAGACAAAAAAAGTAGTTTTTTTATGATACCTATCCCCAAATTTATATTAAAAAAGTGTTTAAGACCTATATGGTATTTCAAATTTGAAGCAATTTCATTGGCTAACACACGATGACATGGAATTTGAATAAAAGTTAAAAGGCCCATTTTGAGTTGAAATTTCCTCTAATGAGAGCAGCGTCGAATGTGAAAGTTGTTATCTTGGAGAAGTACGTGTGGTTAGCAAGGGATCATTTTCCGTTACATTCTTGGCAGAAAAGGACCGTGTTTCAATCAAGATACCAAATATTGCAGGTATTATTTAATTAATTCGGTTTGTTTTCATGTAATTCAAAGCCACATACCTCAAATTATATTTAATTAATGATCATATTGTTTTTGCAGGAAACAATGTTTTTTGTAAGAGTTCATGAAAAGGCGTTGGAGATTTTTGGGCCCACCATTCGTACATGGTGGAATGCCCAAAATGACAAATTGAAAGATGATTTAATGAACCACATGGTTAACTTGTTTGGTGATACCTTCAACAAAAAAAGTGTCACCACGACAGCTAGCTTAAATTTGAATATGTCAAGGCAGATTATAGGGACAATTTGCAAATTAACACTAAATATGAGCGTCATCTGATGGTCCCAGAGAAGGAGTGGAAGACGCTTATGCATGATGCAAAGGAGAAGGCATTGAGAAAACAAGGAAAGACTAGGCCAATCGGTTCAAGAAGGTATGCCACATCATATTTTCAATGGAAAATGTTCAATTTTTTTTTTTTAATTTTAAATATATTTAAGTTGTGATATCTAACATATTTGAAACTTTTCATAGGCTCTTCGACACCTCTAAAGTGACAACGAAAAAAGTAGAAAAACACAGACAGGACAAACAGGGCCAGGGTGGATATAAAAAACTAAGAGCACGAATTGTAAGAATCGAACGATCATTATTTGTACCCAAATTTTTTGTATCTGTAGCGAACAAATAATTGATTTATCAAAAACAATTTTTATGATGTTATGCATTACATGGAAATTCTTTTGAAGAAGCAACCGTCGAAGAAGACTTGAGGCTTGGCTTCAACTATGGTTTCCAACATGTGTCGGAACGTCGAAAAAGCTTGGGGCAAACCCCAATTTCTCCATTAATGCACATAGACGTAAATAATAAGGCCATCATTATAATGTACTTGTGTAATCTATTCATGAATGATTACATTGAAAAATAAATGTATTTTTTAGTTTTCAGGGTGAGAGCAACAAAAACAACGATTGTAGCGGTACCGAACAAGTACCACATGATGGTGGGGAGTTGCCTCATGTTGGTGACGAGCATCATAGCCATTCAAATATGTATGCTATAAAATAGAAGTATTTAATATGATTTCAAATATATAATTGATGATGTGTAGTAATACATTTTCTTCTGTGAATGACAGAGCATGTACCTTCTCATGCTCAAATGGAAGAGGAACAAATGGTAGAACCAATGAACACTCCATCTGTCTCAGCTAGTCAACCATCAGGTAAATATCATTGTAATGATATTCAAAATAATGAAATATGTATCTCAATAATAACTAAACATTTATATCTATATAACTGTCTGGTTTTTTGTAGATGATGCCCCTCTCCAGCGACCTCCACGCCCTACTACTCGATGTACAAAAAGTATGGTATGGGAGAGCATGTCCACACAATCAATAGAAAGAGAGGGCACACAAATTTCAACGAAAAATGACAATGAATTAGATGTCCCCATCTGGGACTTTATGAAAAAAAATGTAGTTGTATACATTTAAGATTTGTATTTGTATTAGTCGGTGTATAGCTTATTTTTTAATATGTGTGACATCTTCCCATGACTATGGTTATCCTTAAGGGTATGGATACCCCTTGCTGAGTTAACCTGAGAAAGATGAGATGACCACATGAGCTTCCTTATCCAGTGATGATGATTATGAGCTTCCACTCTTTGCATGAGACACATGAGATGTATGACCACATACAGTTGAGAAGGTCGGGTAACCTACCCTCACGTTGACTTGATGTGCATGAGCCTAGTATGATGTCATGTCGCATTGGTATGCTACATTTAATTGATGTGCATGAGCCTGGTATGATGTCATGTTGCGTTGTTATGTTATGTTGACTTGCATATTTACTTGTACGTGATCTTTAGCCTTGTGGTGACTCGTGATTGACCCTTGCATGGTAATGTTGATCTATACAACCCTTAAATATTGGCATCTAGCTTAATGATGACTAGCCTGACCCCTTAGGGGGGGTTTCCACCCTCACGTTGACCTTAAGAGCCCTCCTTAGGTACCATCCACCATAGTGCTACCTTATATAACTTTTTTGGAGTACTTTGCTGTCGTTTTTTATTGTGAGTTGGTCATATGGTTGTGTTGCTCCTGTTTTTTTATTTGTGAGGGTTGGATGATCTATTTTAGGATCTCTTCCAGTTATGGGTTCTCTCCTTTCACAGGTATGTTGGTACATCTGAGTTTCATTCAAGTAACCTAACGCTAAGAGGTTGAAGTCTGTTTAGAAGCATTTTTCCTGAGGATAAGGGAGCTCTGCCCTAACATCTTATGTTGAGTATATAATTGGTTCAGATTTTATATATATTGCTATTGTTATATATTGTTGTATCTCATTAACATCTTATATCTGATATAGATTGATACTGTTATTACTGTTATTGTTTTCAATACTTTAATGGTTATTGTAGCTCATTGTTTCTGGGACATGCTAGACATATAGGATATTGAGGTATGGTTATTTTTGTCCACAAAAATGACATAATTTTAATGTACTATAGAAAATTGTTCCATACTGTTGTTTTTTTACATAGTGGGAGCAAAACACAATATGGGATTATTGTTAACCTTTTCGTACTTGTTAATTTTTCTCAATTGAAAACCTGCATGATAACATTGTTCTAGAAATGGGTTTGTTTTTCAATGATTTATGTTTGCTTGTATTGTCCCAGTTGACCTTTAGATCCAAAAAAATTTATTGTTTGCTTTGTAATACCCATTATAAGATAGAATTTAACTCCTCAAACTCGTAGAATTGACCCCCCCCTCGAGAAACCTCCCCAAGAATTAAGCATATTCATTGGCATATAGTGGGCTACATTAGTGGCTCAATCCAAGACTGCCCAAATCGTTTTGTGCACTCAAGCTGTTTTTTGCTATGTATATTGCATTAACCATTATTGGTATCATGCCAAAAATTTGTATTCCTTTGATATGGCCTTGAGGCTAAGCATATCAAATAATAGTATGACCCAATCATTCAATGTAAAGACTTCAATAGTGATACTCAACCCCAAATATAGGTAGGCACTTTCTAGTAGACTCATCATAGTCATGGACAAGCCCTAGATGCTACAATTAGTCGCAATCACAGTGCAATCAGTAAATCAGGTCTATTGTTGCTATAGCAGCAGCCTTTACCCTTTCCCCGAGTTGTTGTAGCATCCTGCTTCACCCCCCTCGGTCACCCTACAGGGTGCTAGTAACCTTGCCCTTCTTTCCCTTCAACACTACATCCTTGGGAATCTTCCCTATGGCTGTTACAACCTTGTTCATATTGGTGACAATCCTTCACCCTCCTCTCAGTCTAATGCGAGTCCCTTTATTACACTGTGTGACCTTTACCCATACCTTAGGGTTTCCCTTACAGTGGCAACCCTCTTTACTTAAAACCCAACTCTTCTCTTTGTGGGCCATACCTTTGATCCCTGCACACAAAACAATACAGTTGTTAGAAGGTCACATATTGTTTGACACTACTACATCTAGATTGTTTTGCATATTCACTTATGCTTATCCAGTTATAACATACTATTAAGTCTAGTTGATTCAATGCAGAGAACCAATGAGATTGGATTATTCTATTTGGCATTTTTAACAGACTTACCTAGGCCATAAACACTATAGAAAATATTAGAAAGATCTTGGAAGCGAAGAGAATTGCCTTCCATTTTTTTTGATGTATGTCTATGTTGTATCCTATCTGTCGACATTTAGTGTTTAGATGATATTCCAAGATGTTGGTTTGTTTCACTAGCTGAAACGTGCAATCTCTGTCATCCACATCTGAACATCGCTCCAAGGATTCTCAAAGTTTCAGGAATGGGTCCAAGGCTACCCAAAGTTTCAGGAATGGGTCTTTGTGTCCCATAGGTATGTTAACATCGGATATATGTTATCTATGATGTTTGGTCTTCCCTAAAACATTATAATTTTTTCCCCTTACAATTCTATACATGATTCCAAGGCTGCCCAAATTTATAGGGATGGTTCTGTGTTGGGTAGTTTAAACTCTATGTTGGAATTGGATATATAATAATTAGGATGCTTGTTGTCACCAAAACTTTTATATGTGTTTTCACCAATGATAGGTGAGTAATTGAAATAAATACATATATCATAAATAATAAGTATACAAAGGGAGAATATATGTTGGACACCATATAAGTTACATAATTTTTGTGTTCAAGGCATCAAATTGAATTAGTGTAAGGAATCAAACAGTATGATCCTACATTTACACACCTTCATAAATGCATTCAATCAATACCCACCTTCAATGCTTTTCAATTTCATTTATACAAAATTTAAACTTCCCTTAAATGCTTATTACTTCTTGGCATGGATTACCTAGGGTCTGTTATCAGTGCCCAATAAACTGCCAACGTCTTTCAGTTAATCCATGCGTAAGTTATAATGCTTTGTGTGTATGAGAGTTGCACTTATCTTCCCTCCATAAATTGTAAAATAAAAATCTAGAATTATTCCACATGATTCCATGTAGATGGGTGCACATATCATTTTTCAATGTTAACGAGATGTCTCGGTTTTAGATGTTTGATAAAACTTTGTTGGCAGCACAATTTGTTCCATATCCTTTGCCAACATTTTCAATCTACTAGCATAAATTCTTCTCTTGCTCATTCTCCACCATGTTAGTGGGATGGACCTAGATGTTTGTATGGATCCCTAACCTTTCCAATTCTAGGGTAAAATAACTAGTCTCAAATATCTCACCAACCTCCATATGTTATCCACCAACATTGAATTTTGAGACTTGTATGGAGCCTGCATGGACACTTATATAGACCTACATGGAAGATCTACACTATGCACACTTGCTAAAGACTAGTGTCTCTCTTCTCTGGTGGTGCACCCCTTCTGAAATGTGGTCTCTCTCACCGTGATCTCTACTTGACCTTCTAGTGTTTGGCACCACTAGGGAAATTGCTAGATGCGCCAAGTTCCTTATTAGTTGAGTGCATGGGAACACCTTGTGGCTAGACATGGCTTATACAATTCATGTGCAGGATATACATGCCTTAACTGGCCTATTGATGGATGGATAGGATGTATTAGATGCCTTTTAGGGTACCGGTAAGCACAACAAGTACAAAATTGAACCCATCCTATATGACCAGTATGGTACCAAGAGAGGAGGATGGTGTGCCATCATTACCCTTATAAACATTGACTAGGTTGGAAAACTCTAGTTTGACTAGGACGTAGGAGGTGATTTGCATATTCACTTACATACATTCAGTCTGCAAATAAATGCATTTAAGTTGCATAATACATTTACACCAATTCTCCAAATTGGATAAGCAGTTGATTTGGAAAAATGTTTGCAGCTTGTTGAGAAATGCTCTGTAGATAGTTTGAAAATGACCGTTGGACTGATAAAATCCCCGTACTACCTTATAAAATGGGCGTATGCCTCAAACATATGCACGTAGGTCCAAAAAAATTCATGCAAAAATGCACAAAAGGTTGAAAAATGCTCGCATGCATCCATAGCAATAGATGAAGTAAAATGCAGAAAGAAATTAACTACCGTATGATTGCAGAAATCTACATTTGTGAGATATTACTTTTCATTGATTCTGAAGATATATGTGAAACAAATTAAATATCTTGAGATGAAAAAACCAACAGGGTTTTAGGGGGAGCAATTAGTCTACATATTGATAAGGGGAGCAGTATGGTTAGATAAAGAAAAACAAATAAAGTGAAGCAGCATTGTGATGTTGTCATTGATGCATGCTTACCTTTTATGAATTTACTAGATGATTGTTGATACATTCATTATGTGGGCATGTCCTTACATGTCATGGCAATTTCATGATAAAATTAAAAACTCGGAAGGTACAACTAAAGTAAAGCTGTTATGGGAAGCCTGAGCTTATAAAGATATTCTTCAACTATATTGTACGACCACTTGGATGGAGATGAATGTCCATAAGTCCTTGATTTGTCTGAATTGTCTGCTTAATCATGCCATCATAGGTGCACTAAAAATGCCCGCAGCTAGTTAAATATGCCCACATTTAAGTTGCATAATACATCTACATCAATTCTCCAAATTGGATAAGCAGTTGATTTGGAAAAATGTCTACAGTCTGTTGAGAAATGCTCACAACCAGTTTGAAAATTCCCGTTGGAATGATAAAATGCTCGCACTACCTTATAAAATGTCCACATGCCTCAAACATATGCATGCAGGTCCAGACAAATGCCTGCAAAAATGCAAAAAAAATTTGAAAAATGCCCGTTGGCAGCCATAGCAATAGATGGAGTAAAATGCATAAAGAAATTAGCTACAATATGATCACATAAATCTACATTTGTAAGATATTACTTTTCATCGATTCTGAAGATAAATGTGAGACAAATTAAATATCTTGAGATGAACATACCAATAAGGTTTCATGGGGAGCAATTATTCTACATATTGATAGGGGTAGCAATATGGTTAGATAAAGAAAAATAAATAAAGTGAAGCAACATTATGATGTTGTCATTGATGCATGCTTACCTTTTATGAATTTACTAGATGACTGTTGGTACATTCATTATTCAGGCATGTACTTACATGTCCCGGCATATAGTATTCATGTGTGGGTGCTTGCATACTTATGTGGGCATGTCCTTACATGTCATGGGCATTTCAATGATCTGCTGGCATTTCAACACCTCCCGCGGGCATCTTTCCACCTCTATTTCAATCATTTTGGGGTTCAATGAGCATTTATCTATTACCCTGTGGGCATGTTTAACTAGATGTGAGAATTTTATCTTAGTATTACATGCATAATGCAATAGTTGCAGGAATTATGTCCATTAAGTGCGGGCTTTAAATGTCTTCAAAAGTTTTCACTAGCTCAAAGTTATACCTGGAAGCAGGGTTGATAGGGGTAGCAATATGGTTAGATAAAGAAAAGGAAATAAATTGAAGCAACATTGTGATGCTGTCATTGATGCATGCTTACCTTTTATGAATTTACTATATGACTAGTGATACATTTATTATGTGGGCATGTCCTTACATGTCACGGGAATATAGTCTTCATGTGTGGGTGCTTGCATACTTATGTAGGAATGTCCTTACATGTCACAGGCATTTCAATGATCTGTTGGAATTTCAACACCTTCTACAAGCATCTTTCCACCTCTATTTCAGGCATTTTGGGGTTCAACGGGCATTTATCTATTACCACGTGGGCATGTTTTACTAGCTACAAGAATTTTATCTTAGTCTTGCATGCATAATGCAATACTTGTGGGCATTATGTCCATTAAGTGCGGGATTTAAATGTATTCAAAAGCTTTCACTAACTCAAAGTTTTACCTAAAAGCATGGTTGATAAGGGTAGCAATATGATTAAATAAAGAAAATGAAAAAAATTTAAGAAACATTGTGATGTTGTCATTGATGCATGCTTATATTTTATGAATTTACTAGATGATTGTTGATACATTCATTATGCAGGCATGTCCTTACATGTCACAGGCATACAATATTCATGTGTGGGTGCTTGCATACTTATGTGGTCAAGTACATACATGTCACGGGCATTTCAATGATTTGCTAACATTTCAACACCTCCTATGGGCATCTTTCCACCTTTATTTCCAGCATTTCATGGTTCAACGGGCATTTATTTATTATGTTGTGGGCATGTTTAACTAGCTGCAAGCATTTTATCTTAGTCTTTCATGCATAATGCAATTCTTACGGGCATTATGTCCATTAAGTGCGGGATTTAAATGTATTCAAAAACTTTCATTAGCTCAAAGTTATCCCTGGAAGCAGGGTTGATAGGAAGTAGGTGAAGTATTTTTTGTGTAAGACCGTCCATCATAATCAATCGGTGGAGGGAAGATAGGAGCAAACCTTGATTGTATCTATTAATAAAACCATGTCTGCAATTTATGGAGGGAAGATATGAGCAACTCTGATACACACAAAGCATTATGTCTTCTGCTAGAAAATGAGTTAACGGATTCAATGAAAGTAGTTGACTTACCAAAGACATCTTTGTGGGAAAAAAATTATACTTATATTGGATCTACTACTAGTTTTTAACCGCCTTGTCTGAAGCTACCTCAACCTATGCTTTTCCTGGTGCCTTAGTGGCCTTCAACTTTGCTTATGGGTCTCGATCTCAATTTATCAATGTCCATCTGCATAGATTTTGGAGATGAAGGGGTGGAGAACCTTGAGCATAGAAAACCCCCAAATCTAGGAGAGATCAAAATTGAGCTGAAGCCCGATTCCCACACAATAAAAAGCAGTCTGTAGGAAGAACCCCTACTACAAAAAATGATTCAAACAAGAAATTGATCTGTTTCTGGTGCAACTTAAGGGGTTTTCCATGCTCACAATCTAGCTTTCTGGTTGTGTTAAGGAAGGGGCTCATTAAATGAACAAGAGCTTATTCATCTCAATAGTAGGATTCTCAACCAAATCTCCCTGCTTTTGGTTAGCCTCTATCTCCTCTGCGTGCGGCCTATAGCTATATTTCTGGTTGTGTCAAGGAAGGAGTTCAAGTGATATATAAATGTACAGTGTCCAAATATATTGATGACCCTTTGGTCAGTTTTGGTATTTGCGGTCTCTATAGGCCTTCCTACCATATTTGTCAGTGGGGACTCCCAAGTTATCATTAATTGGGAAAACTATATGGCATGTCTAGATGTTGTGGACCTGGAACACTAGTGTGATCACATCACTGAGGTAAAAGCTTCCTTTCTCTCCATAAAATTTCAACACATTTATAGGGAGCACAATATGAGTGCTGATGTTTTATCCAAGGAATCACTTTCCATTAGAAGAAATTTCAGCTCAAAATGGGCCTTTCAACCCTAATTCAAATTCCATGGCATCATGTGTTAGCCAATAAAATTGCTTTAAATTTGAAATACCGTATAGGTATTAAAAAAAAATTTAATATAAATTTGGGGATAGGTATCATAAAAAACTTCTTTTTTTGTTCGTATTTTCGACATATCTCCCTGTGTTCTTACTCAAATTTCGATTAGAAGAGCTCGTTGGATGTCATCATCACATTGTTTTAAGTATTTCTAGTTTTGGGGTAGCAGGGTCCGTCAAAAGTATGCAGAGTGGGTACTTGTTGGATGCATAATTTAATTCTGCATCCAACGAGCTCTCTTGATCAAAATTTGAGTAAGAACACAGGGAAATATGTTGAAAATATGAACAAAAAAAATAGTTTTTTTCTTTTCTTCCTCCAAAATTAATAAATATTATTTTATTATTTTTCTTAAGAGGCCCATTTTGAGTTGAAATTTCCTCTAACGTCTTGAGATGGGAAAACTCTCATATATTGAGATGTTGGATGGAGAGTCTATTGGGAGCAATACCATCCTGTTCTTTTAAGTTATGTTATTCAACATACTTGTTGTGGCTTACTCATCTTTCTTAGGAAAGATTCGAGTTTTTTTGAGCCTTTGACTACTCCTTTTGATGAGTTGTTTTCATGGCATATAAATGCCATAGTTCGTGAGAATTTTCACTAGACCACCTAAGTGCGTCCTTGGATAAGCCTTCGGGGCTCTTTATGTGCTTCTTTGGACTATGTGAAGTGTCTTTTTGGTGCTGGATTGAGGCTTGCTTTTGCACACCATTTGATGTTGGACTGTAGGGTACTTTTTTGACATGGACTGGGTACTTTGTATTGATAGAACTATAAGAAATAAGATATTTTTGAAATTATTGAAACCTGTTGAAAATGTAATTTTGAAGTTATAAAAAGTGTTTGTTGTTTTTACCAATTGGGCTTCCACGATGAATTTGTGGTCTCTGTATCTTGTTGATTATGTTTGTTATTTATTATTTTAAAAGTGGTTAAAATTGTGAAAAACATAACAATACTAATTCACTTCCCCCCACCCTTCAGTATTGTACAATATTGTAGCATTTACATGATTATGGTTATTAATATTTTTGTTTTCATTACCTTTATGATTAATGCAGCTCTCTGTTTGATAGTATTGTGCTTATTAAAACAATTAGTATACCTATATTTATGTTTTTAACAATTTATATGTGAAATGTTTGTTCACTTTGTTGCATAGATTATTTTTTAATATGTGTGACATCTTCCGAGGACTATGGTTATCCTCAAGGGGCTGGACACCCCTTGCTGAGTTAACTTGAGGAAGATGAGATGACCACATGAGCTTCCTTATCCAATGCTGATGATTATGAGCTTTCATTATTTGTATGAGACACATGAGATGTATGACCACATATAGTTGAGAAGGTCGGGTAACCTACCCTCACGTTGACTTAATGTCCAAACTGTCATTTCCTTTTTGCCATGTCATCATCCTTTGTCATCAACATTTATATTCATTTTTTCCATGTCATCATCCTTTGTCATCAACCTTTATATTCCTTTTTGCAATGTCATCATCCTTTGTCATCAACATCCTTTTTCCTTTACTGTTGTACCTTTCATGGCAAACTTGAGGTTATAAAGTAGTTCACATAAATTTATTTCAGAAAATACCTACAAAGAAGCTTCCTTAGAGTGGTTAGTGTTGACAATGATGTTAAACATAGAAAAATCAAGGAAAAATGGTCATGGGTCCATAATATAGAATTATTAAGGAAACATGTTCATGGGTCCGTCCTTATTTCACATATGTGCAATTTCCCTTGTACTACATCCTTATTCAATTCCTTGTATACATGTGTAAAAATAATGTGAAAGAATTTAGAAGTTGCTTCTTTGAGATGAGTAGCCAAGGCCCACCGAGATATACTTTCCCCCTTCATGTTTTTATTTGGAAAGTACTTTCCAATGAGCTAGGTGAAACCTAACCTTGTCCTATTTTATGTGCTACAAGTAGTCAAAACACAACCTATAAATTTTATTGTGTATCCCTTTGGGACAATGAGAAAGTAATTGTTAGCACTCAGAATGTACCCAGGTTGTAAAAGGTATACTCCAAGGTAACAACAAAACCACTTTAGGAAGAAACTGGTATTTTCTTCCAGAGAGGGATCTCTCAATAAAGATTTAACAAGACCAGATTTAAAATAACATTTAAAGATTTATGTATTTGGCTGAAACAATCACATAACCATTGGGCATGGAGTCATATACAATATAAAGATACCACAAAGACATATACATGATATTCATCAAAGGTAAGATAATCATATCATCACCGTCATTCAAATTGATTCAGGTGGAACATAAGAGATGAAGGAACAACCCATTAATACAGAGCATCAACAAGGATGAGTTCTATACCAACTTTAGCAGAAAAAATCATATAATATCTGAAATGATGATCAGAGCATAAACACATGAATTCCAATCATCTAACGCTATATTCCAGATACGAGGAAGAAACAAAATGGAGTGTTACACAAGGGAAATACAATCACATAAAGAAAGAAGCACAGAATGTAATATCAACGACACATGAATCTCTGACAAAACTCTCATGCATTCACTTTCATTCCCAAAACAGATATGTTCTCCAAAATTATTCACCACCCGATGGGTTCCAACCCCCATCTCTTAAAAAAGATGCATATTTATACATAAAATGATCGGTGCTCCAACAAGAAGATCAATAACAGAATGATCGGCTTAATTTAGAGTTTGTAACTGAATTCCTAACCCCTAGGAAGTTTGTTACGACTCCAATCCTAACAGATCATAAAGTACAAATCAACTTGATAACAAACTTTCGCCCATCAGCTCCACGTCTTTTCCTCATCAGCTCCACGTCTTTGCCCCATCAGCTCTTCAGTGCATGACACCTGTTCCTAGGGACGGAGAATATACTTTGTCTTTCCAAACCGCTCCACAACTTTCCACTGCTCCGAACTTGGGGTATCACACTCCATCATTTCCCGAATAGCTACTTCGAGCTCCATATATGCTTCATAGGACTTTCTGGGCAATCTGCTCCTGATGATGGCGAACTTCTGCAGAATCTCGAAGTCTTCTATGAGCATATCCACAATGGTCTTTCCTGTCAGGTTTTTCTCCAAATCATTGAATTTGGTGTGATCCATGCGGCACTGAACAAGCAGGTTATGATAATGTTCCTGTGATAACATCCGCCCTTCTCCATCCCAGAAAGAAGGAAATCCGTCCTCGAACAGTTCTTTAAACTCCTGTTTAAAATTATTAACCTGCAGAAGCAATCCTTCTGATTTATCATGGACCGTTTTGATTAAGTGATGCTTATGGATGATTTTCTTTGCCCACATCACTATTGATACTCTGTCCTTTATGCCCAATTCCTGCAACTTTTGATATGACAGTGAATTTAGAAAATTTAGTGTATTCTGAGCTGTAACAAGAGGTCTTTTCTCCATATGTTTGTTTACCAGTTTTAATCTCTGGTGGGCCAGATTTATCATTATATTCAAATCATCAATAAAATTTAAATAGTGCCGGAACTTGGTAATCTCTATACACAAGGTATCCCAAATGATATGTTTTGCCCCCTGAAGAGGGCCCTTCCCAATGCATTTTTCTTTTAGCTCATTGGATTTCTTCTGTAATTGATTCCTGTCCTGTAGTATTTATTTTTTGCTTTCATTTACTTTGGCCAATTCAGCTTTCATCTTTTCATTCTCTGCTTTCAAATCTTTGATTGCTTCCTTTTTCAAACTCACCTAGGACATTGGCACCAACAAATCATCAGTAGAGAAATCATCTAATGGCTTCTGGATATTTACAATAGACAGGTCCTCACCGGTGGGAGTCTGGCTCATCAACTCTTCCATAATCTCCTTCTCTTCATTCTGATCTTTTTTCATCAAGGAGATTTGGAACAACAGTTCCTCCCTTTCGGCTTCCCACTTCTCTTTTTCTTCCTGTAGCTCTCCGGCTCTTCCTTTGTATTCCATCATCTCTTGATGGACTTTATCCTTCTCTTCTTGGAGAGCTAGTAACTCAGATGACTGAACATGTTCAGTACCTGGGATCTTCAGTTTCTTCTTCAGGACCTAGAGTGCATTATCCTTTTCCTCTAACAACCTCTTGACTGCCTGGGTACTGTCTGAACTAGCAATGTCTGTTTGCAGCTTCCTAATCTGAACAACATTTGCTTTATTTTCCACTCTCTCATGTTTCAACTAAATTTCCAATTTGTCTATCAAGACTTGCAATTTATTAATCCTCACCATGGCTTGTAGTAAGTCTGAGTAGATGATATCGCTGGTTTGTTTGTGGAGTTGAATTTTATCCGGAGTGCTGATTTTGTCTAACCGGATCTCCATTTCAGACATCTTCTTGTCGCTTACCATAGCCATTTTAAAAGTATTCCTCTCAGCATCTCTAGCAGAGACCAGAGAGGTTTTCGAACTGTACAAACTTCTCACCTTCGGGAGCAAATTTCTTGTTTCCTCCATAGACTGTTTCCTCTTCTCCATGTAGCTGGCCTTTAGGTCTTCCTTCGACTTAAACACGTGGCATAATTTCGAACTGTCTACATCAACCTCCGAATTTTTAAAAGAGAATTGACTTACTTGCACCGCTTTCAGGGGAACTAGGGCACCTCTTTTGGAACCATCAGAAACCTCCTCATCTACAATTTCACCACTTTGAAGCAGCTTCGCCCTTTTATGGGGCCCTTCCTCGTCTACATCCATACTCTCAGTTTCAGACAAACTCCTCTTGACCACAATACCAGAACCTTCTGTTATTTGGGTCGCTGTAACAGGTATAGTATGTGTCTCTTCATCAGAATTTGACCTGTCAGTACACTGCAACAAATTGGCCACTTCAGCTAGCCCCTAAATAGCCTGATGCTCAAATGGTTTATTCTTGTTTGCCTATTTTCTCAATGAGATCACATGGTGGGGGTCGTAATTCACATTTACATCTTTTATGAAATCCATATTCTCCAGCAACTTTTCTATAAATTCCAGGGCACCTTTACCTTTAAAAATGAAAGGGCCGACTTTAAGTGGAAATTTAATGTTCGAGGATTTTTTGAAAGCACCAAAGTGCTCTTCCTCAGACAGAAATCTCTGCCTCATGAACTCTAGTGCGAAAATCCTTGGGGTCAAGAAGGAGGGTAGCCTATAAGGCTGACCAGTAAAGCCATATATTCTTAACACTGTGTAACCTCTGTACAGGAACCAGTCCCCCACCCGATCTTCGGGTGACGACTGCATTAGGCATCTCATCTCGTCCAGGACACGGGGCAGGTCCTCATCAAATAACATTTTGTACATTTCGGACATGATCGAATTAGCAAATTCGATCATGTTGATTTGCTTGGGCAAATCAGAAGAGCATAGAGCACTTAAGAATTTCAATTCAGTAACATTAGAGCATAATAGCATGTTAAGCAAGTATGTTTGAAACCTAAAGAACTGGACCTTGGGAAACTCAGTCAACTGAAGGTGGATCGCTTCGGTAAGGTATTCATATAAATTAAGCATAGGGACCGACTGGGACTCAAGGTTTAAAGAATTTATTCTTAACAGGAAACCAAGGATGACATCACCTATATGACAATCGTCATCTAGACCTAACACTTGAAAAACCAGAGACATTACCAATTGCACTTCAACTCTAAAAATGTGCAAGGGGTAAGGCGAGAAAAGGCCTTCAAGGGACTGACCTTCCTTCAGGATACTTGACAAGAATTGACAGCGACTTTCACTTTCACAATTTTTGAAAAACTCAGCAAGGACAGATTCTTTTACAGACTCACAATTTACAGGGTAATTTTCGGGCAGACTAAGGTTTTCTCTGACGACTGAAGCATCAATTTTACACAGTATTTTGGACGCGGACCGACTCACAATAATCCTCTGAGAGGGAGAATAGTTCACCGCACACCACTCGGCAAATTCCGGGAAGTGGAGGGTTTGCTCAAGGGCGAAATGGTACAAAAAAGACTTGCATACATTCAGAACGTCATTTCCCTGAGAGTAATAAGACCACAATTTCTCTTTGCTTGCCGGACACGCTCCCTGTGGATAGGAAGGGGTCGCACACGCCCCTGTGTCTGTCTACTAAAAATTCCTCTCTGTCATCCACGACCTGAACAGACACCCGACTTTCTCTCCCTTGGTCCATTATTTAATTTACAATGGTAATTGGACGAAGGAGTTACAGGGTTTAAGTCCTACCTGGCTTACTGTGGAGGCGTGTGCTCAAAGCGTGCCTGAACTGACAAATGGAAGCTCCCAAATCGCCAAGTCCTTTTCTCCGGGTCTCGAGCAAATAAAATAATCATTTGAGAGGTCAACCCTGCCTTTATAGGACCACACAAGTCGCCACGTGGACAGCATTTATTTTCCGCAACCACCACTTATTCCTAATTGCCATGCACTTCTATCCTCCAGGTTCATTTAAGACCCTAGATCTGATTTCTCTTTAATTTCTGGCCTTTAGATCGCATGCCACGTACCTCGTTCCGCCAGGCACCTTGGTGATAAACGACGTGCCAGTCTCCATCCCGGAATGATCTCCCATCGTCGATGATATCGCCTTTTATCATGAGCCGTTGGATCGGGTGACACGTACCGAATTCCACTGGGCTCCGTCACTTTAACTATCGTGCAACTTTGATCCCCGGAATTATTCTCATCCATTGATGTGATACCCCTTTAACTCTCCACCGTCGGATCATACGCCACGTACCAAATTCCGCTGGGCACTTCGGAATTATCCGCCGCGCTAGTTCACTCTCTGGAAATCATAATAGCCGTTGATTCGATTCACTTTGATTTTCAACCGTTAGATCGATCACCGGGTAACTCATTCCGCTGGGCTCTTTAGGTTTATCGGTCATGCAGGTTCTGGTTCCGGAATTAATTTCAACCGTAGATGCGATCCGACTTCGCCTCTCCGCCGTTGGATTGATTAGCATGTACCCGATTCCGCCGGATTGTGTCATTTTAACCAAGATGCAATTTCACGAAGCGGATTGGATATGGGCCGTGGATCTGCCCGAAACAACCTGATGGCCGCTGATCTGTGCGCCTGATAAACGCCCGGTCAAACCTTTATCTTCCTTGCATCTCTGAGGAGCGGAGAGAATATCAGCCATTGATTTTCTTCCTTCTTCCATCGCGGCTTAGGATCTTCGGTGACTTAATCGCATTTTGCCTATAGCTCCATTTTTATGATATATCCTTTAACCAAAGCATCCAAACAACCATTATTTTTCTTTCTCCACCATGGTTTATTTTCCTCTTGATAAATAATGGTGTTAACAGTAATAACTAGTAAATATGAATTTCTTTGAGAACATCATTAACAATAGTCATTCTGCTTCCACATGATATCCACATATGATACTAGAAATGTATTTGATCTTCAATCCTTCCTATCATACAACCTCAATCCTTGATGCCATATCCAAGGGGTTTGAGAACAAATCTAAGGTACTTCAATCCATCATGAATTTCAACCCTTTGAAAAAGTGAATATTTGTAGTGCACCTATGATGTCATGATCAAGCATACAATTGAAACAAATCAAGGACTTATGAAAATTCATCTCCATCCAAGTGGTCGTACAATATAGTTGAAGAATATCTTTATAAGCTCAGGATTCCCATAACAAATTTACTTTAGTTGTACCCGTCGAGTGTTTAACTTTATCATTGAAATTCCCATGACATATAAGGACATTCCTGCATAGTGAATGTATCAACATTCATCTAGTAAATTCATAAAGGGTAAGCATGCATCAATGACAACATCACAATGTTGCTTCACTTTATTTTATTTTCTTTATCTAACCATACTAATCCCCCTATCAATATGCAGACTAATTTCTCCCCCTACAACCTTGTTGGTCTATTCATCTCAAGATATTTAATTTGTTTCACATATATCTTCAGAATCAATGAAAAGTAATATCTCACAAATGTAGATTTCTGCAAACATAATGTAGCTAATTTCTTTCTGCATTTTACTTCGTCTATTGCTATGGCTTCCTGTAGGCATTTTTCAATGTTTTGTGCATTTTTGCAGGCATTTGTCTAGACATGTGTGCATATGTTTGAGGCATATGGGCATTTTATAAGGTAGTGCAGGCATTTTATCAGTCCAACGAGCATTTTCAAACTGGTTGCAGGGAATTTCTCAACAGACTGTGGACATTTTTCCAAATCAATTGCTTATCCAATTTGGAGAATTGATGTAAATGTATTCTGCAACTTAAATGTGAGAATATTTAACTAGTTGTGGGCATTTTTATAGGTTGTAGGCATGTTTACTCTATTTTCCTGTGGGCATTTTTATTTATCTATTGCCTTGTGGGCATTTTTAACATTAGAGGAAATTTGGGGTCTAAAATGGGCCTTATAAGAAAATGTGCCAAAATAAGTTTTTGTGAGTTGGAATTCAAGAACCAATAGAATTTCAATAAAATAAGTCAACCATAATGGTTGAATTGACATATTTGTCATTAAAAAAAACTACTTTTTTTGTTCGTATTTTTGACATATCTCCCTGTGGTTTTACTCAAATTTCAATCGAGAGAGCCTGTTGGATGCAGAATTTGATTCCGCATCCAACGAGTACCCACACTGCATACTTTTGACAGACCCCGCTACCCCAAAAACAAGGAATACCTGAAAAAACGTGATGATGACATTCTCCCGATCGAAATTTGAGTAAAAACACAATGAGATATGTCAAAAATACGAACACAAAAAGTAATTTTTTTCTTTCTTCCTCCAAAATTAATCAATATTATTTTATTATTTTAACTATTATTTTATTATTTTCCTTAGGAGGCCCATTTTAGACCCCAAAATTCCTCTAATGCTAGTTGAGGGAAGTTTTACTCTCAAGTGCGGGCATATTTGAGGCTTGAGGATATTATTGAGGCATGGCTAGCATTTGTCTCCTCCACTTGGAGGCATGTTGGGGACCCTGCGTGCATTTTAATGACATCTCCTTCACTCATGCGAGCATTTTTCTTCTGCCTATGTGCATTTTTCATAAGATTTCCTGCAAGTATTGCATTATGCATGCAAGACTAAAATAAAATGCCTGCGGCTAGTTAAACATGCCCACATGGAAGTTTTGAACATTTTGTGCATTTTTGCGAGCATTTTCCTTCCATATGCGGGAATTATTTACATCAGTTGGGAGGATGAGCCAAAAATTGTTTTGAATACTTGTTCTATACTTTGCAAGATCTGTCCACATCAATTGTATTCTGCATTCTTGCACCCTTGCATTCACCTTAAGATCCCTCGTTGGGTTCCATCCACCATATTGCTACCTTATATGACTTTTTTGGAGTACTTTGATATAATTTTTTATTGCGAGTTGGTCGTACTGTTGTGCTACTACTATTTTTTATTTGTGAGGGTTCGATGATCTATTTTATAGTCTTTTTCAGTTCCAGGTTCTCTCCTTTTGTATGTTGAGGATAGTTGAGTCTCATGCAAGTAACCTAACACTAAGAGGTTGAAGTCTATAAGCGTTTTTTCTAAGGATAAGGGAGCTCTGCCTTAACATATTATGTTGAGTTTATAATTGGTTCACATCTGATATATCATGCCACTGTTATATATTGTTGTCTTTCATTAACAACTTAGATATGATATAGATCGCTACTGTTATTGTTTTAAGTACTTTAATGGTTATTGTAACTCATTGTTTCTGGGACATGTTGGACATAAATGATATTGAGGT
The DNA here is from genome assembly GCA_001517045.1 of Pseudotsuga menziesii. Classification (NCBI taxonomy): domain Eukaryota; kingdom Viridiplantae; phylum Streptophyta; class Pinopsida; order Pinales; family Pinaceae; genus Pseudotsuga; species Pseudotsuga menziesii. The sequence goes on from LPNX010666861.1 coordinate 148,106, forward strand.
ATGGTTTTTCAATGTTGGACATGCTTGTCTCATTGTTTTATCTTTGAGTTGGAATATTTCAGAAAATAATTATAAAATACAAATGAGTTGAATCTATCTTAGAGTTTGCAACTTTTCTCAAAATGAGTTGAAATGTGCATTAAACATTTTTATGGGTCTTGTGTATTTAAAGTGGCACCTTGTGTAGTCCAGTGAAGTGAAACATGGAGAGGGTCCTGCTACTAGTATAGGACTAGGATGGTGTGCTGCTGACGGTGGATTTTGCTCGAGGATTTGGCCTCTAAAAATCTATTCATAATAGAAAATAAATCCGAATTGGTAATTTGATAAGTTTTATATACAAAAAAAAATATTCTCTGAAGAAGTTTTATGTTTTTGCAACCTAGAAGGTGATTTTGTGAGGGTCAATTCATACCTTGGAGCATAGTGTTTAGTCCCTTTATTCCATCCAATGGAGATGCTACCATTAGGAGACATTCTGAATCTAGCCCATCTAATGAAAAACCGAGTGTTCAAACTTAATTTATTGACTACTTAGCATGATAATGGTGTTTCTTCTAGGCCGAGAATGGTTCAAACTTAATATTATGAGGTAGCATAACATAGAGCTGAAATATTGCATTTGTTAAGTTGTATGAGGTAGGAAAATGGAGGTAAGGTATGATAGAATGATGCCATTGAAAGTAGGAGATTTGGGTTGGATGGATTTTTCTCAATCCTTTGAGGATGCATGTGTGCCATTTTCTCTTTTTTATTCCTAATTATATTTCTCAAGACTTAAATAAATCCTATACTAATAAGTAATATGCTATGTGCTTGAATATTTTGTTGCAAATGGTATTGTAACAAGGATTGTTTAATATTTTTTTTGTTTTTTGAGCAAAAGTGATATTATTTATCAAAACTTAAAAATAATCTTATACCGATATGCTATGAAAATTGAAGGTTTTGTTGCAAAAAATACTCTAGAAAGGCTTCTCTGGTAAATTTTTTAGTCCAAGAAAAGGCCAATTGGATAAGAATCGAGATGTTAGTGGGATGTAGTTGGAAGAGTAAATTTGTATTTTTATTCATTGAATTTATCGTTTATATAACCAACATCATTGCATATCTTTGTTTTTAATCTTCTTTCCATATTGTGAATTGTGATCACTATATATGTTATCCTATATAGTTTCGCGGAGGACATTTAGTCTCTAATACTTGTTTCCTACCAACATCATTGTAAGAGCGTAGAGGAATGCCTAGATTTGAACTCTATATATATATTTTAAAATACATAGTAAACTTCTCTATAGCAATGTACGGGTGTTGTTATAGTGACACAATGAAATTCCTATAGCGACGAATCAATGCTTAGTCGATTCTTTTTGTGACAAAATGCCATCACTATAGTGATGCATTGATGTTGCTATAACGACACCTAAACATCTCTATAACGACAATAGACCATTGCTCTAGCGAGGACTAAGGACTTAGGCATTTCTTAGTTGCAACATACCTTCGTGACTATAGCGATGCATTGACATTGCTATTTTGACAATTGTATGTCTCTATAGCGACGAGTATACGTTGCTCCAATGATGCAATATGACTTAGTAGCTTGATTTTGCCACAATATTCAGTCGCTATAGCGACTTCAATATGTGGCTCTAGCGACAAAAAGAGAGGAGTATACATCTCTCCAGCGACAAAATATGACTTATTTTCTTGATTTTGGCACAATATTATGTCGCTATAGTGACTCCAAGTCGTTGCTCTAGCGACAAATAAATGTCACTATAGCGATGCCTATAGGTTTTTGAAGAAAAGGCCACAATCACCATGTGTCAGCTCTAGTATGTTGCTATAGTGACATAATATTCGAAGTGTGGCTACTGCGATGATAATTTTTCCACAAAAATATGGGCTCCTATTCATCGCTATAGCGACACAAAAGTGTTTCTATAGTGATGATTTGTCGTAGAAAAAATGTTCACATGTACTACTGGTCGAAGTTATTCTTCTTCCCTGTCCTACAGTATGAGAGTAGTTTCTTCATGATTGAGACCAATCCCGAACACCAGTCAAAGATCGCACCTCGTAGATACTCCATTGTTATACACATGTGGGTTCATGTAGATAATTGCAATGTGGATGACCCCAACACTCTAACAATAGTGCTCACAAGCACTTTCAAGGGGAAGTTGGTGATTTGTGCAATCAGTATTCGTGTCCCCGATTTCTGTGTACCAGGATAACATTACATATTGACATAGCCATGTACGCTAAGGATATATCCCTCACAATTGTTGCCACCCAAGTTCATGGGTGCCCCTCGATGAGAGAATCTGGTAATGAAGTAGATGTCTTCTGCAATAATCTCTAGGGGCTCTCCCTGAAGATCAAACTTGACAAGCTCATGATCCCATAACTGTACCAATGCCTCTAGGAATCGAACTTGGGATCTCATGTTTAAAGTTTGGTAGAATTTCAATAATACACACCTTCAGATGGAATTAAGTGTAATCAGATCCCCCATTGCTAGCCCATTGTTCATATCCTTGTGCTCCCTTTCCATCCACTCTAGGACCATTTTGGCCTGTAATCCCAACATTTTTTCCATTAGATTTATTAAAAACCCTCATTTCGAAACACCCGTGATTGTCCAGTGAGGATATTGTGCGTTACTCGTGAGTTTCTCACTACAAACCTGTGATTACTTCGTGAACTCACAACTTTGTAGTAGGCCACTCGTGAGTGTTGCGTGGTGCCCTTAAATTATGCCAAAAGAATCAAATAAGCATGGAAATTAGAATTTGAAAGCATAAAATCAAAGTTGAAGGAGATATGAATTACCTACAACTTGCAGATCAGAGTTTCATCCACTAGTTTGATCACACGAACCGTTTGAAGACGAGAGGTAAAACTTGCACTAATAGTGGTAAAATTAAAATCTAATGTTTTAAAACCAATTTTCACTATTTATAGTAAAAATTTATCCACTTTTATATAGTTTGGATCATTTTTTGTCATTTGAACTAATGTTGATTGTTTTTACCTAGGTATTATAGATCATGGATGAAATTGGAGTATGTTTCCTTCACATATAGGATAGGATTTGCTCCCCTTTAGCATATTGCACTTATACCTTATCCCCTGATGAACTTTAGGATCTCCTTTTTGTCCATGGACTGTGATGTGAAACCACTTCTCACCTTTCAAAAATTGTTTTTCTTCCATGGGTAGAGCCTACCTTACATGGGTTACCCTAGTTAGAACACTCCTTGTCAATTTTAGTACCCATGCTGCATTTTGCTAGGTTGCGGGTGCCTTTGTAGTTGTTTTCACACAAAAATGAGCCTCATTTTGTATCTTTTATTGAACTACCTTTGATTATAAGTATCTCTCTCTATGGAGTTATCTTCAAGCCCTGGTATGAATCTCTAAACATAACTAGATAGCTGAGTTGTTTATTCTTTCAGACTCGTTAAAGGAAATGAAGGATCATTCATTGTTACAACGGATTTTACCACACATGGTGGATCACACCTTTATGGCCTTCCCTATCCCTCTACAGACTCTTTAGACTCCATGGACCATTTTTGTACGTTTGATGTTTCCAATATCATCCCTAAAAACATGCATTATTTGCTATATGCGACTTTTAAACCTATTCTCGTGTATATACGTGGATTTGACCCTCAAACCCACATACATTGGGATGTGTGCAAAAGGCCAAATAGTTTTGGAGTTTTCCTTGATGTGGATTCGAATCACTTGTCTGTTGGCCTTCCAAATGCCTTGAGATCGCTTGGATTTGACCTTCCATTACCCCATTGAAGCACTATATAAGGAACCCTTTGGATACATTGAAAGGGGAGGAATTTAAGGGCAAAAAAACTATAGTCCATTGTTGCCGGAGCTTATACTTGAGTCTGCATCCCTTTGTCCCTTGGAGCACTTTGTGTTCTTCCCAAACTTTTCTTTGCTTGTAATATTGCTATCGAGAGATGGAGGATTGAAGTGGTGGAGGCCCAAGTGGAGGACTCAGTTTCTCTAATTCGCAGACGTGCTGACAGAGGTTGTCACTATTGTAATCTTTGATTTATATTAATAGAAATATCTTTTCCTGTCCAATAATGTGTATTTAAATGAGTATTGAATCCATGGATGCTTTTAAATTCTTATATGTTATTGATTATATATGCTAGAGTAGATATAACACCATCATATAGAATGCTTGTCTTGTTTGCTGAATGTTGAGAGAGAAAATCGCTAATACAAGCGAGAGTGGAAAAGCTCAACGGGGATCTACATCAACCGTCTGGAATAAGGTATGTTTCAAGATCCTTTAGTGTTAGATGTTTGCTTCCTCTTGCATATAGGAAAGGATTGATTTCTGCGGTTACCCTGTCTGTTGTGTTACCCCAAGCCATAGGAAGTTTTCTCCATAACAGAATTGGCGACCATACTGGGGATGTTCCTTGTTTTTATTTAGGGTTTGCGGGCACAATGTGCTTGATATTCTTGAATTGCTCTTTGTTTCTCCTTGTTTCTGTGTTGAGCTTTATATTATGTTCATCCATTGACACTCCCCTTTATTGGTTTGACCCCGGGCCTGCTTTTTACCACTGTCTTCTTTGTATACGCAGGTTTTTGGCCAAAAGTCGCATACATACGCGGTTTTTTGGCCAAAAGTCGCATATACATGCAGGTGTTTGGCCAAAATCCATGTATACATGCAACGTTTTGGCCAAAAGTCGTGTATATATGCATCTGTTCTTTAAACAGTCGCATACATCCTCGCTTTTGGTGACTTTGATGTTGTGGGAAGTCGTTGGGTGGGTTTTTAGTGTGGTTGGGTATTCCTTGGGTCTGATGTTGTCTGTTGGATGCTTCTTTTGTGACCAAAGACCGCTTTTTCATTGATTTTTCATTGAAAGTAGTTTTAGTCATTTATCCTTTTTGTTTTTCCATTAGTGCATTACTCTTTTTTGTCTCGGTGTCTTGCTGGGCTTGTGTTTTATACTTGCTACAGAGACTGGGAGTTTTAGATCACTTTTATTGCATTTTTTATTCTTTTATATTGAAAAATACAAGGTAGTTGCATTTTTTGCATATGGATTTGAGGAGGTACTTGCATTGGATTGCTTGGATGAGAGTTTTTTTAGGCTTTCATATAGGAAGGATTGCATTGGCATTCGGAAAGGAATATATATTTATGCATCTCATGTAGTGGCATACCCTATTTTTCATTTGAAAAAGATTGCACTTAGCATTGTTTGTTATGTTGTGCATATTTACTTCGCTGCTGAGTCATAACTCCATTAGTTGCACGATCATTTTCCATTTTAAGTAATAAGCCATTTAAAATCAACGCATAATAAAATGAATTACACTGTTTTCTTTTATAGGGTACACCAACAAGATTAGGTTTTAGGGTCTTGGAATAATTCATTGTGAGTAAATTCTCCAAGACCACTAAACAAAACATATATGTGTCTATCTAGGTGAGAGTGTGAAATTCCTTGGTATAATTAGTGTTTCTCAGGATCCTCCTCTTACAGGGGAGTTAAGCACGAGGCATTGTGAGCGGTTAATGATTGGGATGACCCCTGGTCATAATTGAGTAGCACCAGAGATATTTCCAAGATTGTATTCATATCTGGGGGCTCTTTCGAGAGTTTCGGGCTTTGCTACCCTTCCCATACGGTCGATCCCACCTGTAACTGTCCGCCTGAGCATTGGTTATATTGGGGTGACCTTAGTTTCCTTACCTAGGTATCACAGGGGGTACTTACAGAGGTTATTCTGTAGGTGTCTCGGCCAAGTAGAGGTCGGACATCATAGTCGCTTTATGCATTGAAGCCGAGGGCCACTATAATTGATTACAAACCTATGCTTGTTGTGTATGGGTGTCTCAAGCCTCTCCTAGGAGAGACATACCTGCTTCATTCGGGAGCTCACATATCCTCCCCTTGGTTTGGTTGTATTTTGGATGTAGATTTTCTTATGAGTGTGCTCTTTGTGCGCTAGTTGGCCTTAGGGATCGTGGTTACTTGAGTATATTTATGCTCTATTGAGTTCAGGTCCTTTTATTTTTGGCATGCTTGGTATCCTATCACCCATCCTTGGTCCTAGTGCAGACCTTGGTATTAGAATTGGGGTTATCACAACCCCTTACCCCGTTCATAGATTTGGGAGTGGTCATATTCTGCCCTCTACTCCATTTGTGGAGGATGTTGACTCCCTTCTCTCGGTCTTTACACTGGTGGTCACCCTCACGGGGGGTGGTAGTGGATGCGTGAACGTTGGGTCTACCCCTTACTTTCCTTTTCTATGTCCCATCATTCATCGTGTTGTTTCCTTTGGGTTCAGTTGTCATGATCATTCCTCCCTATATCCTATAGTTGGGATTCTTTATTGACTATTTTGGGTTGTTTTGGACTAATATGGTTGTCATGTAGGGTCTAGTTTTTGTACGCTCTCTCCAAGGTTTCAACCCGTTTGTTCCTATCATAGGTACCATGTCTAAACTGGCATATAGGTTAGGATTTCACATCCTCTTGCATTTTGCATGACCTTATGACTGTTTCATTTTAACCTTAGGTATGAACCCATTCCATGGTATCACGGAACCTTCATGCTGTTGTTAGAAGTGGTACTGTGTGAATGGTAGAGCTTTCCTATACATGGGTGTCCTAGTTAGATATGTTGTTGCATTTGGTACCCATGCCGACATTTTTCCTTTAGGGTGTGGGAGTCCTTTGTATAGTATTGCCATGTCTTTGCACAAGAGCCTCATACTCCTCTTGATGTTTTTGCTGACCTTTGTCCCCAGGACTCCCTTATGTCAAGTTGTAATTGCATTATCATGAGTTTTACCTGCATCATTGAACCTTATGTCGGTTTCTCTGACTTTGATTATCAGCTATATAGCCCGAGCTTGTCTCATGTCTAGCCACATAGAGCCATTTTACATGTCCTTTGCAGCTTTATTCCCCATTTTTTTACCAGGAGGGGACTTTCCCCTGAGTGTCGCTATCCTACACATGTGTCCTTGTATTGAGCATAGGTATGTTCTGCTGCTTGGAACTAGTTTGTTTGTCCCTTGACACTCGTCTCCTCCTAGTCTGTAACTATAAAGCACTTTTATTCTTTTTCAATATTTTCAAAATATTTGAAAAATTCCAAAAAAATAAAAAAACCAAAAAGCCGGATAGGAAAAGATGTTATCTTTGGTAGCAGTCGAGTCATGTCACCTTCGAACAGAGCACTGTAAATCACATTCGTTGGTTGGGTTAATAGTTTGACTTTAGGGGCTGTGCTCGTTTCTTTGAGTTTATCTCCATCGACGGGTTAAGCTTCCAGTCCCTATGGAGCCTCTGTCGATGCCTCCTCTTTTGTAGAGATGTCCCAGTTTTGTATATCTAGTCTATGGTACCTACATTCAGTCACCATTCACCGTTATGCTCTTGTTCGAAGGAAGTTGAAACCTAAGTTGGCCATTCCTTAGTTCTCTTGACTTTGCATGTCGGCCATTCCTGGTACTGATATTGGTTCATGCACATTATGATCGAGACATTCCACATTATATAGATTTGTTGAGTACCTTGTGTTGGATGATGGGGGATGCCTTAATTCCCTCCATCCAACGGATTTCATCCCATCAACTTCAGATCATTTATTTTGGGATAGGAATCTAGAGTCATTTTGAGTGCCTTGAGACTTGCAGTCATCAGTGGCAGGCTCTCTCGCCATCGACAATTTTGGGAATACATCAATGTCCCCTAATCGATGGATTCTCTCAAGTGTTCGACCTCAACACATTTATTCGCACTTGTTAGTTTTCACTCTAGTACCTTGATTCCCATTTCATTATTAGTGGGTGATCTCACGTCTGTTAACGGTATACATCAATGACCGGTAATCAGACGATGGACTACTATGTTCGACCTCAAAACCTCTATTCACATAGTAGGACATCTACTTGTAGAATATTGTGTAGAAGACCTTCCAGATTGGTGGCATTTCATATATGCGACCTCCTTGATCGTGCTAGTGTTCATGAGATTTCAGCTCTCATGACTTGATTCCAGTATATGTTAGATGTTTCTAGCCATTATTGAGATCTTGATCCATTATATATCTTCAGCTTTCATGGAGATCATGATATTTTGTATATCTTCATCATGGAGATTTTGATCTATCTATATTGTACGTGGCGATGACCACACATGTCATATTTTGTATCATGCCTATTCATGGCCATTTTACTCTTATGTATATGGGACTGCTATATCTACTTGCAGTTATGTGCAGAGTTTAATCATTGTATTATATTGTTGGATGGATGGTTCTTCCACCTGGTTCTTCATCACTCCACTTCTGGGATGGACTTATAATGTATTTCGACCATCGTATCACCCCTCTGACCTCACACATTAGGGGACATATGTTACAACGGATTTTACCACACATGGTGGATCACACCTTTATGGCCTTCTCTGTCCCTCTACAGACTCTTTAGACCCTGTTAGCAATCAGAATGTACCCAGGTTGTAAAAAGTAAACTCCAAGGTAACAGCAAAACCACTTTAGAAAGAAACTGGTATTTTCTTCCAGAGAGGGATCTCTCAATACAGATTTAATAGGACCAGATATAAAACAACATTTAAATATTTGTATGTATGGCTGAAAAAATCACATAACCATTGGGCATGGAGTCACATACATATAAAGATATCACAAAGACATATACAGGAGATTCATCAAAGGCAAGATAATCACATCATCACAGTCGTTCAATTTAATCCAGGTGAAACAGAAGAGACGAGAAAACAGTCCATTAATACAGAGCATCAAAGATGAATTCCATATCAACTTTAGTAGAAAATGTATAAAATATCCGAAATGATGACTAGAGCATAAACATATGAATTCTAATCACCCAACGCTGTATTTCAGATACGAAGAAGAAACAAAATGAAGTGTTACACTGGGGAAATACGATCACATAAAGAAAGAAGCACATACTGTAATATCAATGACACAGGAATCTCTGATGAACCTTCATGCATTCACTTTGTTATTCAAAAATAGATATGTTCTCCAAAATCATTCCACAACACGATGGGTTCCAACCCCCATCTCATAAAAAAGATGCCAATATATACAAAAAATAATAGATCTTCCAAGAAGATTCAAAACTGAATGATCGGCTTAATTTAGAGTCTTGTAACTAAATCCCTAACTTCTAGGAATAAATTACTGCTCCAATCCTAACATATAATAAAGTAAAAATCAGCTTGGTAAAACGCCTTCATCCAGTCAGCTCCTTGTCTTCATCCAGTCAGCTCCTTGTTGTATAACACCTGTCTCTATGCATGCAAGATGTATTTGGTCTTTCAGAATCTCTCCACAGCTTTCCACTGTTCTGCGCTCGGGGTATCACATTCCATCATTTCCCGAATTGACACTTCAAGTTCCATATAAGCTTCGTATGACACCTTGGGCAATTTGCTTCTGATAATTGCGAACTTCTGTAAAATTTTGAAATCCTCTGTTAATTTATCCACAATAGTTTTTCCTGTTAGGCCCTTTTCCAAGTCATCGAATTTAGAGTGGTCCATGCGATTCTGAACTAGTAAGCTGTGATAATGCTCCTGAGAGAACATCCGTCCCTCCTCATCCCAAAAATAAGGTAGGCCGTCCTCAAATAGCTCCTTGAAATCCTGCTTGAAGTTATTGACTTGTGTAACCATTTCATCCGTTCTGTCCTGGACCGTCTTCATTAAATGATGTTTGTGAATAAATTTCTTAGCCCACAGCACTATGGATATCCTGTCTTTTATCCTCAAATCATGTAATTTCTGATATGTCAATGAGTTTAAGAAGTTCAGTGCATTTTGAGCTGTGGTGAGAGGTCTTTTTCCCATGTGTTCATTCACTAGCTTTAATCTTTGGTGGGCCAAATTGATCAAAATATTCTGATCATCAATGAAATTTAGATAATGCCTGAATTTGGTAATTTCTATAGACAACGTGTCCCAAATAATGTGTTTTGCTCCTTGTAGGGGACCTTTACCTATGCTTTTCTCCTTCAATTCACTGAACTTCTTTTGCAACTGGTTTCTATCTTGTAGTATTTTGTTTTTATTTTCATTCATTTTGGCCAGTTCAGATTTGATCTTTGCTTTCTCTGTCTTTAGTTCTTTGATTTCTTCATCTTTTAGACTAACTTGGGACATAGGCACCAACAGATCATCCGTAGAAAAATCGTCCAACGGCTTCTCGATATTCACAATGGACAAGTCTTCACCTGTGGGAGTCTGACTCATTAACTCCTCCATCATTTCCTTCTCATCAATTTGATCCTTTTTCATCAAGGAAATTTGAGATAACAGTTCATTTCTTTCGCCTTCCAACCTGTCCTTTTCTTCCTGTAACTCAACAACTCTCCCTTTATACTCCATCATATTTTGATGGATCTTGTCTTTTTCTTCTTGCAAATCCAATAGCTTAGAGGAATGAACATGCTCAGAACCTGGGATTTTCAATTTTTTCTTCAACACTTGGAGAGCATTGTCTTTTTCTTCTAGCATCCTCAAGATTTCCTGGGTGTTATCTGAACTAACAATATCTGTTTGGAGCTTCTTGATCTGGATGGAATTTGCCTTATTTTCGACTCTTTCATGCCTCAGTTGAATCTCTAACTTATCTGTCAAAATTTGTAATTTATTTATCTTTACCATATCTTGTAACAAATCTGAATAAATGATATCACTAGTTTGTTTATGAAGTTGTATCTTATTCGGTACACTGATCTTATCCAACCGGATCTCCATCTCTGACATCTTTTTGTCGTTTACCATGGCTAACTTGAATGTATTTCTTTCGGCATCTCTAGCAGAAACCAGAGAAGTTTTCGGACTGTGAAAAATTCTTACTCGTGGTAGCAAATTTCTTGTCTCTTCCAGAGACTGTTTTCTTTTCTCCATGTAACTGGCTTTAAGTTCCTCCTTTGAATTAAAGACCGGGCTTAATTCTGAACCATCCACACTTTTAAAAGAGAACTGATTTACTTGCACAACCTTCATTGGAACTAGAGCAACCTCTTTGAAACCATCAGAAATTTCTTCATTTACAATTTCACCACTTTGAAGCAACTTTGCCTTTTTATGCAATCCATCTTGGTCAATTTCCATACTTTCGATTTCAGACAGACTTCTCTTAATCACAATACTAGTATCTTCTGTTGTTTGGGATGCTATGAGAGTTATAGTATGTGTATCTTCATTAGACCTTGAAATCTCGGTAAACTGCAACAAATTGGTTGTTTCAACCACACCTTCAATAAACTGGTGATCAAATGGTTTGTTCTTGTTGGCCTGTTTCCTCAAGGAGATTACATGGTGGGGATCATAATTTATCTTTGGCTCCTTTTGGAAATCCATATTTTCCAGCAATTTCTCTATGAACACTAAAGCACCTTTACTTTTGAAAATGAAAGAACCGACTTTCAGGGGGAATTTAATATTTGAAGACTTTTTGAAAGCTCCAAAATGTTCTTCTTCAGACTGCAACCTTTGTCTCATGAATTATAAAGCAAAAATCCTCGGGGTGAAGAATGCAGGTAACTTATAAGGTTTTCCGGTAAATCCATATACTCTTAACACAGTGGAGTCTTTATGCAGGAACCAATCTCCAATTCCGTCTTCGGGTGAAGGCTGCATCAAACATTCCATCTCGTCCAAAACACGAGGCAATTCTTCATCAAACAACATTTTATACACTTCTGACATAATCGAATTGGAATATTCGAACATGTTGATTTGCTTCGGCAAATCAGAAGAACAAACAGTATTCAAAAACTGCAGCTCAGTGACATTGGAACATAACAACATGTTGAACAAGTAGGTCTGAAATCTAAAGAACCGAACCTTTGTAAACTCAGTTAACTGAAGATGGATTGATTTGGCCAGGTACTCATCTAGACTAAACACAGGAATTGACTGAGATTCAAAGCCTAAAGAACTTATTCCCAACAAAAAACCAAGGACGACTTCGCCCACATGACAATCATCATCAAGACCTAATATTTTACAGACTAGAGATACTACCAATTGTACTTCATTTTTAAAAATATGCACAGGGTAAGGTAAGAAAAAACCATCTAAAGATTGACCATCTTCCATAATACTAGACAGGAATTGGCAATGGGTTTCAGTTTCGCACTTCTTGTAAAATTCAACAAGGACCGACTCATTCACTGACTCACGGCTATCAGGGTAACTATCAGGTAAATTAAGGTTTTCTCGAATGACTGTAGCATTGACTTTACAAAGTATTCGGGATGTGGATTGACTCATGATAATTCTCTGAGAGGGGGAGTAGTTAGCAACACACCATTCTGCAAATTCCGGGAAATGGAGGGTTTGTTCGAGGGCGAAGTAATACATAAAGGATTTACATACATTCAATATATCGTTTCCCTGTGAGTGGTAATACCATAATCATTCTTTACTAAAAGACACGCTTCCTACAGATAGGAAGGGGTCACATACGCCCCTGTCTCTGTCGACCAAATACTCCTCTCAATCATCTATAACATGACCACTCTATAATTCCTCCTTCTTGTCCATAATTCAATTGCTAATGACAATTCAAGCAGACGAATTATGGGTATCAAGGCTTACCTGTTAACTGTAGTGGCGTGTGCTTTGGAAACTGACAGTTTAAAGTTGACGAAGCCGCGATTCCTTTTCACCCACCGGGGCCAATCAACAAAATACCCACGGGACAAGTCAACCTTCCTTTTATAAGGCCCCACTCTGGAGCGCTCCTTCGACGGTTTGCACGAAACCAATTTAGCCTCCGGAGTATGCCACAATTTGACGCGTGGACAGCGGTTTATATTCCACGACCACCTTCTACCTTTATCCGCTGTGCGTTTCCACACTCCGGACTCATTTGTAACCGTTGATCCACTTCGCCTTTGATTTTTAATCGTCAGATTAAGCGCCACATAATTAATTCCGCCCGGGGTTTCTGGTCATAACCTTCGTGCAAGTCTCCATTCCGGAGTCATCTCCAACCGTCGATGAAATCGACTCTTATTTCCCGCCGTCAGATTGAAAGACACGTACTCGATTCCGTCAAGCACTTGGGTCTTATCTATTGTGCAAGTCTGGGCTCCAGAATCATCTTCAGCCGCTGATGTGATATACCTGTATTTTCCCACCGTCGGATTAGATGGCACGTATCCAATTCCGTTGGGCTTCCTGAAATTATCCCCCGTGCAACTTTATGTTCCGGAATCATCCATAGCCGTAGATGCGATCGACCATGATTTGTCAGTCGTCAGATTGGGTGGCATGTTTCTACTTCCGCTAGGCTCCATTGTTTTAATCCTTGCGCATGTTCATAAAGCAGAACCTATACAGGCCGTGGATCTCTTCAAGCCGAATCAACAGCCGTTGATCTATGTATCCTATTAAATGCCCAGATATAATTTATCTTCCTTGCACCTTTGGAGAGAAGACATAGCGTAGAGCGTTGATCTTTGACTCTTCACTCCGCAACATTAGATCTTTTGACACTTCATCATTTTTCATTGCTCATTGTACTCTTATATCATACCATTTAACCAAAGTTTGACAAGCCACTATTGTTTCTCCTTCCTTATGGTCTTTTCATCCTTGTGCTAAATATATGTGTTAACAACTGGCTCCATCTGGGGATGATATCCTCCTTGTGAGGTATCAAAGAACTCGTTGACCAGGTGCCTTCCTTTGATTTTTCATAATAACTTCTAGGAAACTCATCTTTTGCTTTTTGTAAATATGTCATTTTTATATATATTTTTATATATTTTTAGAAAAGGAATGGTATGCTTCTTGAATCTTAGGGCTTTCACTACGAGCTTCAAATACATTCGGCTTACCACTCATATTGACTTGTAAAGAAAAATAAGTATGTAAAGTCTATGATACAAACTTTACCTTCCTCCTCAGGATAGGTAATGCTTCAGATATCGTCCATTTACAGGGTTTCTCTCCAGAAGAACCCCATTTGTATATTCCAGTAAAAATGCGTTCTGCCCTCTGTATCCCGCAACAACGTAAGGTCCTACCCACATAGGATCAAATTTTCCATTCTTGTCTTCATTAGGAGCATCCCACTTCAAAACCAGGTCATCAATCTGAAACTGTTCTTCCTTGATTCTTCTGTCAAAAGTATTTTTCATTCTCTCCTGATGGGACTGCACTTTGTCATAAGCTTTATTCCTTCGTTCTTCCAGTTCGATGATCTGATTTATCCTTCTCTGTATGTGATTTGGTTCTTCTTGCTGGTCTTGGAAATATCTCATAAATGGTACCCCTAATGATGCTGGAAAAACCACTTCAACCCCATACAACAGTTGGAACAGAGACATACCGATTGCCCTTTTAGTGCTAATCCTGTCGGCCCATAGAGAATATTTTAGCTTGGTGTGCCAGGACCTTTTATTATCCTCCAACAGCTTCTTGATGATCCTCACTAGGCTCTTATTTGAAGATTCAGCTAACCCATTTCCTTGAGGATAATAGGCAGTTGAATGATTGAGACTTATGTGATACTTATGACAAAAATTAATCATTTTCCTGGATTTGAAAGCAGCTGCATTGTCTGTTACTATCCTTTTTGGACACCCGAATCGAGCCAATATGTTTTCTTCAAGAAAATCCATGATCACATTTTCAGTGGCTCTCCTGGTAGGAATTGCTTCTATCCATTTAGTAAAATAGTCTGTGGCTGTCAAAATCCACTTGTGTTGACCTGATGAATTGGGGTTTATTTCACCAATAAAATCCAAACCCCACTGCTGGAAAGGAGCTTCAACTGTTATTGGATTCAAAGGGAGAGGCAATACTTTTCTCTTACCGTAAAAAATTTGGCATTGATGACATTTACTGATTTCTTTTTACACATCTGAAAATAACGTAGGCCAATAATAACCAGCCCTTAGGATTTTGTTCGCAGTCACTTTCCAAGAATGATGTCCGCCACAGTCTCCCTGATGAAGTTCTTTGGCAATCTGGTGAGCTTCATCTTCCAAAAGACAATTAAGCAACACTCCTCCAGGGTCTTTCCAATAAAGATACCGATTTATGATACAGAATTTAGCAGATTTTAACTTTACAGATCTCACTCTTGATTTACTTAATCCTTCTGGTGCTTGCAAATTACGGAGGACATATACAATATCAGAATACCATGGAGATGCAACAAAATCAACCATTACTTCTACCTCCGTATCCAACTGATTAGATTGATGAAAAATGAAATTAATTTGCAAGGATTCACAATTGGAATTAGCCATCATCTTAGCTAATCCTTGTCCTTTAATCAATTTGGTAGGATTTATTTAAATATCATACTCCAATAATGTAGCAATCCATTTTTCTCTTATGCCTTCTGGGTCTGGTTGAGTCAGGATTCCTTTTACTGCGGCAGATGGAACATAGGCAATTGTATGTGAATGTAAAATATATATTCTGAAATATTTCAATGCTTTAATTAAAGCATAGGCTTGTTTCTCCATAATGTCATATTTCAATTCACCATCCCTCAACATCTTGCTGAAGAATGCTATGGGCTATTCCATATTCTCGTCATTTTTCTGCAGTAAAACAACTGCTATAGTATATTCTGAAGCATATGAAAATATTGAGAAATATTTAGTAAAATATGGACTCACTAACACAGGAGCCTTTGAAATTGCCTTCTTGATTTCCCAAAAGGAATGTCTAGCTTCAGTATTCCATTTTATTTCAAGCCCCTTTTTCAACATATTGGTGATGTTCATTAGGATCTCAGCGAAACTGGGCACAAACCTTCTTAGAAAATTCACTTGCCCCAAGAAAGATTGTATCTCCTTTTTGCTCCGTGGTTCTCCTACTTTCAAAATGGCACTCACCCTCTCAGGATCAATCTTTATGCCATCTTTGGATATTATATGGCCCAACAATTTTCCCTCTTCTAATGCAAAGTTGGATTTCTTTGGATTCAATGATATACCAAATTTTCTGCATTTCATGAACACTTTCTCCAGATGATGTAGATGCTCCCTGTCCGACTTGAAGTAGACTGTGATATCATCCATGTAGATCACTACAAAATTTCCAATTTCCCCTGCAAAAGCGATGTCCATAGCTCGCTGGAAAGTGGCCGCTGCATTCATCAAACCGAAAGGCATCTTTGCATACATAAAGGTTCCCCAAGGTGTAGTAAAAGCAGTCTTCTCCTGATCTTTTGGTAACACCTTGATCTGATTATACCCGGAAAAACCATCCAGCATTGAAATTCTTTCAGCTCCCACCACCTGCTGCAGTATTTGATCCATCTTAGGTAGAGGATAGTTATCTTTCATGGAAAATTTATTCAAATTACGGAAATCTACGCACAATCTTATTTCTCCGTTCTTTTTTCTGACAGGAACCAAGTTTGCAACCCATCTTGAAAACCTCAATGTTACAATGATTTTAGTGTCAAACAATTTTTTGATCTCTTTCTCAATGATGGGCAGCAGCTTGGGGTTTATTCTCCTGAGCTTCTGTTTAAAAGGTCTCTCCCCAGGCTTTATAGGAATGGTATGCTGTATGATAGAGGTATCATACTCTTTGAGATCCTCATAGCTCCATGCAAAGACATCTGTATACTTTTTCATTAATTTTACATACTCTTCTTTTTCTTTTTCAGGTAATTTCTTGGACAACTTCACAATCTTAGGATTTTCTTTGGTACCAATATTCTAATCTTCGATAGCATCATCAACAGGCTTCATTTTTGGATTTTTAGCCACATCGTTTTGATCAAAAAGCTTTTCTAAAGGGATTAATCCTCTTGGTATGAAATTATTTTTCAACTGGATGATATCCTTACCTCCTAAGGTCCCTTTCAATTTTTCAGTGCTATTCCCTTCCTCTTCAATCTCTTCATCCTCTTGAGTGCTCTCGTCATTGTCATTCTCAGTGTCAATAGGAGTATTCACAAATTCTTCTGAGAATTCCAGGAATTTTCGGATCGACATATCATCTTCAAACACTTGCCAATATTTAGAGTTTTCAGGAATAGATGGTCTATTCACAATTTCCACCTGGTATTCCCTCTGACCAGCGACAGGTGTTTCAAATTTTCCAGCGGCCACAGCTAAAGAATCAGCTACCAAATTTTCATGTCTAGGAATCACATGAATTGTATGCTTCGTAAATAAGTTACCAAGCATATCCCACACTTCATTTCTGTAAGCCCTCATTCGAGGATGCCTGGTTTGATAGCTTTCATTTATTTGGTTTATTACCAACTCAGAATCTCCTAAGATCCTTATCTTTTGAGCTCCTAAATATTTCAAAGCATGCAGTCCCAATAATAGAGCTTCATATTCTGCCACATTATTTGTACTCTCAAATGTCAACTTGTATGATAGGGATTTGAAATCCCCCTGAATAGGAGAGATTATGTATACACCTGCTCCAGCACCTACTTTCACAGTAGATCCATCAAAATACATAATCCACTGGCCTTCTATTTTTTGCTTTGCCTCCAATGCATCCTGTTCTATCACTTCCTTTTCCTTATTATCCTCAGACTTCTTCTGCAAAGCCTCCTCTACATCATGTGGAACGGCATCATTGAAGAAAATGGAGGACCCCAAATCAGTATCGACAGCATAAATGTGATGAATTTCAGGTTTATCCTGGCTGCTTACCACATATGGAGTTCTTTTTTCACTATATAGTCTTCTGTTCCCATCTTGAACATGAATCGTGGCATACGACATATCCATCTGCAAACTGCCTTTCAATTTGGAAGTCCAGGATCTTGACAACAATACCCTAAACTTTGGTGGGATATCTGCCACTACCACATCCATAACTATAGTTTTAGAATGCAATTTGTTTAGGGTTACCACCATGTCTTTGATTAATTCAAGGCATTTCACTCTTTTAGAATCAAAAGAATACAAATATTTATAAGGTCTTGTTACCTCCAATCCCATAATTTCTACCACTCCTTTAGGCATCAGATTATGTGATGCGCCTGAGTCCAGCATAGCATTATGGACCACTTTATCATGCACATTTAGACTTAAATAGAAAGGAGGAACTTCTTCCCCTTCTAAATTTTCAACTTTTGACCCAAATGAAATAGTGGGGTTATCATCATTTAGTTCTAAAATGTCAGACTACCATTATCCTTGGTTTTTGACCATTTTTGTGATAGTATCCCCGTATTCAATATTTCTCAACAATTCATTAAACAGAACATAGATTTTTAGCGTTGAAAGCTCATTCTGTAAATTAAAATCAGCACCAATCTTTTCCACATCAACTGGAGTCGCCTTCTTTATTACTTTATCCTTTTGCACATCATTTTCCACCTCTTTATTTACAAAAGGCTCTTTTTGTAATTCTTTTCCTTTTTCTACATTTAAAGAACTAGAGGAAGGATGATTTGGGTGTGCCTTCCCTTTATTTATGAGGACATCCCTGTTCCTCAATCTAATTTTCCTCTGCACATCATCCATAGCGTGTAAATATCCTCTTTGATACAACTCGTTCTCCTTTTCAATTTCTTCATTTCCACCCTCCTATTCAAACATGTTATGCTCCTCTTCAGTAAGATATATCTCCGAATCTTGTTCTCCAAACAGATGAATCTCATTTTTAGGGGGATCTTCTTCATCGGCAACATAATTTTCAGGGAAAGGTGGACGGATGGGCTGTTCGTCATGGTTTCTTGGATTTCTCTGGTCTCTCTGTCTATTTTGGGGAGGGACAGGGGGATTTGGTCTTCTAAAATTTGGATTCCTGATTTGGGGATCCCCTTGTTCTCTGTTGAAAGGCCTAGTATCCATAGTTAATCTATCCATCAACTTTTCCATGGTTTTTAACATCATTTCAAATTTAGCATCAACAGAAGAGGATGAAGTAGAAGGCAAATTCTCTTCTTTTCTCCTCCTATCCAAATCTCTATGCTTCATTTTTCCACTTGCCATCATGTTAGCCTCCACTTCTAGAGCATCAGTAAACATGGCAGCAAGAGTTACCGATTTCCTCTCCCGCAATGAGAATGCAAAATCATTATCAAAGGCCCCAGCATAATGTAGTTTGGTAGCTGCAGGAGAAGGTTTTATATCTTCTGGAATAGAGTTGTAAGCCCTCATGAATCTGCTGGAAAACTCATGAACAGATTCGAAACCCCCTTTTTTGAGACTGTTATACTAAGATAAAAGCTGCAAAGGATTCTGTTTATCATCCTACCTGTCCAGGAAAGCATTTTGGAAGGCCTGAAAATTTACTATAGACCCATTTGGTAAGTCTTTAAACCACTTCTTTGCCTCTCCTGACAAGCTTTGGGAAAATAACCGCATTTTAACATCGGGATAATCAACTTCTTCTAAGTCAGTAAAATGTTCAAACTTGGAAACATGTTGTTTTGTGGTTATATCACCTTCTCCATCAAATAAAGAAATTCTATGAGAATAATTTTGAGGGAGATAATGTAATACAGCAGGCAGACACAAGGGAGCAAATCTGGCGGCCATTGGTCTGGGTGGGTTCACAGGAAGTGAAGAACTTTGAGTATTTTGAGAGGTCTGAGTACTTTGAGAGGCAAATGTTTCAGCCTTTGTGGTTTGTTGCAAATCTCTCCAAAGGGAATCTAACAAGTAAGATTCTAATCTACGGGGATTAAAATCGGTATCCTTAAGGTCAGACTCAGACTTGGTTCTCAACAGATTCTTTCCAACGTTAACTTCCCATCCTGGATCAATATGGGAATCTTGGGACGATGATGCACCAAACAAAGGAAAACCCAGCTTTTCTTTATTTTTTCTTTTAAATAGCTTTTCTGGGTCTTCAAAACTTTTCAAGACTTCGGTATCAGAGTTACCTCGTGTATGCCTTCTCGAAGCCAGAATGACTCCTTAAGTTTTGAACAAGCTTCACAGTGGAGTCGCCAGGGAAAATATACAACCTCTTATGCTAATAAAATTCCTGTTTGCCCACAGAAATGTTTCTTGAAAATTTGTCGTTCTCCCAGGGCAGATATGCACTTTCGTCCCCAGCAACGGCGCCAGTTTGTTAGCACTCAGAATGTACCTAGGTTGTAAAAAGTAAACTCCAAGGTAACAACAAAACCACTTTAGAAAGAAACTGGTATTTTCTTCCAGAGAGGGATCTCTCAATACAGATTTAACAGGACCAGATATAAAACAACATTTAAAGATTTGTATGTAGGGCTGAAACAATCACATAACCATTGGGCATGGAGTCACATACATATAAAGATATCACAAAGACATATACACGAGATTCATCAAAGGCAAGATAATCACATCATCACAGTCGTTCAATTTAATCCAGGTGAAACATAAGAGATGAGAAAACAGTCCATTAATATAGAGCATCAAAGATGAATTCCATATCAACTTTAGCAGAAAATGTATAAAATATCCAAAATGATGACTAGAGCATAAACATATGAATTCTAATCACCCAACGCTGTATTTCAGATACGAAGAAGAAACAAAATGAAGTGTTACACTGGGGAAATACAATCACATAAAGAAAGAAGCACAGACTGTAATATCAATGACACAGGAATCTCTGATGAACCTTCATGCATTCACTTTTTTATTCAAAAATAGATATGTTCTCCAAAATCATTCCACAACACGATGGGTTCCAACCCCCATCTCATAAAAAAGATGCCAATATATACAAAAAATAATAGATCTTCCAAGAAGATTCACAACTGAATGATCAGCTTAATTTAGAGTCTTGTAACTAAATCCCTAACTTCTAGGAATAAATTACTGCTCCAATCCTAACAGATCATAAAGTAAAAATCAGCTTGGTAAAACGCCTTCATCCAGTCAGCTCCTTGTTGTATAACACCTGTCTCTATGCATGCAAGATGTATTTGGTATTTTGGAATCTCTCCACAACTTTCCACTATTCTACGCTTGGGGTATCACATTCCATCATTTCCCGAATTGACACTTCAAGTTCCATATAAGCTTTGTATGACGCCTTGGGAAATCTGCTTCTGATAATTGCGAACTACTGTAAAATTTCGAAATCCTCTGTTAATTTATCCACAATAGTTTTTCCTGTTAGGCCCTTTTCCAAGTCATCGAATTTATAGTGGTCCATGCGATTCTGAACTAGTAAGCTGTGATAATGCTCCTGAGAGAACATCCGTCCCTCCTCGTCCCAAAAAGAAGGTAGGCCGTCCTCAAATAGCTCCTTGAAATCCTGCTTGAAGTTATTGACTTGTGTAACCATTTCATCCGTTCTGTCCTGGACCATCTTCATTAAATGATGTTTGTGAATAAATTTCTTAGCCCACAGCACTATGGATATCCTGTCTTTTATCCCCAAATCATGTAATTTCTGATATGTCAATGAGTTTAAAAAGTTCAGCGCATTTTGAGCTATGGTGAGAGGTCTTTTTCCCATGTGTTCATTCACTAGCTTTAATCTTTGGTGGGCCAAATTGATCAAAATATTCTGATCATCAATGAAATTCAGATAATGCCTGAATTTGGTAATTTCTATAGACAACGTGTCCCAAATAATGTGTTTTTCTCCTTGCAGGGGACCTTTACCTATGCTTTTCTCCTTCAATTCATTGAACTTCTTCTGCAACTGGTTTCTATCTTGTAGTATTTTGTTTTTATTTTCATTCATTTTGGCCAGTTCAGATTTGATCTTTGCTTTCTCTATCTTTAGTTCTTTGATTTCTTCATCTTTTATACTAACCTGGGACATAGGCACCAACAGATCATCCGTAGAAAAATCGTCCAACGACTTCTCAATATTCACGATGGACAAGTCTTCACCTGTGGGAGTCTGACTCATTAACTCCTCCATAGTTTCCTTCTCATCAATTTGATCCTTTTTCATCAAGGAAATTTGAGATAACAGTTCATTTCTTTCGCCTTCCCACCTGTCCTTTTCTTCCTGTAACTCAACATCTCTCCCTTTATACTCCATCATCTCTTGATGGATCTTGTCTTTTTCTTCTTGCAAAGCCAATAGATCAGAGGACTGAACATGCTCAGAACCTGGGATTTTCATTTTTTTCTTCAACACTTGGAGAGCATTGTCTTTTTCTTCTAGCATCCTCCTGACTTCCTGGGTGTTATATAAACTAACAATACCTGTTTGGAGCTTCTTGATCTAGATGGCATTTGCCTTATTTTCGACTCTTTCATGCCTCAGTTGAATCTCTAACTTATCTATCAAAATTTGTAATTTATTTATCTTTACCATAGCTTGTAACAAATCTGAATAAATTATATCACTAGTTTGTTTATGAAGTTGTATCTTATCCGGTACACTGATCTTATCCAACCGGATCTCCATCTCTGACATCTTTTTGTCATTTACCATGGCTAACTTGAATGTATTGCTTTTGACATCTCTAGCAGAAACCAGAGAAGTTTTCAGACTGTGCAAACTTCTCACTCATGGCAACAAATTTCTTGTCTCTTCCAGAGACTATTTTCTTTTCTCCATGTAACTGGCTTTAAGTTCCTCCTTTGACTTAAAGACCGAGCTTAATTCTGAACCATCCACACTTTTAAAAGAGAACTGATTTACTTGCACAACCTTCATTGGAACTAGAGCAACCTCTTTGAAACCATCAGAAATTTCTTCATTTACAATTTCACCACTTTGAAGCAACTTTGCCTTTTTATGCGATCCATCTTGGTCAATTTCCATACTTTCGATTTCAGACAGACTTCTCTTAATCACAATACTAGTATCTTCTGTTGTTTGGGATGCTGTGAGAGGTACATTATGTGTATCTTCGTTAGACCTTGAAATCTCGGTAAACTGCAACAAATTGGTTGTTTCAACCAGACCTTCAATAAATTGGTGACCAAATGGTTTGTTCTTGTTGGCCTGTTTCCTCAAGGATATTACATGGTGGGGATCATAATTTATCTTTGGCTCCTTTTGGAAATCCATATTTTCCAGCAATTTCTCTATGAACACTAAAGCACCTTTACTTTTGAAAATGAAAGAACCGACTTTCAAGGGGAATTTAATATTTGAAGACTTTTTGAAAGCTCCAAAATGTTCTTCTTCAGACTGCAACCTTTGTCTCATGAATTCTAATGAAAAAATCCTCGGGGTGAGGAATGTAGGTAACTTATAAGGTTGTCCGGTAAATCCATATACTCTTAACACAGTGGAGTCTTTATGCAGGAACCAATCTCCAATTCTGTCTTCGGGTGAAGGCTGCATCAAACATTTCATCTCGTCCAAAACACGAGGCAATTCTTCATCAAACAACATTTTATACACTTCCGACATAATCGAATTGGCATATTTGAACATGTTGATTTGCTTCGGCAAATCAGAAGAACAAACAATATTCAAAAACTGCAGCTCAGTGACATTGGAACATAACAACATATTGAACAATTAGGTCTGAAATCTAAAGAACCAAACCTTTGTAAACTCAGTTAACTGAAGATGGATTGATTTGGTTAGGTACTCATCTAGACTAAACACAGGAATTGACTGAGATTCAAAGCCTAAAGAACTTATTCCCAACAAAAAACCAAGGACGACTTCGCCCACATGACAATCATCATCAAGACCTAATATTTTACAGACTAGAGATACTACCAATTGTACTTCATTTTTAAAAATATGCACAGGGTAAGGTAAGAAAAAACCATCTAAAGATTGACCATCTTCCATAATACTAGACAGGAATTGGCAATGGGTTTCAGTTTCGCACTTCTTGTAAAATTCAACAAGGACCGACTCATTCACTGACTCACGGCTATCAGGGTAACTATCAGGTAAATTAAGGTTTTCTCGAATGACTGTAGCATTGACTTTACAAAGTATTCGGGATGTGGATTGACTCATGATAATTCTCTGAGAGGGGGAGTAGTTAACAACACACCATTCTGCAAATTCCGGGAAATGGAGGGTTTGTTCGAGGGCGAAGTAATACATAAAGGATTTACATACATTCAATATATCGTTTCCCTGTGAGTGGTAATACCATAATCATTCTTTACTAACAGACACGCTTCCTACAGATAGGAAGGGGTCACATACGCCCCTGTCTCTGTCGACCAAATACTCCTCTCAATCATCTATAACATGACCACTCTATAATTCCTCCTTCTTGTCCATAATTCAATTGCTAATGACAATTCAAGCAGACGAATTATGGGTATCAAGGCTTACCTGTTAACTGTAGTGGCGTGTGCTTTGGAAACTGACAGTTTAAAGTTGACGAAGTCGCGAGTCCTTTTCACTCGCCGTAGCTAATCAAAAAAATACCCACGGGACAAGTCAACCTTCCTTTTATAAGGCCCCACTCCGGAGCACTCCTTCGACGGTTTGCACAAAACCACTTTAGCCTCCGGAGTATGCCACAATTCGACGCGTGGACAACGGTTTATATTCCACGACCACCTTCTACCTTTATCCGCCGTGCGTTTCCACACTCCGGGCTCATTTGTAACCATTGATCCACTTCGCCTTTGATTTTTAACCGTCAGATTAAGCGCCACATAATTAATTCCGCCCGGGGTCTCTGGTCATAACCTTCGTGCAAGTCTCCATTCCGGAGTCATCTCCAACCGTCGATGAAATCGACTCTTATTTCCTGCCGTCAGATTGAAAGACACGTACTCGATTGCGCCAAGCACTTGGGTCTTATCTACCGTGCAAGTCTGAGCTCCGGAATCATCTTCAGCCACTGATGTGATATACCTGTATTTTCCCACCGTCGGATTAGATGGCACGTATCCAATTCCGCTGGGCTTCCCGAAATTATCCCCCGTGCAACTTTATGCTCCGGAATCATCCATAGCCATAGATGCGATCGACCATGATTTGTCAGCCGTCAGATTGGGTGGCATGTATCTAATTCCACTAGGCTCCATTGTTTTAACCATTGCGCATGTTCATAAAGCGGAACCTATACGGGCCGTGGATCTCTTCAAGCCGAATCCAGCCGTTGATCTGTGTATCCTATTAAATGCCCAGATATAATTTATCTTCCTTGCACCTTTGGAGAGCGGACATAGCGTAGACCGTTGATATTCAACTCTTCACTCCGCATCATTAGATCTTTTGACACTTCATCGTTTTTCATTGCTCATTGTACTCTTATATCATACCATTTAACCAAAGTTTGACAAGACACTATTGTTTCTCCTTCCTTATGGTCTTTTCATCCCTGTGCTAAATATATGTGTTAACAGACCCCATGGACCATTTTCGTACCTTTTATGTTTCTAATATCATCCCTAAAAACATGCATTATTTGCTATACACGACTTTCAAACCTATTCTCGCGTATATACGCGGATTTGACCCTCAAACCCGCGTACATCGGGATGTGTGAAAAAGGCCAAATAGTTTTGGAGTTTTCCTTGATGTGGATCCAAATCGCATGTCTCTTGGCCTTTCATATGCCTTGATATCGCTTGTATTTGACCTTCTTTTACCCCATTGAAGCACTATATAAGGAACCCTTTGGATACATTGAAAGGAGAGGAATTGAAGAGCAAGAAAACTATAGTCCATTGTTGCCAGAGCTTATACTTGAGTCTACATCCCTTTGTCCCTTGGAGCACTTTGTGTTCTTCCCAAGCTTACCTTTGCTTGTGAGATTGCTATCAAGAGATGGAGGATTGAAGTGGTGGAGGCTTAGGTGGAGGACTTAGTTTCTCCAATTCGCAGATGTGTCGATAGAGGTTGTCACTATTGTAATCTCTGATTTATATTAATAGAAATATATTTTCCTATCCAATAATGTGTATTTAAATGAGTATTAAATTCATGGATTCTTTTAAATGCTTATATGTTATTGATTATATATGCTAGAGTAGGTCTAAAACCATCATATAGAATGCTTGTCTTGTTTGCTGAATGTTGAGAGAGCAAATTGCTAATACAAGCGAGAGTGGAAAAGCTCAACGGGGATCTACATCAACCGTCCAGATAAGGTATGTTTAGAGATCTTTAGTGTTAGATGTTTGGTTTCTCTTGCATATAGGAAAGGATTGATTTTTGCGGTTACCCTATCTGTTGTGGTACTAAGCCATAGGAAGCTTTATCCGTAACATTCATAGTGGTATAATTTTAACCCTTTTTTGGACCCTATGGATTATTTACGAAAAATGAATACTATGTTTTCTTCGGAATTTAGAAGAGTATCTTCAGGTATAGGTTTATCTCTTTTATGGACCTGGAGGACTAAACTTATCGAAAAGGAACCTGTTTGAGCTTACTTTTCTCTTTTTCATGCTCTGGACCTAAACATGAAAAAGATTCTGAGCATTCTTTATTCCATTGTCATGCTCGTTAAACCTCAGTACAAAGCATCGAGTTTAATATTGTCTGTCCCATTCTCATAAATAAATGGAAATTTTCAAGTGATATTTCATTACTTCACACTCATTAAACTAAGGGTACATTCTTTCTTTTGAAGGAGCGTCGGTTGGGTGATAGTTTACCTCTTTTTCGGACCTTATTAACTGAGTATGAAAAAGGTATACCTTAGTTCTTCGGAAGCTAAGAGAGTTCTCCTTTGGATTTGTTTATAATTTTTCGGACTCGGGAGACTAAATTTATGAAAAAACACCCCCCTAGAGTATTGTTTGGAGTTTTTCAGAATCTCAAAACTATGAAAGAACCATAAAGCATTCACTAATTCGGGCTCATAAAATCCACGAATCAGTGTTATAGCATGCACTATTCTCTCTTTTCTTCAAGCTTGCTAAAAAATGAAGAAAGTATCGAGTTGAATTTATTGGAATCATTAAAACTTAATAAGAAAGGAATGGATGAACTACAGTCTTTTTGGTTATAAGTTTGTTGGAATCAAGTCATCCTTGAACAAAGAACTAGTTTGAGTCTCCCGGTACTCATGTCTCATTTTTTCACTTCTCAGTGCAACTATCACTTCAAGTCATTAATCCTCCACTTTTCTTATATACAAGGGGAATCTATCCATGTCTCCTACATGACAGATAAGTCTAGTTGTCCCATTTGAAAGTATAAAGCTGCCTTAGGTCATCTCTGTGCCGTGCTCATTGTTCAAGGATATTTACCCCCTGTCTGTCCATCCTGGTCCCTATCATTTCCATCTTTGAGATAATCTTATATACATCTTCCCTTATTAAGTCTACCAGTTACTCATGTGACCTGTTGAAAGATTCAATTCCTTCCTCTTCACAAAATGGCTTCCAATCAGTACCTTCTGCAAAAGAAGACCTAGAGTTTCAAATATAGTACCTTAGGATCCACTACTCATATTGGTGGAATCCTCTGCATTGATTGTCAATACAACTCTCTAACTGACACTCTCGTGGCATCCTTCCATGTTCGAATTTAACTCATGTATTCACATGGTAGGATTCTTACTGGTTTCTATGGATTTACATGAAGACCTCAGGTTACAACCTATATAACCTAAGTTGTGCAAGATTGTGCTATTCTCTGTGACACTATTTTCGGCTATTGAAGATATATCATTGTACTATTGTGGCTTTGATCCACCTTTGTAAAACATGCGTGGCCCTGTTTCCCATATTATATGATGTAAATGAATCTTGTAAAGGAGCTATTGTTCCACATTATTGAACATGACATCCTTCGTGATGATTTTGTTAATGACCTTGATTTTTTTGTTTCGGTTACTTCTCTGCGAACTTGACTCTAAGTCCTCCGAGTTAAAATATTGTAATTTATTTCGGCCATCGCTACCCTCTGACCTCACACATTAGGGGGCGTCTATTATACAATGAAATGTCACTTCTTCATTTGAGTAATGACCTCAGTCTGTCATTGCACAAGAGGACATTATGGATTGAAGTGGCCATAACTTTAAATATGGATCAGAGCCTTGATACATACTTTCTCCTACAACTTTGCCACTTTATAAGAATAATTTTTCCTTGTACTCATGGGTCCTTCCAAAGAAACTTGCATGTTACTTACGGGTAATCTCATATGCAACCCACAAGTCATGTTTGAAAAGTTGTAATCGTGACTTCCCTAAAGGAAAGTCCTGAGTCACTCGTAAGTTTACTTATATATACCCGCGAGTTCCATTAAAACAAACTTAAAATTAAAAATATGATTATTTTAGGGGTAGTTGGGTTCATATTGATAACTTCCCTAACTCCTCTAATCATCGTAGGCCTCAAAACCTCTCCTCACTAGCAACTATAAAGAGAGGGGAGGGGTAGAGGATAGGGGAATTTTTTTGGAGAGGAAGGTGATGCTGGAGGAATCCATTGGAGAGAGGAAAAAGAGGTCTTGGTTTCTTCTTCTGTAGAGAAGCTTTTCTCAGATAGGGTTGTAATGTTTCCTGAACTTCTTAATAAAGAGTGTCTTTCTTCCTTATTGTCTTAGTGCATGCTTTTGGTGTTATGAATCATGATCTGTATTGTTATTTATTTTTAAATGCAATTGTAATATGTTCATGAGTATTTATATAACAATAAGAGATATTGTGGAGGAATATCAATCTTTGTTGCTAGTATAGAAGATTAGAAGGCTAAGGAGCATTTGAGGAAGATATTTAAAGCTTGGATCAACCGTTGGTAAAAAGGTACATGTTCCTTAACTCTATTTCTCTTATATATGTTTTTGAACCCTTGATGTTTGCAAGTGATAACCTAGTATGTTGGTGACCATAAGACCCCATTTCATAAGGTAGATATACCTCACAACACCTAGACAACGTGTACTACAACACAGCATTGTCTAACCATGTTCCATCACCTAGTTATGTGATTATTAACACAACATAAGAAAATGAGACCATCTGGAACCCCTCCTCCTAGTGACAAAAAAATATAACACCATCATGGACTTGAAATATGCGATTTTACAATCAATCCATTCACAAGCACTAGGGTGCTCCATACAAAACTAATTTCACTAGAGTATACACATTCACATCCATAAATACTACATACAAAATTCCATGTCTATATAGTCCATTTGTTGGTTTTATTCTCTCCTCCTCTCTGTCTATCAGTGGACCCAGGTTTAGTCCCTTCTGCTCAGCACAACAAAGCTTGATATATCAGCCCGACAGAGCAAAGGCCAGCCGACAACACCTGCGACGTAAATGTTGTCTCACCCGAGATATCTTTCATTTATGAGTAACCATGAGAACCAGGTTTCCGCAATTGTGTGGGAGGGTGTTTTAGTACCTTGGCCCTGCGCTAAGGTTTCCAATGAAGTCTTGGTAGAGGTGGATTATTTGTATGCATGGTGCTTCAGTAGATAAAATGCGACCCAACCTTTCTTTATGCAAATTAAGTAAATAAACAATAGGAATGCAGCATAAACATATCTGTTAATATAACACAACCATCAAAAATTTATCCAATTGCAAGCATAGTAATCAACCAATCATTCAACACAATAATCACACACACATCTAAGATACTTCAACACTCACACATAAAAACGTAATGTAATGTGGAAATCCATCCAGGTGAAAACCATAAGGTGTTCTTCATCTGGCATGAGGAAATAGATGCATCTTTAGTCTGCGCACAACTATGCAGACTCTGCTTAATATCTTTCTCTTCTATCTTTACATAATTTTCCTCCCTCTCATGCTCTTGGATATTCTCTCTTTCTCTTTCTACTCTACTTCTCTCAGGGATCCACACACATCCTTGATCGACTCAAACTTCCCTACTTGTCTGCGCACTCTGCTGCAAAACCTCTACTTTGATGCACTCAACGATACATAGTCATTAACCAGAACCCCTAACTCAAGTCTAGTCCAGGCATCTTACCAAGAGTCTAATCAAATACAATACAAGCCGGAAGAAAAAATTTACTTGAGACTACTTAGGTGTTGTTAACGGCTAACCCATACACATCTTGGGTTCCTTGTTTTATATCCCAATTACATACTCGATACAGCTCCCATACATGCTCATTACAAACTCAATATCGCCTCGACACAAACTCTAACAAAATCATTACATACTCTTCTTATGTCACTATCTTAGTCGACTTACTATATCCAACCAATGGGTTGTCTTTTCTATTCTAGCAACACATAACGAGAGGCACTATCGACCTGACTTACAAAGATACCTTCATGCGTGTGGTTTTCGTCGGCTCCAACCGAACTCGTACCCATGATCGTTAAGGAATGTCTCTTTCTCAAATGTATGCCTTACTGTCATTTTTCGGTTGTTATGCTATTTGCATGCCTGGCTATGCTGATATTCTGTTATGCCATCTCATGTACCCTTCTATTCTTCTGACGTGGCTTACTCATCTGGTGCAGCTTCCTCTTCCAGCGCCTTCTCTTTTTCTTCTTCTCTTTTACTTATTTTTTCACAGCATCCTCTCCCTTTTCCTTGATGTTGCTTCCTTGGTTGTAGCTCCTTCCTCTTCTCCTTTATGTTCTTCTCCATACTTGGGCATAATTATACATGAATTCTTCCTTGTTGTCCCTAATCTCAACAGACCCCCAACACTCACCTATGGCTCGTTCTGATCCACGAGAAGCTATTGCTCCATCTACTGACTTGCACCAACTTTGCTATGAAAATCCTCCATGATTTTCACTAGTTTCTTTGTCTATGCACGCACTTCTTCCTTTGTTCTCTGCATTTGCTCCACCAGGTTGGAACTGACATCTGTTGACATGAATTTTTCTACATATGTCACTACTTTGTGCACCTTTTGATGTATAGGCTGAGTTTATGTTCTTTATGTGTTTGGCTGTATGTTCCTTCTGTGCTTGATTGTATGTTCCTTATGTGTTTGCTGCTTATTATAGTCTTTATAACTTATGGTACTACTATGATTTTTCCTTCTTATCGAATGTATTTACCGCTCAGAGAGTAGGACAAAGGGGATGAGAGACTTATCGATATCGTTGATTTTCCTTGTCAGCATTTCTAGCTTCAACTTCCAACTCATCTCGGGTTTTTCCTTCTTACCTTCAGAATATTCCTTGGCATAAACCGTGAATGAGTACGTGGCATCCATGTAAGCCTTTGAGCTCGTAGGATTCGCTCAGTACAGCATCCAGTCAGTGTTTTTATTTGTTTTAGTGTTGGTGAGATTCGTCATCCTATACATGTATTACCTCCCTCCATTGGAGTGTTCCAGTTGAGCTTGTTTCTAGAATCATATTTTCAGCAGTTGAAAGTGATGATAGTGATGATGTTGTCCTTTGTTTATTTGTCCCTCAGTATAAACATTTGTTTAGACTAGCAGTTCTTAGCAATGGATACTATGCACTGTGGCAACTAATTCTAAAGTCTCATCCGAAGGTTTCGGCAGAATGTCCTCTTGTCTTTGAATTCTTTCCACTAATTCTACATTCGTTCTCAATACTTTGAGGGCAACGTTTCTCTTGCGGCTATCGAAAGGTCTCCTTAGTGGCATCTTTAATAAGCTGATTTGAGACATTTTTGCAGTGAGGTTTGGGACTATATTTTTCTCCAAGCGGCTCCCAGCCTTTAGTGGAACATATCCAAGAATGTTTCTCTTACTCATAACATTCATTACAGTTTCCTTGATAGGGCCCCTGAGGCCGTTATCACTAAAAATATTACTATTCATACTTCTCAACATGTATTTGTTAACTCTATATGTTGCAACCATCACTCGTTGTGGCATTATATGGACTTTAACTTGTAATGCTCCGACATAGAGGGTTTGTTCCAGCGGGAAGTCTGTCAAATCATCACACACGCCATCATTGAGTAGCATAATGACAACACGAACCATCATGTGGGTCATCATCCCAACTCCCTATGTGGAGGTGCCAACTACATTGCTCCTTTTTGTTGTGATGCCATGATCCTTATGGCGTAAGTGACCCTCAAATTCACTTGATATATGCTCAAATTTCCTTGGTGTCCGCAGATCTAATAATCGATAATTTGTCACATTACCAAACCTACTATATAAGTCTGTCGACGACTCCTTGGTTTTAGTTTTACATGTCCCCTGCCGCGTTGCTTGCGATAGGAACTTCTTATTTCTTCCCATGTCCTTTCTCCTAATATATATATATGTGTGTGTGTGTGTGTGTGTGTGTGTGTGTGTGTGTGTGTGTGTGTTATTTATTTTATTTTTCAGGTTATTCGCAGTTATCAAAATAAGGTTTCAACTGGCTCCCATTGATGAGCCCCCTGACTTCTGTGCCATCTAATTTTTCCAATTTCACTGCTCCTCTGTCAATGCTTTCCTTAACCACATATGGTCCCAACCAATGTGTCCTCAAGTTTCCTGGGTGCTTAAAAAATTTGTTGGCATACATAAGAACAAGGCCTCCAACTGAAAATTGCTTGTTCTTAATGTGTCTATCATGCCATACTGTCTTCCTTTGTTTTTCTACATTTTGGTGAAATCCTGCAATGAAGCGTTCTTCTTCCAAATGGATTAACTGAAGCAATATTTCTTTTACAACATCAACATCTGTCATTTTTGTGAGTGTCGCCACTCTTAAACTAGGTACAATATATTCGAAAGGCATGACAACTTCCTTGCCATATACTTAACTTGATTGGTGCCTAACCAGTCAATTTCTTGCATGTTGTGTGATATGCCCATAGTATTGCAAAAAATTTATGGTCCCAATCATCCCTTCTTGTATTGCATACTTTAGTTAACGCATTTTCCAGAATATTGTTAAATGCTTCGACTACTCCATTTGCTTGCGGGTGATATGGAGTTATTCTTCTATGATGTATCTGAAATTCATCAGTTAGCTCTTCAATCAATTGATTAAAAAAATGCGTACCTTCATCACTAATCAATATATTTGGGCACTCGAACCTTGTTACCACGTTTTTGAATAAAAACTTTGTTGTTGTTGCAGTGGTACAATCCTTGACGGGCGCAACTTCTTCCCATCGAGTTAGGTAATCCATCACGGTGATAATATACCGAGCTCCTGTGCGCTTCCCTTCTGGATTAATAGGTCCCACAAATTCAAAAACCCATTTATCAAATGCATGTAATGTGAGTTGTGGTACTATTGGCATTTCATTTCTTCTGGATGGATTTCCTATTCTTTGGCAGACATCGCAACTGCGATGGTAATCTCGAGTGTCAGCATGCATGGTAGGCCACCATAACCCTTCCTGTAATATTTTGCGCACGGTTGGTCTCCTTTCCTTCATAGTGTCCTCATGTGATACCAACATGTGCTTCAATTAAAATAATAGGTCTCTCGTGTTTGAAAACACAACGTTGAAGTATCTCACCAGGGTCCAATTTATATAAGTGGCCAACAATCAATTGGAAATCTACAACTTGCATTACTAACTATTTCTTCTGTGTTATTGTAAAGTCAACTGATGCAAAACCTGTAGTGAGGAACTATATGATATCTTCATATTGATTATTAAAGGTATTTATTGCAAATAGTTGTGCATCAGGAAGATTATCTTCTAGAATAGTAGGTTCTTCTCCACTCTCAATTCTCGATAGGTGGTGTTTTCCCAAATTCAGTCGTCCTGGTTTAACAATTATCTCAAAGTTAAATTCTTGGAAGAGGAGAAGCCACCAATAGATCTTCCCCCACCAACATTGGCTTATTGACCAAATATTTCAGTGCAGAATGGTCAGTGCACATTTTGAAATGCCCCAGAGTAATTAATGTCTGAATTTTTGCAATGCATAAACTATCGCAAGCCCTTCCCTCTCTCTTGTAGTGTAATTATTCTCTGCAATTGATATCTTCCTGCTAGCAAAATCAATGGGGTGATCAATCTCTCCTTCTCTTGGTTGTGTTAGTACCACTCCAAGCGCAACAGAGCATGCGTTGACATGAACATGAAATTCTTTTTTCCAGTCTGGAAATACGAAAATGGGTGCAATGACCATATTGCTTTTTAGTTTATCCAGACTCTCTTATCATTCATTAGTCCACTGAAGCTTAGTGTCTTTTTTCAACAATTTCTCCATTGGGGCATTCACTTATGCATATCCTTTGATGAAATTTATGTAGTATCCTGTATGTCCTAGTGTTGCTCTTAACTGTTTAACTGTGGTAGGTGGTTGTAAGTCAAGGATGATGGCAATTTTAGCTGGATCAACCAAAATTCCGTCATGACAAAACACGTGGCTGAACATAGCCTCAAAAGGCGCACAAAAAATACACTTTCTCAAATTGAGAGCGATTTGGTACTGGCGGCATCATTCGAACATCATTCTAAGACTTTCTATGTGATCTTTTATAAGACCAAATACTGTCCAGTCATCAAAGTAGACTTCAAGAAATTTGTGTATGAAATATTTAAATGCAACAACTACAATTCTAAAAAATATTGATGGAGCATTCTTGATTCCAAAGGGCATTACCGTGTATTGGTAGCGTCCCCACTCTATTGCAAATATTGTCTTGTATCGATCTTCTTTTGAAATTCTTATCTGATGGTAACCTAAGAATCCATTTGTAAATGAATACATTTCTTGTCCTCCAACATTCTCTAATAATTCATCTGTGAATGGAGTCGAAAATGGATCATGCAAACATACATCATTTAATTTCTTGAGATCAACACAAATCCTTACTTCTCTTGAAGTTTTCTTGTCATGTACTACGATCGGGATGATCCATTCTGATTCTTCAACTGGTTCTATTACAGCTGCCTCTAGCATTCGATCCAGTTCGGATTTAACTTTTTCTTTGTAGCGTGGGTTTAATCCTTATGGTCTCTATTTGACCGGTTTTGCATCGGGCCTGAGGGATATCTTCATTTCACCAAGGTCTCCAACTATTCCTTTCATTTCATAGAAATTTGTAGGGAATAGGTCCTAAAATTCATGCAATACGTTAGTGATCTTTCCCATAGTCTCTTCAACCTAGTAATCTCCAATATTATTAAACTTCAGGTTTTCAACCAACCCAATATTTACTTTCTTAATCTTGAGTGGTTTTAGAAACTAGTTAGTGGTTATAGCAGCTCCCTCTACTGTATGTATACCTTCTAATTCAGGTATATTTATCTCAAGTGGGTCATCGTCATCTAGTTCTCCCGTATGATTAGAACACTGCATACAATTGTGTGTGGTCATGCTGCATTGATTGAAATTTGTGTCTGCAACCGGAATTTCTTCAAATATATTTTCCTTTATTACCTGTAACGCAACATCTACTGTTGGGTGTTCGCTTGCAAAATCAAATTTCTGGGTGAAGCTTACAACTAAGCTTTTCCATTCAATGGTTCCTTGTTGCATTTCTTCTGATGTGTACCAACTTCTTGGTACCATTTCCAAAGTGTGGATGAATTGATGAACACATTCTTGTTGCAGATGTTCTTTCCAAATCCTTCGACGGTGCTCGATATGTTTCCCAGGATTTGTTAGTCCTGTATATTTCTAATCAGGGAGACTGATCTCTTCCCCAAATCTGATCTCCATTAATATCCTACATTGTGTCCATTCGAAGATAGACTGTTTGTGTGTACCCCACCATCTAGCAAGCGTATCCTTCAACACATAGTCCAAAGAGGACAATCGTTGTGATTCTGTGACTTTTTCTTCAAATTCTACCAGAAAAGATGCAAGGTTAGGTAATCCTTCATAGGTAGGCAACGCACAGTGCTTTGGATCCTACCCTTCAAAAATATCTTGTGATTCTTGCACATCTTCTCATGGAGACTTCATGTAGCATGTTGTGCCAATTTTCTAGAGCACTTCCTGAGTTGGACATGCACAATCTTATGCTCCACCAACTCAGGTTTCCATTAGTTGTTGGGTTAATATAGTCTTCCTTCGAAGACATAATGTTGTACAGCTGATCTAAATAATTATCTTTCCCTTCACTATGTACGATCTCGATATATCTTTGTCCTTCAACAGGATCAATTGGTGCAACCACTCTTATTTTAGAATCTTCGAAAGACAAGATCATTTTCTTGAATTTTATAATGGTCTGGATGTTTATTGCCCGATAAATTCCTATAAGTGTAGGATATGGGTTTGTGTCATCGGCAATGTCGATAACTTGGAAGTCAGCATATGTTCTTAAACCTTCGACTTCCACATGTACTTGAGTTATTCTACCGATTGTAGAACCTTTGACTAGTTCGCAAGCCTTAGTTGAGTAAGAGACCAGTCCAGTCGCGGCTTATTCATGCTCTCCCATGTTTGTATTGTCAATATATTGACATCCAAGCCCAAATATAATATGCTATAGTCCATATCATAATCTCCTATCTACGTAGTCATTCGCAATTCTTGGTCTGTCTTCAGTTTATTCCTGATATGATTAAATCTTTTTTCAGGTTGCGGGTCTTCTGTGGTATCTTCTATAAGTGTTGTCAATTCTGCAACGACATCTTTATCACAGATTAGTGCTTGTAACACCCCGTTTTTGACCCTGTGGTATTGAATTGCATATGATGTAAATATTTTATTTGATCATGGTGTGGAGATCAAGGCAAAGGCCCCACCATGGATTTAGTATTTTATGTATCGGCAATTAAAACCGATGTCGATGGTTTATGTGCTAGCTAAGCACAATATGTTTGATACCTCATGAAAAATGCAAATTAATAAAAATACCACAACTAGCTATGCGTCGCAATGTTAAAGAGATGGGGGCATGATTTCATAAGGAATAGGGAGGGGGAAACATTCAAACCCTTAAGACAATGTAGAAAATCTAAATGTCAAAGGGAAAACCCATAAATCTATCATCTACGCTTTTTGTCTTTTATGCCCAGTCATCCAAAGTTGGTGAAAGAAGTTATTTCCTTGGGATGGGAAAGGTATGGAGGTCAAATTCGAATTTCGGAAGTCACCCATTTTTGGAAAATGTGTTTTTGGCTTCTTGAGAAAGTAAATGTTTGGAAATGTATTCCTAATCCATTATTCACCCATGTGTTTGCTTCATCACGTAGCTGGAGATAGATGGGGCATTCTCCCTCACGATTTGTGTTGATTTCTTCATTCCTCCATGGTTGGGGATTTCGTTTTTAGTATGGTTGAGTGAATGTGCAACAGTGATGCCCAATTTGGGGGTTTTGAGAGGTATTTTTTCCTCCCTCACGTAGCTGGAGCATGTTGTGTGTTTCCCCCATGTTTTTATGTTGTCTTATCATTCCTTCATGCCCAGAAATCCATTTTTGTTATTGTTCAGTGAATGTGCATAAGAGAACCACGATTTTTGGGTTTAAGGTAGTCCTTTTTCCCACATGAAGCCATAGATGTCTTTGAAATCAAGTTTTCTATCAGAGTGTTTTTTTCTCTTGTTTCCATTTTTTGTTTTGGCTTCCCAGGACGTTTTTTTCCATACCTAGCAATGGTATTTTGCTTTGAAGTGCATCCTTGTGTTGGCTTGGTTGAGTAAGTCCAAGGAACCCATTTGTTAGATTGATGGCTATGTTGGATGTGATTGTTGGCTTGGATGAGCAAGTCCAAGGACCCCATGTTATTGGTTGTTGCCTTAGTAGTCTGTGAAACACAATTCCTTATTGGCTTGGCTGGACAGTCTGTGAAACCCAACGATGTGTTGGACTGTGGATGTACAGTTTTGGCTATGTGTGAGCATGTTGTTGTTCCCTAGTTCGTTGTGGAATCATGCCCAGCTCGGGGGTGGCAGTGCTGTTGAGAGATTGATGAGCACACTGGCCTATGGTTGGGTGGAACGTTGCAGCGACATAGCTAGTTGCAGGGAAAACTTCTTCTCAAGATAAGTATTCTTTGTGTATTTAATTTCCGCAGCTATATTTGTTTTATGAATTACTATGAACATGCTGCACGCTTGAATGAATGTGTTTTTCTTTCGTTGTTTATTTCATGTATAATGCATCTATGCATGTTTTTAATTCAATGCATTTTTATTATCATGTTCATGGGGCTATATTTCCCGGATTTGATAGCCGTATTGTTGGTCGCGTCCTCTCCATCAGTGGGATGAGGGGTGGGGACGTGACAGTGCTAAACAACTTTTGAAAAAATATGTAAGCTTACTAACATTTTTCATTGGTGGCTTCATGATTAGTTGTTCAAATCGTTTGGGCATAGCCTTAACTTGTCCAGATGTCGACGACTGATTAGTATTAACAAAGTATGGTTGCACCTTCAAGAAGACTTATTTCTCCTATTGGACATCTAGCATAGCTTTCTTTTCTGTCATGGGTCTCACCTGCGGTTGTCCCTGCTGTGTATTTTCATCTACCCCCGTCGCAGCACCTTCTCTTGTAACTACAACAATGCGGGGTTGTCTTGGTTCGGAAAAAATCATCTGAATATTCTGATTGTGCTTCATATTTTGATTCTATACCCGGTTGGGATTAACGAGAGTTCTAGCATGCTATTTCGCAAGAAGCTACGGATTTTGTTTGACACTATGATCAAATGCTTTACAATATGTACAATTTTTCGCAAGACTTTGACAATCTTGGGAAAAATGTCCTAGCTACCCACAATTATAACATATGACTTGGCCTCTTCCTTGACCAAATCCTCCTCCTTGTTGTTGTCCTCGACCTCTAAAATTCCCACCCCTTGTTTGCAGAGGGTATTGTTATTGTTGATGATATTGACTCTGATGGTATTGTGGTTGAGGGTATTGTTGTTGTTGATGATATTGATTCTGATGGTATTGTGGTTGAGGGTATTATTGTTGTTGATATTGTGCAGGATGATACTGAAGTTGCACTCATTCAACTTGCATCTGCTCATCATTTTTCATCAAGTAGGTATCCATTGTCTTTTCTTGTAGTAGTTGAAGTGCTCTGCAATCTTTTTCATCATGACCTATTGATTTACAAAATTTACAATACAAGTTAGCAGGTGTGCTTACAATCTTATGTAAGTATAGACATTCCTCGGACTTGTGGCCCCTAGTTTGGCATATTCTACACCAAGGAATTCCTTGGGTGTTTAATGGGTTCGACGGTGGTTCGACACACCTACCGCAACATAATTCATGAGCACTGGGAAGTTGTATTTATGGTATCAATCTATTCTGCATCTCGTACACCATAGTTCCTCCTGAACTTCCTTTCCTTTTTTAATGTCCTGGAGCTACACTGTAAGATTGTCCAGATGCAACTAAATCTGCATCATTCCCGAGCCAGTGTCTCCAACCAACGAGGCTTCTAATTTCATTGCTATTTCAAGAGCCTCTATTTGAGACACGAGTTTCTATTGCATCAACGGGGTTTGTATATGTGGTAACAAGGTAGCAATAAACCATTCCTTGTGTTGCACATATGACATTTGGAAATTCACTTTGGTCATTAATGTCTTAATTTTCTTGGAAAGTCCCAAACAGATTCTGTTGGTAGCTACTTAATCTCTTTGATTTTGGTGATGCATTGTGATTTGAACTTGGAATTTTTCAATTCGTCTATCAAACCCAATTGAATCTTGTTGAGTGTTTTTGAGACAACTCCTATTGGTACTATGGAAAATTTCATATACCAGTCCAGCGCACGACCTCGTAGAGTCATGATCATCTGTGCTTTCTTGATATACTCATCCTAGCTCTGTCGTACAATCCAGACAGCTTCACAAAGAAACCAGTGTTGTGCTTGGTCTTCCAAATTGTTTCCATTCAATATTGATAGCTTAATGTTAGCTCCAACCATTGTATTTTCTGCTGGTACAATTGAAACAAAATTTTGACTAGTCAGACTTCCTTTTCCACTATTTACAGTGTTAGTAGTACTCGTATTTACAAAATTACTTATAGACATGTATCGCGATCTTACCTTTGGTACTGTATGCAAGTTGTAAGCATGTTCTTGCTTTGGGGATTTAGTAAAATCTTCTGACTCTTTGTATGCTTCCGAGATCAGATGATATTCATATTCTTCATCACAAAACCCTTCGTCTAAGTATGACGCAAAATCAAAGCCTTCTTTTTCTCGATCTGTGTTGCAACTCCCTCGTTTTAACATAGTTTTTCTTCTTTTTCCAGACCTGAATCTTCTTCCGCTTCTTAAAAATCCCGGCTCTAGTCCAGTTCCACTATCTCCTGGGAACATATCACTCTAGGGTTCTACTGAGACATAGCCACCCTTTGCTATTAATGTTGTTGCATTCACAGATTCCTTTTTCACATAAAACCATTTTTATCCACACCTTTAAAGATGACAGGTATCTACTGCGTGGTCCTTGAAAAAATTTCTGCTCTACCTCATGTATGAGGATATTGTGTCAACATTGAACTCAGTAATATATCCTTCTAGGATATTGTCTACCCAAAAATATGCAACCCTTGATATAGGGTTGCTCACTCCTTCCAATTGTTCGATTAACTGGGGAATCCACTCCCTTAGTTCTTCCCCTTGAAAATTTGTTCATTTGGTTGCTAGATTCGATAACCACTCGTGCAGCATGATGGGAAACTAGAAAAAAGAAAATCTCATGGATTTCTGTGTAGATGTATCGACCCAACCACTCTGCTGGGTTACACCAATATCCTTCACTTTCTTCTCATCCAAACTATAACTCTTTGAAGTCCACCCAGTCCTGGATCTCCGATTTTGTGGGATTCCACAACATATCCCTCTCCACCACAATTTATATTACCAACAACATAACCATTTATTGGTTTTATTCTCTCCTCCCATATTTCTATCACTGGACCCAGGTTCATTCCATACTGCTCAGCACCATAAAGCTTGAGATATCGGCTCGACGGAGCACAGCTCAACCAACATCATCTACAATGCAAATGCGTCTCACCCGAGATATCTCTCGTTTATGGGAAAATTCCAGAACCAGGTTTCTGCAGTTGTGTGGGAGGGTGTTTTAGCACCTTGGCCCTATGCCAAGGTTTCCAATGAAGGCCGAGGAGGGGTGGATTATTTGTATGCACAGTTCTTCAGTAGCAAAACTACGACCCAACCTTTCTTTATGCAACTTAAGTAAATAAAAAGTAGGCATGCAACATAAACATATAAGTTAATATAACGTGACATCAAACATTTATCCAATTGCAAGCATAGTAATCAACCAATCATTCAAGACAATAATCACACATACATCTAAGCTACTTCAACATTCACACATAAGCACAGAATGTAACATGCAAACCCATCTGGGCGAAAACCACAAGGTGCTCTTCATCTGACATGAGGGAATAGATGCACCTTTAGTCTACGCACAAAGATGCATACTCTGCTTAAGATATTTCTTTTCTATCTTTATAGTATTTTCCTCCCTCTCATGCTCTCTTATCTTCTCTCTTTCTCTTTCTACTATACTTCTCTCAGTGATCCGCACAGAGCTTGGATCGACTCAACCTTCCCTACTCGTCTGCAAACTCAGCTGCAGAACCTATACTTTGATGCACTCAGTGATACATATTTATTAACCAGAACTCTTACCTCAAGTGTAGGCCAGGCGTCTTACTAATAGTCTAATTAAATAAAATACAAGTCCAAAGAAAAATGTTGCTTGAGACTACTTAGGTGATATTAACGGCTAACCCATACACAGCTTGGGTTCCTTCTTTTATATCCCAATCACATACTCGATACAACTCCCATACATTCTCATTACAGGCTGAATACTGACTCGATACAGACTCTAATAGATTCATCTTATGTCCCTATCTCAACTGACTTACTATATCCATCCAACCGGCTGTCTTTCCTATCCTAGCAACACATAACAGGAGGAACTATTAGCTTGAATTACAAAGATACATTCATGCATGTTGTTTCCATCGGCTCCAACTAAGCTCATACCCACGATCGTTAAGGACTGTCGCTTTCTCAGCAGTATGTCTTACTGTCGTTTTCCATCCATTACACTATTTGCATGCCTGCTTCTGTTGATATTATGTTATGCCATCTCGTGTT
Source organism: Pseudotsuga menziesii (assembly GCA_001517045.1). Taxonomy (NCBI): domain Eukaryota; kingdom Viridiplantae; phylum Streptophyta; class Pinopsida; order Pinales; family Pinaceae; genus Pseudotsuga; species Pseudotsuga menziesii. The sequence continues at coordinate 189,957 of LPNX010666861.1, forward strand.
CCCTTCTATTCTTCTGTCGTGGCTTACTCATCTGGCGTAACTTCCTCTTCCAATGCATTCTCTTTGTCTTCTTCTTCTCTTTTACTTCTTTTGTTGCAACATCCTCTCCCTTTTCCTTGATGTTGCTTCCTCGGTTGTAGCTCCTTCCTCTTCTCCTTTATTTTCTTCTCCATACATAGGCATAATTCTAACTGAATTATTCCCTACTGTCCCTAGGCCCAACACCATTACATTGACAATAGCTCAAAATTGTCTTTGCAATGTAAACGAGCACAATTCAACAATGCCAATGATATCATGAAAGTGAAGTTAGTTCTCATGAATGATGATTGTATTAATCCTAATTAACTCTAGAATATGAATATGAACATTAAGATTCTAAGTGGAATCACATAACCAATGCAACCATCTTAATTTTTTTCTCTAGGTTGAGAAATTTTCCCTTTTGATTGGTTATGAACCAAAATAATGCCATGCCAAAAATCACAAGAATGTATCCTAGAAACTCCATTCGTGCTAGGTTGAAATCTGAAATAGGCTCATGGAGATGGAAAAGAACATCAAAATCATGCCAAGAATAACATGAATCACTCTAAGACTCATATATCCAATGTTGGATAGGGTTAATGTAATATTCATGAGGATATCGTACCCAATCAAAATATTGATTATCATCTTTATTATTATCAAGAAGCAAAGTATTAGGAATCCCAAATGAAAATTTATTCTCCAACAAACATGTAAATGAAGAACAAAACAAATGTTTTGGATTTGGAAAAATAAAATAATGATGATGATGATGATTATGATGATTATCATCATCACTATTTAGGGTTGTTTCCCCATCTCTAATGGATTATTTTTTCGCATCACATATCAAATTGAAAACCCTATTGTTCCCTGTAATTTTCAGCAATAAAAATATACTTTCCATTTGAAAATTCACATGCAAATGCACTACAATATGAAGATTTTGGTATTTGGATTTTTTTTGTAATTTTATCATCAATAACATGCTCCCAAAAAATATGTCTAGACTATTCATGGGAAAACATCGTTGGAAATGAATCTAAAATTCTATAAAAATGAATTTATTAAACATGGATGTTCCAAGGTAAGTAAATCAACATTTTCCTTGAAAATATTAGGTTGTCAAAGGTTTTTGTTTTTACCTTTTTCATCCCTATAATCATCACCATCGATGCATAACTTAGAAGCCCAAGAAGATGGACAAGATGATTAGTTGCTAACCTGTTAAAACTAGGAGCTTCCTACCAGTATGTCACTACCAGTAAGGGAGTTCATCACTCTAGGCCCCTTAGACCCAATAGTGACAGAGTCCCAACCATCAAAGGGGAAGACCTTGACAAATATTTTACTTGAGGTTGTCCTAAGACAACTTCAACTAGACACCTAGAACTGATTTTGGAAGAGGTGTCTAAAGGATAAGCAAAGGTGGAATATAGAAACACTCTAAGTTAAAGGTGATCTAGAATGATCAATGTTCAATATTAAGAAAATGCACCATTAACCATAGTATTCATGATGACACCATTTTCAATATGAAATAAAAGCATAATACCATGAAATAAACATAAGCATGATACAATGAACTAAATAACCATATAACATATACACCAATGAATGAGATTAATAACCATAAAATTGAGTAGCACTTTCTCTTTCCCTAAATCACAGACTTGAGATAAATAGGTTTCAGGATTCATAAGGAGATCCTAGATATACTCGATGGTACATGGATAATGATTCCATGATCAAAGTCTATCAAGGGAAATACCACTCGCATGGGGTACCATAGAGAGTAACAATGGTGGTCAACATGACATCCATATAGCTAGAAACAAATGTCCACACTTTCAACATAAAGCTATTAAACCATATCTTTTCAAATGGGTATATTCCACAACTGCAGGTTTAAATTCTGAATGATAGATATTTTCCAATATATTTATAGACACCAGAATACGTATTCTACCCAATAATGATATCCCAATTGATATATACCAATTATAATCGATTAGTAATAAAATCGATGTACCATATCATTCATATAATATTAAAAGATGTATGTAATAAAATGTATAATGTCATCCAAGTCCACAAGATTTAAGATGTGTAAGATTAGAAGAACAATTTTACTATGGGATTCAAAATAACATAATCAAACTATCCACCATCATAACATATATCAATATCACTTAAGAACAAAATACTTGCAACATTAACCTCAAGATGTCATCATTTCCTATATTAGCTACAAGGACTTCAAATAATTAATATGTGGATTTTCTTAAGGTGTTTGGAGAAGATGATGCTCCTCTTAGATTATGATTTCTAGATAAAACCATTAAATGTGAACCATGAACCATCCAAAGAACCATACACCATAAAATACTTAGTGTACCAGTAGGGTGTGCTAATGACGAATATCACTCTAGAAACACACCTAAAGCAACTTCATGAGTGGATTGGTGTTTCAAGTCCACGAATGGGCATATGCCAAAAAAGTACAAAATCAAGCTATTATCCAAGTCTCCAAAAATCACTATATCAATGATAACAATCACTCTAACAAGTGTTATTGGAAACTCACCTAGAATCAGCTAATCATTGCTTGAAAACTAGTGAAAATTATTAATCAAATCAAAGAGAGAAAATAGTGTATTATATGAGTATGAGTTTTACCATGTTATGAGTGGTATAATGAACAAATCTGAGTGTGGGGTACATGTCCAACCAAGTCAAGGACAAAATAATGAGTTGTGGTATGTGCACCAACCAAGAGATATATGTATTCTCATATCAAGATTTGCACAATGGTTCTTACTGTCCATATTTGGAAGGGGTGTCGAATTAACTAGTGATTTAAACAAGATACAAGTTTACAAACTTGGAAACTAAGAACAATAATATGATTCCAACAAGATTCTGATTTTGGAGACCCAAAACTAAAACAATAATCTAATGTATCACTGCCAACAACAGAGTAGGAAATTGAATTTGTTCGAAGGATTTAAAACATAATATAGAATTGCAAGATGGTATCAATGGATTAGCTTTAAATTTTTAAATGATATGAACAGGACATCATATATTCAAAAAAATATAATGGTGGTCCAATATAATTAACACGACAATCTCCAAAACATCAAGTTTTTTCAACAAGGATAAGCACTCAGATGATCATATTCATGTGAAAAATGATAGTCTTAGGAAGGTCAAATTGATACCTCAAAATCAGATCTAGTGATTAATATGAGTGATGTCAATATTTTATTGTTACATGCCCAAAATCATTTCTAACACATAATATTAAGATGTCTATTATTGTGATTGTAACATCATATGTTATGTGTAATGATCAAATGAACAAAGATGAATATGAGAAGTCCTAATAGGAAAATCAACTAATGGATTATATTGATGTCATATTTTACTCCATGATGTCACTAAAATCATGCCACTACATTGTCATCAAGTATTTAGTATGAGGACATATTTTCAACCTTAATTTCATAAACCCTCCAACCAACCGAGATAGACAATTATATGCAGAGTTTAAAGCTTTATGATAGTCTAAGAGAGGACCGAATAGGATTATGCAACAATCAAGGATAATGGAAATATGTTCTCCATTATATAGCCTTTAATTCTAATCTTTTTCCATAAGGCAAGGGTTATAATGGTTCCAATCAAATGTCATGCCCTGTAAAATATTAGGTTTGAATATTCTCCTTGGCAAGTTTGTAAATACCAAAAAATTATTATACTTTTGTTGTTACAAATGAGGCAAACTTAGAAGGCCATTTATTTGTATTATGATATTTATAGACATGAAAATATTCTTATAAGCTTTGAAACCCTCAAATGTAATTCTTGTGCATGATAATAGTGTGGAGAAGAAAAACAATGATTCTTTTAAGGACAAATTATTGAGAAACTTTTAGTGTGTGTAAGATTCCTTCAACCATAGTGAACATGTAAGGATGATTTTTCAGATAATGTTGAATCAATCATCGATTTTAAATCCAACACTAAGACATGACATTGATACCATCACATACCAGGGTTAGATAGTCTAAGAAAAAACACTTGTAAAGAATACAAAATACTTAGAGTTTTCTAAAGAAACTTGTAAATATTTGGTTTAATAGAAAGAGAGAATGCATTATGGGTTTAAGAATGAAAATTATGACATTTTATCCTCTTATAAAGTTTCTTTTCATGTGATTTCCCAAGTACCTACAAAATTTAGAGAAAATTAAGTAATTTAAGTGGAAGAAAATTTTAGGATAATTAAATAAAATACTAATGTGAAAATTAGACTAGTTTCTATCTAGTTAAAATATTTGTCATTTTTTTTTCGTCGAATCGCTTCGGGAGATGAGCGCATGAGACCCTGTCGAGGTGTGGCCTATTACAATGTTCTATTCATGCCATGGGACCAATAGGGGGCCTTGAGGTCCCTCCTCTTCCTCCACCTGAGATAACAACTTTTAGGAAACTGGTTGTGGCTAGTTGCAAATGACATGTGCCTGAAACTCAACATAAATTCATAAAGAAGCTCAACAGTATTCCCACGGTGGCACTCCTAGCTGAATAATCTTGTAGGTCTACGTTGAATATTCAATAAAGAGGTCTCATCATGAAGTTCGCCAGCCTATTTCCCTCCCCTGAAGTAGTGGAATCGTGGGTGCAAAGGAACTGGATTCCTCTTGTCACTGAAGGCATCGAAAGTTATATTGTCGATAAGGGATTTTTATTCTCATCTTTGACAATGTAGAAGATAAAAGAATCATTTTTAGGAATGGTATATATTGTATGAGACCTCAGGGTCTGTATTTAAACAAGTGCACTCCTGACTTTGATCCGACACAAGATGTGTCATCAGCGGTTCCAATATGGGTGCACCTCCCCCATTTACATTTGCATTACTGGAATCCGAAGTCACTAGAGTCCATCGACAACACCCTCGGAAGATATATCGACCGTGCAGAGAAAAAAGACCAGTATTCATGCGCAAGAATATGTGTCAAGGTGGACCTAGAAGTAGGGTTAGCAAAAGCCATTAATTTTACGGTCACAAACTGGTCTCACATCCAACAATTGGATTACGAGTAGCTTCCATTTAAATGCAGACATTGCCATGGATATAGACACTTTGCAAGGAATTGCAAAAATAAGGTTGAGGAAGACGTTGAGAATTCAAAATGAGAACAATGGACACATGTTTAGAAGAATCTCCGCCAAAACAAAAAAATAGATCCAAAGGTAAAGGAATGTCTTTGGGGACTAGCACTCACATATCAAGGCCACCACAAGGGGAAGGGATCTTAGACCCTTCATTGGTAGGAGCTGCTGAAAACCCTTTTGAAATTCTCAGCACAACTCCAAAATTTCTAGAGCCCACAAATGAGGAGAATGAGACGTAGAGTACTCCTCAAGAAGTGGAGAAGGAAAGTGCAGAGGCAGCCCGACCCGGTTCTCCTTTAGGAATCTCCGTCTCACATTCCTATGCAGAAATGGAAAGAAAGAATCCACCAAAAATATCTGAGTCCTTGGAGGATGAGTCTTTCGAGAGGACTTCGAAAAAGCAGAGAGGAAATTGCATAAGGAAGATAGAGAAGAGGAGGCAAAGAGGAAAAAAATGCAAGGAATCCAATCCATTGTCGAAATTGACATCGGGAGAAATACTAGAACTAGACATCCCAAGGGTGGTTTTTCCCTTTCCAATCCTGGTAAATAATGCGATTAGTCTCTTGGAAATGCAAATGTCTAGGGAATCCTTTGAAAGCTGAAGCAGTCAAAGACCTTTCAAAAGTTGAATCTCTCAATATCCTCATGCTCCAAGAGACTAAAGTTGAAGGGGATGGCCTTCTCGAAATCAGTAAATCGAAATGGAAGAAGAACGTAGTGAAGTCCATAAGTGCAAGAGATTCCTATGGTGGTATCACAAATCTATGGTCAGAGGACATGTTTCATCTAGAAAGTTCCTTTGAGACCCAACATTGGATATTCACTGAGCTTCGACATTCTTTAATAACCTTTTCACTCCTCAATCTTTATGTCCCTGTCCTATCCTATGAAAAGAAAGAGTAATGGAAATCTCTTTCATATTTTCTAGATATTTACTCTCCCATGAACATTATCTTAGTCGGAGACTCCAACATAGTTCTTGACCCGAAATAAAAGAGAGGTGGAAATAGCGGAAGGTACCAAATGCTTCCCTTTGTGGAGGAGATTGTTCAACAATGGGATCTCTTAGACTTCAAACCCTCGAAATGATTGTACACTTGGAAAAATAATAGAATAGGGGTTGACCACATTTCAGTCCGCTTGGATAGGTTCCTTGTTCAGAGCTCATTCCTGCTGGAAGAGAGGCTAATCTCTTATAAAATCCTCCCAAAGGTCACCTCTAATCATAAGCCCATCCTCTTACTTTTGGAAGAGGAAGAAAATTTGGGCTCTCTACCATTCTGCTACAACCCTCTCTGGATAGAAAAGAAGGTTTCATGGAAGTAGTGCAAAAGGGCCGGTCCACTCCAATCACAGGGTCCCCCAGCTTCATGTGGGAGCAAAAGCGCAAGACTACAAAGCTTTCCCTGAAAGATTGGATCAAAAATCCCATTATCACTCCATCAAGTCTTCGAAGGAAGACTATTTGGTAGCTAGAATATTTGCAGGTTGAAATGGAAAGCAAAGATATCAACACTGTAGATCTAGAAAAGGAGCATGATACTCAAATCAAAACCTTTCAATCCTTCCACCATGGAGAAGATTATTGGAGGTAAAAGTCTTTCATATTGTGGCTTAAAGTTGGAGATCGAAACACCTTATTATTCCATTGAAAATACAGGCCACATCTTTCTTGAAATCATATCACTTAAATAGCCTCTTTATAGAGGCTGGGTGGAGCCTCCATAAAGATTGCAAAGGTGTTTAAAGAAATCCTTCAAAATGTATGCTCTACCTCTAGAGCTCTAATCAACAAATGGAAAAGTGTCGTGTATGGGTGGAACATAGACTAGCATATTATTCATAGAATAGATCAGTTCTTGGGATTCTCAGGATATGCGACATGGGTAAATATCAAATACCTTGGGCTTCCCTTAACTCTGGAAGCCAATAATTCTTTGTTGTGGTTGGAAGTTTTGAGCAAAATCAAGTCAAAAAATGTAGCATGGGGTGGTCAATGGCTAACTAATGCTCGGAAAATCATCCTGATAAAATCAGTTCTTTCTTCCTTACAAATATACCAGGATTCTTTCCTACTGGCACCAAAATCGATCATGGAGCAGGTTTCAAAAATGGTAAGAGACTTTCTGTAACGTCCCCGACCCTCCGAAGCATGATGCTTTAAATCATAAAACATATCACGAAGCATAACCATTCATTATACACAACGGAAGAAAAACATATTAATCAACACTTCATGCATATACCGATCAGCATTTAACATGTATATCAGCATTCATTAACATTAAATATGATTGCATACACAAGTTAGGTAAGGATACTTATCTTATAAAGAGCTTGCTTTGCAACTAGCTACGTCATTGCAACGTTCCACCCAACCGTAGGCTCGCTTGCTCTTTAATCTCTCAGCAACGCTGCAACCCCTGAGCTGGGCATGATTCCACAAGGAATAAGGAACTAAACAGAATTACACATAGCCATGGATAACAACACCACAAGGGTACACAGTTCAGCCAAGCCAACATAGTTGGGTTTATCAAGCGAACAACGGATCAGCCAAGCCAACAAAGTTGGGTTTATCAGGCCATCCAGGAGTTGGGAAAGGCTAATGCTAAGCCGGTGAGCTCATTGAAGAGCTACAAACACCAAAACCAGAACCAGTCTGGCTTCTAGAACACCCACACACACCCAACACAAGGAAATCAACCCTTTCTCTGCAACACAGTCCCTTAGAACCTGATCTCCCTTCCAGTGCTATTCAGGGGTTGTGGAGAAGGAAGCTAGCTCAATAGCTCTATCTATGTGGTTCTTAGTACACCAGGTTTCTCAAGCACCTCAGCCCTCATTCACCACTCCAATGTAGTCCGAGGACAAAACCACTGCATGCAAGCAGCCAAACAACTATTCAAGCTTTTACAGGGGAAAAACACAATCAATTCATTGTGGCAAACAGCAGCCCACAACAACTATGAACCCACTACAATTCCTCAAGGAAATTGCTAGATAAATTACATAGACATCAATGGGAAAGGAAAACGATTCTCAGTATGTGCATGAGGGGGAAAAAGACACAGCCAAAACGAAATGTGGATGAAACCACCGACCACACAGCGCAGCGACTCACAGCACCCAGTTGATCCTCAAAACAATCACTGTAGAAATTGCACAGGTAGAGGAGTGGGAGAAAGAACAGACTACCAATCTATCCGAAAAGACAAAACACAATCCATTGAACTATCCAAGAAAATCACAGCCTCAAACCAACAATGGACATAACAGAACCATATGCAGTCTGAAATTGATGGGAAAAAGATGCAAAACTCTGCGTGAACAGAGGAAGAATGTTTTTCTGACTAGCAAGCCGTGTCTAAAAGGAATGGAGAACCCCCAACAATGAATTGTGGATCCCTTTAATTCCGCTTAGTGTGATGGAAGATGGACAGACTCACGATGTCCCTAGTGGGCAGACCATCCGCTACCCAAAAGGCACATCGTGGAGAGTGAGTGCAGGCGTGAGCGTAGGAGTGGTATTTTTTCCAGCAAATTGGTGTCCCCACTAACAACAGAAAACTAAGGTGGTGGTGAGCAAAAGAGAGGGGTGACACATGGCTCTTCCCCCATGACTCAATGTTCAACATTCCCCTTCCTTATCCTTTGGAAATCATGCCCCTTCTCAATTTAGTTGTCGTGAACATAGCTGGTTGGGTTATTTAATTTAAAATTTGTGTTTACATGATGCCACAATTGAATATATGTCGTATGTACCGATATACCATCGGTGATCATTCCAAATAAAAAACACAACATAACCAAATCTATGGTGGGGCCTTGGCCTTTAGCTCCGCACCAAGATTATTTACAATATATGCAAGCGGGGTTAAAACCGGGGTATTACATTCCCCTCCCCCTTTAATAGCATTGTCCTCAGTGCTTTACAAAATTTGAACAAAAGTGCTACACTGGTACCGCCTTAGTGTTCCATAGGATTGAACAAAAATGTATGTGCCAATCGCATGGCATCCTCCAGCTCCCACGTAGCCTCTTCAAGTCCGTAGTGCTCCCATTGCACCTTTACCTGCCCTATGGCTCAGTTCTGGATCATTGTGATCTTCCTGTTGAGGATGCGCATTGGCTTGATTTGGAACTCTCCCTCGGGTTCCACCTGAATCACATCCCAATTTATCACATGGTTAGGATCATGTACATATTTCTTAAGCAAAGAAACATGAAAAACATTATGAGCTCTAGTGCTAGCAGGCAATGCAAGTCTATATGCAACAAGCCCTATTCTTTCAAGCACTTCAAACAGCCCACAATATCTAGGTGACAGCTTGGCACAACTTCCAAGCTTCAAGGAACTTTTCTTTTCCTTCACTTTGAGGTAAACATGATCCCCAACACTAAACTCTATGTTCATCCTATGCTTATCTGCATAGCTTTTCTGTCTGTCCTATGCTGCTTTCAGATTCTGCCTGATCTTTACAACCTCTTGCTCCATTTCCTTGAGCAATTCTAGTCCAAGCATAACTCTGTTCACTGGGTTGTCCCAAGTCACTGGTGTCATGCACCTTCTGCCATACAAAGCTTCATACGGACTCATCCCCAAGGATCCCTGCTGTCCATTTTTGTAAGCAAACTCTACCAAGTGTAAGTAATCTTCCCACTTGGTTGGTTTTTCCATCACATACATGAGAAGCATATATTCAAGCACCTGATTAACTCTTTCTGTCTGCCCATTTGTCTGAGGATGGTATGCAGTGTTGAAGTTTAACTTTGTACCCAAATCTACAAACAACCCCTTCCAAAAATTGGAAGTGAGCTTGACATTTTTGTCAAAAACTATTGCCTTTGGCAATCCATGCAATTTGAAAATCTCCTTCATGAAAATCTTTGCAATGCCATCAGTCTTATGCGTAGACCTCACTGGTATAAAATGTGTTGTCTTTGTCAACTTGTCTACTACAACCATGATGGAATCATGTTGTCTCCAAGTCATCGGCAATCCTGTAATAAAATCCATGGAAATAACTTCCCATTTCCATTCCGGAACTGGAAAAGGCTGCAACAAACCTACTGGATGTTGATGCTCAACCTTTACCTGTTGACATTTCATGCACCTTGAAATGTATTCAGCCATGTCCTTTTTCATACCTGTCCAAAAGTACTACCTTCTAGCTGTAGCAATTGTCTTCTGATATTCTGGGTGACCAGAATACGGAGCTTGATGGATTTCATCCATAACAATTCTCCTCAAATATGCTACTTTAGGAATATAAATTCTTCCTTTAAAAGTGAGAAGTCCATCTTCTTCCAATTTATATCCCTCATACCTCTTCTCAAGACTTTGCTGCTGCATATGTCTTTTACCTGCTCATACAATTCATCTCTGGAAACATGATTAACAATCTACTGCCTCAATTCTGATTGGAAAATACTAAAAGATTCCACATGCATTTCCTGTACCTTCCTGTTGAGTGCATCAGCTACCTTGTTCTCTTTTCCTTTTATGTGCTTGATTTCAAAATCAAACTCACATAGAAATTCCAGCCATCTCGCTTTCGTAGCATTCAGAGTAGGCTGATCAAACAAATACTTTAGGCCAGAGTGATCTGTCCTAAGTTCAAAACTTCTACCCATCAAGTAATGTCTCCACATCTTGAGAGCATGTACTATGGCTGCAAGCTCTAGATCATGAGTGGCATAGTTCTTCTCATGCTCCTTCAACTTCCTCGACTCATAACATATCACGTGGTTGTCCTGCATAAGGACTCCTCCAAGCCCTTGTCCACATGCATCGGTACATACCAAAAAATCTTTCTCTGGGTCTACAAACTTCAATACGGGTGCATTGGTGAGAATATTATTCAACCGTTGGAAGCTTTCTTCACACTTCAAAGTCCATTCGAACTTCATCCCCTTCTTTTGCAAAGAAGTGATGGCATGTGCAACCTTGGAAAATCCTTCGATGGATCTCTTGTAGTATCCTTCAAGTCCCATAAAATATCTTACATTCATCACATTTCTTGGAGTAGGCCAATTCATAATGGCTTCGATCTTCTCAGGGTCTACTGATATACCCTCTTTTGAGATAATGTGACCTAAGTACTGAATTATATCCCTATATAAGTCACACTTGCTCAGCTTTGCATACAACTGATGTTTCCTGAGCACTTGCAATGTCAGTCTCAAATGCTCTTCATGCTATTCCTTATTCTTAGAATAAACACGAATTTCATCAAGGAAAACAAGAACAAACTTGTCCAAATACTTACTAAAGACACTTTTCATAAGGCACATAAATGTAGCCGGTGCATTTGTGAGACCAAATGGTACCACTACAAACTCATAATGTCCATACCTTGTCCTGAAGGCTGTCTTATGAATGTCTTCATCCTTGATTCTTACCTGGTGGTAACCAGACCTCAAGTCAATCTTGGAAAATACCTTTGCTCCTCTCATTTGATCAAAGAGGTCATCAATCCTAGGCAAAGGATATTTATTCTTCACAGTGACCTTGTTCAATTGTCTGTAATCAATACATAACCTGAGTTTACCATCTTTCTTCTTCACAAATAGAATCGGTGCTCCCCAAGGAGACACACTCGATCGGATATACTTCTTTTCCAACAACTCTTGCAGTTTCATCTTCAACTGTAGCATCTCTGGTGTACTCATCCTGTAGGGTGTCTTGGAAATTGGTGCTGCTCCTGGCACAAGTTCAATGGTGAAATCAATGTCCCTCTTTGGAGGAAGTCCTAGAATCTCATCAGGGAATACATCCTTGAATTCTTGTAACACCTGATAGTCCTCCAACCTAGGAGTTTCATCTCCTGTTGGTTCCAGAATATGAGCTGCATACAGCTGGCAGCCTTTCCTACAGAACTTCTTCAACTGCATTGTTGAAACCTACCTTACTGAAATTACCTTTGGAATACCCTTCACAACTACTGGGTTTCCTTCTTCTTCTGTGCATTCAAAAGTCTTGTTATAGCAGTCAAGATTCACTCTATGAGCTTCTAACCAATCCATTCCAATGAGAACATCATAGGAACCAAGTGGTAGAACATTCAGATCTACACAAGTGTTCAATCCATTCATGACCAATGGACATTTCTCTACCATGTCACCGACTTTTCTCTTAGTCTCAGTGGCTAGTTGAACTAACCAAGATTTTCTATGCTTTACCTTCTTGAAAGCACAACTCTCCACTACCCTAGGAGTGATATAACTGTGAGTAGAACTAGGGTCAATCAAAATAGAAACAGATTGTTCAACAATCTTACCTGCAACTTCAACCACAGTTGACTGATGATCTTCCTGGTGGTCCTCCAGTGCTGCATAAATTCTAGGGACTGCCCTTGCTACTTGACCCACTGTTTCTGCTCCCTGAATGTTATAAGCTGGCCTTGCACTTTCATTCTCGAGGGGACAATATCTGCACAAGTGAGGTCCTTCACATTTCCAACATTTGAGTGGACCTTTATTCTATTGTGGCTCTTTTGCCTTTCCACCTGTCACTCCAATGGGATTATTTGTAGCTTGGGATGGCTGCTTCTTCTGATTCCTGAATTTAGAAGGTTTGAAACCTTTCTTTCTTTGGTCAAAATTTTCATTCTTCTTGTCCTTCCATGCCTTATGGTAATTAGGTTTACCATTGCTTTGCTCATAGCAATATTTAGCCTTTCTTATTTCTTCTTCGAGAGTTCTCAGCTCATAGAACTCAATTCTATCTTTGTAGGCTTGAGGAAATCCACTTAGAAACCGCTGGATTTTTACTTTTTCATCTCTGATGTACCGGACATACCTCAACAATTCCAAGAATTTATCTGCACATTCATCCATGGTGTGCTGTTCCATTCTCAGCTCATGGAACTCCTTGATCTTGTCATCATAATACCTGTCAAAAAGGTATTTCTGCCTGAAATACTTCTTGAACTGTTTCCACTTCAGTTTCCTTTCACTAATATTCTTTACTTGCTTGAAGTGTTCCCACCAAATGGATGCCCTTCCATTTAGATTGAATATGGCAACTCGTGCCTTCATGTTTCCTAAATAATCCTGCACCTGAAAGTACTTCTTGATCCCAAGAAGCCAAGCTTTAGCTTCTTGTCCCGTCTTTATCTCACCATCAAATCATAAGAGGTTTAGCTTTCTTAAATTCATCTCGAGAGCGATCCCTATGGTGCCTTCTTCTTTTCTTATGAGAAGATGAACTTGTATCTCCACTGGATTCCTCAGAGTCAGATGATCCACTGGAAGTCCTTCTTCTTCTCCTAGTGTTGCTCTTACTGCCTTCTAGTCTTGATGTACCTCGTCCAGAATCTATCTTTTTCTGTAAATCTGTCAAACTCTACAATATGGCAGCATTTAACTGATGCTTCTCTTCCTGGGCTTTAACCAAGCTTCTCACGGTGGCTGCAACCTCGGACGGTGTCCCCCGGAATCTCCTTCCATTAGACTCTATGTCATCATTTCCATTACGAACATTTTCTCTCATTGCATCTTCTGCTCGCTCGTAAGAATCCCGAGCATCATACCCATCATGGGTTCTCATGACTGGACCACCTCTTGCTTTACCACACTGTTCTTTCTGGAGTATTTCTCTTGGAAGTTATCTAAAGTTCTGCAAATGTGTTAGTAGCAAACTGTTAGATGCATAATATTAATATAAATCAAAATTACTTACCTTTTCTTCTGGAAACTCATAAAACAACAATTATGCTAAAACACAGAATTTTCCCTATTTCATATTCAGCTCTGTGACCATGGACAGTTTGCTGAAATCTGCTGAAAACCGACTGAAAGACAGTCGAAAACTGCTCGAAAAACTACTGAGAAATTCTTTTGAAAAACTTAAATTCCTTAGGCCCCAAATCAGACCTCATCCCAGCTATTCTTCTGATTCTACGGTGATCAAAATCACTACACTTCCGATCTGCATCGACGAGCAAGTTGACTATGCATCGGGTGTGTAGTCCTTTGAGCAACTGCAACAACGGAAAATGATCTTCCTACCGTTTCTGCGGGTGAACCGGCTGAGCTTCCGACCGATGATCTGACCATTAACAAATTTTCGATGCTTTTTCAACTTTTCCAAGTTTTTCCTTCGATCCCACGTCTTCATCGACGATTCGTTGTTCTATTCCCTTCCTTTGCGTCGGGATCCGCATCAAAATTTTCGAACTGAATCAGCGATGGAAACTAGCTTATGCACTGCATCGGTGGTCGGTTGTCTTGTACATTAGGTGGCTAGTCGTCTCGGCTTCCGCAACGGCGGCCAATAACCTCCTGTGTCTTCCGCGGCCACCAGCCTGTCGGCCATTGGAGAACTATCCCTGCACACTGGTGATCCAAGTAACTACCTTTCCTGTCTTTGCGGCAATCCAAATGGCAACTTACCTCCTTTGTGTGTTCGTGATCGGCTACGCTATTGCATCAGATGGTTAGTCTCCTAGGTAGCCGCAACGGTGGAAATCGAATTATCTGTGGGTTCCGTGGACATTATCAGCTGTTGGACCTACTAACCATCGGGGAGATAGTGTCTTAGACTGCCACAACAACGGCTCTCAAACCTTTACCGTTCTCTAATAACTTTTCAACATCCTTACATTTAAACAAAATTTTCAAATTTTCTTCTCATCGGCTGTCGGAAGCACTAATCACTGCGGCGTCAGAGGGATAGTTGACTAAGCGGCCGCAACGGCGAGTCACTTCATTGAACGTTTTTCGATCGGCAATCCGATCCACTAACATTTCCCGATGGCCGATGATCTCGTGCATTAGAGAAAATTTGAATTATATTCTTTTGTTGGTGAAAACTTCCTCTATCTTTCGCTGAATCTGTCGGCTCCATAATCCACTAACACCTTCGCATCGGTGAGTGGAAGACTAAAACATCAGTGGGTTAGTTCGATCAGCAGCCAAAACGGTGGCTCATCATCTTTGATCCTTTCCCAATCGGCTGTCCAATCCGCTAATGCTTTCCGATCGGTGAACTAATTTTGACCGGCATCGACAGTCGGAGCTTCTCCCTATCGGAAGACTAGTGCTCTAGGATTCTGCAACGATGGATGCACAAAACACTATCTTCTTTCGATGGCCGATGATTTTGGGCCTTAGAATTTTTTTTAAAACTTTCTCTACGGCATCGGTGGTCGCAGGCTCTATCCGTCGGAAGGATAGTCTTCTAGCTACCCACAACGGCGACGCAGATCATCTAATACCTTCCACTGTTCATCGGTGATGCACACTACTAACATGCTCTGATGGCCGATGAAGTCAATACTTAGATAATTTTCAAAATCTTGCGCCATCGGCAGTCGGAGGCTCTACCCGTCGGAGGTGTAGTGGTCTAGCCATCTGCAATGGCGGTGGTCAATCGGCTAAGCATCGGTGATCCATCCGTCTAAGTGTCCCGATGTGCTAATGGCCAAACACTTAAAAATTTTCTGAAATTTTTCCTCCGCAGTCTTCCGCTGCATCAACCGTTGGATCAACTATCTGTCGGTTTGCCTTCCCACTAAGTGATCCGATGGGCCGATAGTTCTGGCACTTAGAAAATTTTGAAGTTGAGGTTTTTCTGTCACAATTTTTTTATTGTTGCTGGGTAGAAGGTAACCTGCTTATACTATCTGATCTGTCATGGCCCATTCAGGCCCATGTTGTAACCAAATATCTGATACCACACTGTAACATCCCTGACCCTCTGATCGACGAAGAGGAGGCTACTATACGTCAATCATCTGGGGATCTAGCCCCATGGACATGTACATACATATACATATAATGCTGAAGCATGATACTTTAAATCATAAAACATATCACGAATCATAACCATTCATTATACACAACGGGAGAAAAACGTATCAATCAACACTTCATGCATATACCGATCAGCATTTAACATGTATATCAGCATTCATTAACATTAAATATGATTGCAGACACAAGTTAGGTAAGGATACTTATCTTATAAAGAGATTGCTCCGCAACCAGCTACGTCGCTACAACGTTCCACCCAATCGTAGGCTCGCGTGCTCTTTAATCTCTCAGCAACGCTGCGACCCCCGAGCCGGGCATGATTCCCCAAGGAATAAGGAACTAAACAGACTTACACATAGCCATGGATAACAACACCACAAGGGTACACAATTCATCCAAGCCAACACAGTTGGGTTTATCAGGCGAACAATGGATCAGCCAAGCCATCAAAGTTGGGTTTATTAGGCCATCCAAGAGCTGGGAAAGGATAATGCTAAGCTGGTGAGCTCATTGAAGAGCTACAAACACCAACACCAGAACCAGTCTGGCTTCTAGAACACCCACATACACCCAACATAAGGAAATCAACCCTTTCTCTACAACGCAGTCCCTCAGACCTTGATCTCCCTTCCAGTGTTATTCAAGGGTTGTGGAGAAGGAAGCCAGCTCAGTAGCTCTATCTGTGTGGTTCTCAGTCCACCAAGTTTATCAAGCACCTCAGGCCCTCATTCACCACTCCAATGCAATTCGAGGACAAAACCACTGCATGCAAGCAACCAAACAACTATTCAAGCTTTTACAGGGGAAAAACACAGTCAATCCATTGTGGCAAACAACAACCCACAACCACTATGAACCTACAACAATTCTTCAAGACAATCACTGGAGAAATTACACAGACAACAGTGGGAAAGGAAAACGATTCTCAATCTATGCATGAGGGGGAAAAAGACATAGCCAAAACGAAATGTGGATGAAACCACTGACCACACAACGCAGGGACTCACAACACCCGGTTGATCCTCAATACAATCGCTGTAGAACTTGCATAGGCATAGGAGTGGGAGAAAGAACAGACTGCCACTCTATACAGAAATACAAAACACAATTTGTCGAACTATCCAAAAAAATCATAGCCTGAAACCAATGATGGACATAACAGAACCATATGCAGTCTGAAATTGATGGGAAAAATATGCAAAACTCTGCGTGAATAGAGGAAGAATGTTTTTCTGACTAGCAATCCGTGTCTGAAAGGAATGGCGAACCCCCAACAATGAATTGTGGATCCCTTTAATTCTGCTCATCGTGATGGAATATGGACAAACTCACGATCTCCCTAGTGGGAAGACCATCCACTACCCAAAAGGCACGTCGTGGAGAGTGAGTGCAGGCGTAAGCGTAGGAGTGGTCTTTTTGCCAGCAAATCGTTGTCCCCACTAACAACAGAAAACTAAGGTGGTGGTGAGCAAAAGAGAGGGGTGACACATGGCTCTTCCCCCATGACTCAATGTTCAACATTCCCCTTCCTTATCCTTTGGAAATCATGCCCTTTCTCAATTTAGTTGCCGCGAACATAGCTGGTTGGGTTATTTAATTAAAAATGTGTGTTTACATTATGCCACAATTGAATATATGTCGTATGTCCCGATATGCCATCGGTGACCATTCCAAATCAGAAACACAACATAACCAAATCTATGGTGGGGCCTTGGCCTTTAGCTCCGCACCAAGATTATTTACAATATATGCAAGCGGGGTTAAAACCGGGGTATTACACTTTCTATGGCATGGAGGAAAAGGAAATCAAAAGAGATTCCACCTAGTTAACTGGGACACTATCAAATTCCCTTTTGCTGAAGGTGGCTTATAGATCAGAGATCCCAAGCTTGCTAACCCTGCTTTGGGTGGAAAAATCCTGTGGAAAATGTACACTAACAACAATCACCTTGTAAGTCAAATTTTAAAGAAAAATTACCTCAAAGGGGCACCTTTGAGAAATCTCCAGGCAGAAAACATTCCAAAAGGATGGATGATTTGGAATCTCTATCACAGTGAACTAGGTTTCTTCCAAAAGCACTTGTATTGTATTCCTGGTAACATAAACAAAAATTTTTTGTGGCACGATAGCATCATGGGTGATGCACCTCTCATCAACTATAAAGAAATAAAAAACATGTGTCTCTGGCTTACTCAAAAAGGAATTCAAAAGATGGATGATATCTCCTCTTGGGATGCTACAAGAAACTGGGAGTCGTGGACTTTTCCTAGAGTTCCATAGCACCTACAATCAACAGAGCACCCTCTTATCAGCGTTGATGGCTTCAGCTCCCGTTCATCAGCAATCAACATACAAGTGGGGTTGGGGAAATACTGGGAAATATACCGCAAAGCAGGGATTGTCCTCCTTACAAGCTCATCATGTGCCGATTCACTCGTCATCCTTTTGGAAACAATTTTGGGATCCTCTTGGCCTACCCAAACTCAATTTTTTCTTATGGGTTTAATGCATAAGAAAGTCTTGACGGGTGACAACTTGGTTAAAAAAGGCATAATCGGTCCTCATGGATGCGCCCTGTGATGTAATTATCTCGAAACAATGGATAACTTGTTTGTTGACTGTTCTTGCGCTCAAGAAGTATGGAATATCTGCCTTTATGGTCTTAATGCCATAGCACCATCACAGACTTCATTGGTCTCTTTTTACACCTCCTCGAAGGAGAAATATCCACTTGTGATCTCAAGCAAATCCATATGGATTTGAATTTGGAAGTCCATCCTTAAGTACGTTTGCTGGAAAATTTGGTTGGCCAGAAATGACCAGATCTTCAATAGTATTCTGCGTTCACCTTTGATGGTTGCAGTCAAAGCCAAAGCTTTCCTCCTTGAAATAGTGGCCTAACAGTCTTTTAAGAAAGAAAATACTCTTCTTCTTGAAGAAAAGAAATGGATGGGAACTTATACTTTTAGAGATAGAAAAATGATCATGGCTCGACCTTTCGACAGTCCAAGATGGATATTACGAAACTCGGATGCAAATTTTCAGGACTCGTGGAGGAAGCAGTGTAAAGCTTCCAAATTTGTTTATGGTGCCTCTAAAGGAAATCCAGGGATTGTCGAAGCAAGAGGAGTAATATATTCCTTGGATGGTTCAAGAAAATATAGCTTCAGTTGGGGATTAGGACTGAGAACTAAAAATCAGGCATAAATTCTCAGGATTCTAAAAGCTTGTCAGATAGCACGTGAAAATGAAAACAGAGAAATACAAGTTTTCAGAGACTCTGAAATTCTAAAAATAAAATTAAACAGAGATGACCATTTCAGCAACCTAGCTCTCAACAACACTCTGTAAAGGTTGCGACACATGTGTCAATATTTATCCTCCATCTTTTTCCACATCCTTCATGGACCGAACAAGGAAGCAGACTCCAAAGAAAACATGGGTTGTCTTCTTCCCCAAGGAGCTTACAACATAAATGATGAAGCACCTTCTTAGATACCTATTCCCTGATTTCCAGCCTTGTAAGGAAAGGAAAACACATCTTGGACATGATGGCTTTTGATTTCTTATGATGATGGTTGCTTTGGCCTCGGCCCAACCGATATCTAGATAAATAATATACCTGTTACAGTTATATATATATATATATGGCCAAGAATGGAGTCAAGGAAAATATAAAAAATTGAGTAAAATTTGCAACATCCACATAAGGGGAGGCCAACCAATCCAATCATATGGCCACTTCCAAGATAGATTTAAAACCCCGATGAGACTTGACAACTTGGATCCTAGGGCATGACTGGTAAACAAAAACTTCAAACACTTATTATTCAAGTTAGATCGAATCCATTATCTATATTCATCCAAGCAAACATAACATAACGAGAGAAAGAAAAAAGAAAACATTCCATTCAAATCCTAGATATAAATTAAAATTACTTAGAAAAAATTAATATCTTAGCATCCTTACAATAGATTGATCATCCACCAAGAACCCAACAATCCAACCAAGAAAAGAGAAAACTTCACAGTAGCAAAATAATTGTATTCCCAAAAAATTCGACCTTAAATTAGGAAGGAAATTGTCCCACATTTTATAGGCTAAGGGTAACGTCCAAGCGTTAGATAAGGTCCAAAAAATGGTTAAAATAATTTATTACATGATGTATGATATGATATCTAGGTGGTTAATCACCATCCAATGGCTTAGATCAATCCTCTAGATAAAATAATATTACATTGAAGAGTAATTCTTTCGCTCAAGGATGAAATTTTCCCTTTAGGAGAGAATTAAATATATAATTTCAAAATACCATGGGTATAAATACCAATGTAAACCCAACACAAAGGGAAAAATACTATGATTGGAATCCTTAAAACAAGAAAATTCCATATTGTTTCCTTTGAGGAAGTCAATGAGCCACACGTGTGGGAGAAAAAGAGGCTTTTCCAATTAATGAAGAGCAAGATCAAGGGCTAGGACTTACTCTTAAGTTGATATGTGCCTTTTTAACGCTCATTATTCCTCCACATGTTGGCAAGGCACCAAACAATTTAAATTTTCCTCACCTTGTGTGCCATGCTCCAATTAGCTCAAATAACTGAGAAAAATTAATTTGATTTTTTTTATTAATAAAAAAGGTGCAATATTAATGTAAAAATACAAGCTCAAACAAACCTTTTCATTCTCAACAATTAATTACAGTAAACTTAGGATTTTTAATAAAAAAAGTTGCAATATTAATGTAAAAATATAGGCTCAAACAAACTTTTTCATTCTCAACAATTAATTACAGTTGACTTAGGGTTTTTTTAAATAAAACCATAGTCATAGCTATAATTAATCCCACATATGATGAAATCAGCTTAACCCTCATTGCCTAGAAAAATGCCAAAGGAGGACAATGTTCCATCCTAAATATTTGTAGTAGGGAAAATGAGTCCCCACAAATGCCAAAACATTGTGGAAATATGAATTGGAATCATCCTATGCACGTTCATGAAATTATGTAGCCTGCCCATTGACGGAGTGTTGATTCAACCTCATATCTTGCCAAATTTATGAGGGAATTTCGACATGCAATGAAATAGGATGAAAGTAAATACCAAGAGGAATCTTGAACATATCTCAATTATAAAAAAATATTGAGTTTTCCTCATAAAAGTATGTTCATGAATATTTGTATTGCAGTCACTAATAGAGTCCACACCACCTATTTCGAATTGATTGATCTATGGAAGTAGTGATCAGTATAATGACACACATTTGAATAAAAGTCCAAATGGGTATCTAAAAATTTCCTCAAATTGAAATCATATCGATTATATCTCAAGATAAGGGATACCCCATATTTAACTACCCTAAAACACTAAAAATTCGCACTAAAAACCCTGTATAGATTGAAAACCTTTAGTATATTGATTAGATGATACATATGTATATCATTAGTAGCTGATGGACCAACAAAAAATAATTTCCATGTGAACAGATACAAGAATACAAAGAATCCCCATATTTGATTAATCACATAGCTACTCATGTCATGCATGATTATATACCACCCCATAGATATCTTCAAACATGTTTGTTGGATGGATGATTTATCCATTAATCAATAATAATACAACACCAAGACATTGATAAGAGGTATTTTCTTCTTCGGGATGGATAGAATTATGACCAAAGAAAGTTAGTCAAGTGAGGTTCTAGTGTAAGGAGATTGGTGGATTCTAGACAAGAGGGACAAGGGAAACTTTGAGTTCTTCACTTTTAATAAACACTAGGGATGTGTCTCACAAAGGGAGTCAAGTGAAAGGAGGTACTATCCCCTTGGACCCTCACAATCAATCTCACCACCACCTTTTTTCTTGGTAGCTTCAACTTGGACTTGGTCTTCAAGGACTAGTCTTCATTTGATTCTAGGACTCTTCTTTATTGTACTTATTTTGTATTTGGAACCTTGGCCTTTTTTATTTTCATTGATTTTTTAGGCCCTTTTGATGCGCAAGTTTTCTTTCCTTGATCCTTTTTGGATTTGATTTTTTTTTTCATTGGTCTTCAAGTTTGACTTTGACTTTTTGTAGGTACAAGGGGTCTTCTACTAAAAGCTTCTTAATATGACCTTATTTATTTTTGGGGCATATGGGAAGAACGGATTTCATGTTTTAGGTATATGGAGGAGCAACTCTTTCCGCTTTGTGTTAATGAAGCTCAAGGGATTTATAAGTAAAACCCAAAACTGTCATGACATTTATCATGAAAAATGATCAATCCCAAGACACCATGGATAATTGGGATTTCCTCTTGGTCAAGATCTCACAGAGGGGAAAGGTCTTAAACCATTTATCAAGCCTTAACTAGAGGTATTAAGTAAATATGGAGTGGATATGGATAATATATGAAGGCAAGGTGGACCCAAAGGAGAAGTTAAAATCTCTTAACAATACTTAAAAGTAACCTTAATGACTTAGCTAATAAAAAAACCACACATCTTACGCCATCATTGCGCCGAGAGGCGCTCTACAGCCCAGTATGGGGGAGATCTTGTAACGTTACGTAACGTTACATAATATTATGTCGGCTATAAAAAAAATAGAAAATTAAAAGAAGAAAAAAACAACAACAATATAAATAGCAAGAAGTATCATAAACTACATCATAGCTAGCTACCTTGATCCAGCAACAGCAACAACCACTGGGACAGCAACAATAAACCCATGTAAGAATTTTAAATTTGCTAATCAACAACAATCAATTCAGATATTCTTTAGATATTATTTTTGCAGGTAATATTTGTATTATTTAGAGCCATTAAAAATTCTTTAGATAGTCTGTGGGTGATTGAATTAATTTTATTTGTAATCTGCATGCAGCAGCTTCTCAAATACATGGGAATGGACGTCTATAGTTTTTCTATATCCTGGTCACGCATTTTCCCCAGTGAGTTAATTTGATTTATTAATGAATTCTTCCATAAATCTTCTATTTCTATTATTTTAACACACGGATCGCCCAGACACGGAGGAATCAATAAACGAGGATCTCTTATTACAATAATCTCATCAACGAGCTGCTCATGAATGGTATTTAAAAAAGAAAAGATTTGGTAGCCTTGGGTAAAGCTTGACATGTATGTGACCTAATTTGATGTGACTTTTCATGCAGGTATAGAGCCTTTTGTTACACTGTATCACTGGGCATGCCACAAGCTCTGCGGAACGGGGATTCCTTAGCAAAAAAGTCGTGTAAGTTTCATTGCCTTAGTAACTCCTTACAAAAATAAAAAAAATAAAAAAAATAAAAAGAAAGGAATGCTAATTCTGTTAAATTTTAATATCCAGGGAGGACTTTGCCATATTCGCAGAAGAATGCTTTCGAGCTTTTGGAGACTGTGTAAAGTACTGGATAACTGTAAACGAACCGCTGGTCTTCTCACTTGGTGGCTACGATTTAGGGATTCACGCACCAGGCCGCTGTTCGGTTGGATTTGGAAACTGCATAGCTGGGAATTCAGCAACAGAGCCTTATATTGCAACCCACAATATGCTTCTCGCACATAGCGCCGCTCTAAAATTATAGGACCAAATACCAGGTGAGAACATCTCCTCTGTTAAATCTAGCCACTGAAACATGGGAAGGATATATATTACATCTCTTGAATAAAATATGTTATAAAATAATAAAATGACCTGTATTATCATTCAATAACTATACAAACACCAAAAAAATTAATAAAATCCAGAATCTAATGCAAAGAGAAGCCGCAAAGAAAAAAGAGAAGCCGCAAAGAAAAAAAAACCAGGAAAAAAGGAATCTGAACAGGTAACTCCCAGACATTCAACATCTCCCGAGTTTTAATTACAAAACCATAGTGTTTTTTTGCAAGACCAAACATTTAAAATATGCCTTAATTAAAATCCTAGCCTGGAAACACGGATAAGTGTATGCAAAGGGAATCTTTTCAGAACTTTTATTAGTCACAATACAGTCGCCAAGTTATGTTGCCGCTCAGTAGTAATAGAATAGATTCTTGTTTTTCAGTTGATATAGCTAAGTTTTAGTTAAATGTGTAGAGACATTTTTTAATAAAATGCAGATAAAGTGATATTTCACTCTTTTATTAGATCCAAGAGAAGAGTCAAACGATTCCAGATTTCAAATCCCATATCTCCGTGCAGTACAGATAACCCTAACCCTAATGTATTAATCTTCGTTTGGTAAATTATAGATATCATTTTGTAACTATTTTTTATTTTAATATCAAAAGCAGTTTAAATTATAATTTAATGTATTTTAAAATATTATTTTAATGATATTCGAAAGGAAACAAAAACAGTTTAAATTATATTATAATTTAATGTATTTTAAAATATTATTTCAATGATATTTGAAAGGAAACAATATTGACGAGAGAATGCCAAGCATTCTTATCATAATCCATTCTTTTAGTTTGGGACGAAGATTGATGCTTTGGATTTTAGACAATTGTATAGTAGACATGAATATTTATACTTGTTATTTTTTTACTTTTGATTTGGAATGGAGGTTGATTTAATGGATTTTAGATAATACCTTGTTATTTTTTTACTTTTGACTTGGAATAGAGGTTGATTTAATGGATTTTATACAATGGTATTGCATAGATTGATTTTAGGGTGGTTTTTTAAAATTAGAAATAAATAATTATAAAATAATAAATTGTATGAATAATGAACAATTCTTGATAAATAATTAGTTTAACTAAAAAAAATTTAATAAAATGATTACAATTATATTTGAAAAACAAATAGTAAATTTAATTTATTCTCTGCACTTAGCTTATAGTTTATTGGTATTCATTCTTCAATAGTGGGAGATTTGATCCCTCTCGGCGCTTGATAGAGCCTAGGATTTGGATCTACGCTGGTTAATCTAACAGTGGTACTACTAACGATACTCATCATATAATCACTAATAATTTATCTTCATTAATTTATTATGTACATATCATCATCATCATCATCGTGATATTGGCACACAGTAGTTCATAAATACCCCTTGATCATCCATTATGCAATATCCCAATCGTATCATGGCGGTCCCAAGAGAAGCAGAGATGGGCTCCCATCCATTGGTAAAAAGAAAAAATAATTATGTGTTATTGGTATGCCCACAAAGTATGGCACAACATGTATCATAGACATGAACCCCATAAATTTTCCAATAATGATCTACCTTTTGACAAATCTAAAAAGAAAAAAATATATCTGCATACCCTTAATTTCCCTCTCTCTTGTCAGATGAAGGGGTAAATACATTAACATTTCATCATCTCTTATGGGTTCCTCTTAAAAAAAACCTCAAAATAAAATTAACAAACACATTATCAAATTCAAAATTTGGAAAGGATAATATATTACTAAACCTTTGTCTTCATGGGAGAATGAGGTGTATGCTTGAGTGCTCTCACCAAGAATGTCGTGTTCATGTATTCTTGGAAAATGGTCTTCAATGGCTTCATCATCCCTATCTTCTTCAAAATATGAATGTCATGTAATAATGGATCATGGGATGAAGGAAGTTGACCATCTTCATTCAACTCATCTTCAAGATTTGATGGCAATAGAATACCATACTTTTCTTTGATGTAATCACACAAGAACATATAGGCATCACATATCTTGTTTATTTTACCCAAGATATAAGTTGAAGGGTTTCTCTCTCTCTCTCTCTCTCTCTCTCTCACACACACACACACACACACACACACACACACACACACACATTCAATGCAATGAATATTAGATTTATAGTTGTTATCCATATGGTTATGCTCTCTATGTTCATGAACTATGATTTAAAAAAATTGCTAGTGTTAGTTATGGCTTGGATAAAAACATATATTTTGTTCTTAAAAAGTAAGAGGTATTATTCTTGACATGATTCCTTATTGATTGTAATGAATGAATGATTATACCATATTTTGATTATAGGGCTGCAATAAAAAGTATGAGGTAGTATTTGATGATGAATTGATCATTAGTTCAACTAGAGTGGTGTTGGAAGTTAATGAGAGGGGGGGAGTTTTATAAAACTTTAAGGGATATAGTGGAACGAACATATATATGTTCTTTTTCATTATAGTACAAAATTCAATCCAATGACTCTAAGAATCATGTTATAATTAATAAATTACAGGGAAGCATTTCCAAAATAGTGGGCACTAAGACCATTGAGACTTGCAATGGAAAGAACATACAATTAAAAAAATCATTTAAAAAGTATTATTGCTAAAAATGTTTTTCTATAATATGTATACACTAGTCTAAAAAATTTCCTTGTTAATATTTTTGCTAGATACTTATTTTCATATAAATATTAATTAATTTTTTCATTGTTCTTTATGTTTCTTAGGAAGACTGCTAAAATTCCAAAGGAAGAATGACATGATATCTGAAAGATGCCAATCGTAGGGGAATCCATCTAAACAACAATGTGCATCAAACATATGTAATCATAATTTGTTTTATTTTTAATGTGAAAAGAGCTTAATTATCACATGAAATACTAGTTTTCAATTGTTTTTTGTTGCAGAAAAGAAAAGAAAATGGCATCCAATATTCAATGCAAAAGACACGAGGACAAGGCAGAAAAGGGTTGATCACGTAGTTTGTGAGTACTTATGGTTGTATTTGGATTTTATATTTGGTGTGATGTTTATAATTTAATTAATTTACAATTGTACACAATTTTTTTCTAACAAGTGCTAATATAGGGATAAGAATCATCCAATCATTTGATTAACATTGGATTAAGTATGGGTTGCAAGTATGTGTTGGAATATCAAGCGTTAATTGAACCATTTGTAAGTAGTTATGTTGCTTTATGCCCCTTATTTTATAATTAATGGAACAATAAGAACAATTTAATTATATATATGATTTGTCGTGTTGTATGCAACTCGTAGTAAATAAAGCATAGAGTGGAGTTAATAGAGGATTTATTGACACAACATGAGGAATGGTTTTGAAAAGATGTGTAAATTTTATGATCCACAGGTTGCATTTGTACTTTTTTTCCGTTTATGTAGTCGTGTATATTATATTATATATAAATATAAATATACTCATTACATTTATTTTTATGCATGTAGATGAAACATGCAAATGTGGAAGGAAATGAAGCCAATCAACAAAACATTTCAAAAAAATAAAAAATAATATCCCTTGAAAGTGATGAAGAAATGAGGCATGCAAGAAGCTTAAGCGATAACATAAGTTCAAGCAATGATAGATTACCAATACAATTGAATGTTGTTACTGCAAGTTGTATATTTTGGAATTTTTATCTATGAAAAACGAACATTTTGTTTAATGTGGATATGTCATCCCAATTAAATGATGACAAGTTATCAAATTGTAACAATGTCAAAATGATATTTTGATTATCAAGGACCTTTATGTTGTCCCATTTGTTTGGTTTCTTATTCGTATATAATAAAATGGGGTCTTCTTCTATTGCATTCTCTAATGTTGCAAAATGTTATGTTATTGATTAAATCTATGAATGATTTATATTGTGGTAATGAACAAAGGTGTAATCAACATGCTTATCTAAACACAATAATTAAATTATAAATAAATATTATTATAAAAAATATTTGTTTTTCTGATGGTTAATTCAAATGTTAAATAGATGAATCATTTACATGGTTAGAATAAACAAATGTGTAATCAAATATTATATCCAAACACAATAAAAAAATTTAAAAACAATATAATTATAAAAAATATTTGATTTTCTAATGATTAATTGAAAATTCATAAAAAAACAAAACAAAACAAGAAACTACTTTGCATATCTGTAACATGTAAAAATTCATCATTAAAATATACACAGTCTATTTATTTCTACTAACCAATGCATTTTACATGTTTTCATGAATCGATGCTTACTCAATTTTTTACCCTCGAGTGCTCTTTAAATAACCAAAGAATCGGTGCTCTTTTACATAATATACTCATTGGTACTTTTTGGTATAATATACACATTGAATTTTTTATAATAAAAAATACACACCAATATGCAACATAACCACCGGTGTGTTCATGCATAAAATACATACTGGTGTTTTTATAAAAATATGCACTGGTGCTTTTATAAAATAGATAACAAGTCAACTCTCTTTATGCATTTTATACACACCAGTGCATCAATAATACAAATTCGCCTCGATGCACTTATAATACATAATATGCATTGGTGCTCATTTGAATGTCTACACATCGATGTTTACATAAGGCAATATACCCATCGGTGTGCTAACAAAACAAAATATGCATCGGTGTGTCAACACTACAATATACACATCGATGCATTGACAATGCCATAATATGCACCATTGTATGTTTTTGTATTATATGCATCGATGCATAAGTTGTATAATATATGCATTAGTGTGCATTATAGACAATGTAGCACCAGGAAAAATACCTTTGTTATAACCAAGTCATCCACCCATAATTTTTTAGTTATAATGAATATACATTATAACCTCTGTAGAACCTTTGTTACCATAAATGGAGGTTGTAGCGAAGTTTTTTTAACATTTTTTCCAATCTTGTAACACTGAAAACCTCCATTATGGGGTGTTTTCTTTAAAGCGACAAAAAACATATTGCAAAGAGCATGATATTACAATGAAACCCAAGCTCACTTAATGAATGAAGCAGTGAAAATATTGCAATATGAAAAGAAATACAAACTGGATAGAATGTTGGTAGCTTATCTTTGAAAAGTGATGTGTCGATTATGTTAATTAAGAAAAAAAACCATTAGAAGACACTAAAATTTCCTTTTAACATAAACTCTAAAACCCTAAGAGGAAAAATCCCAAGAGAAAAAAACCTAAGAGGAAATACCCTAATTGTAGGAGATGAAGTGTCAGAAGGAATGTGGTCCTCGGGAGCCTAGTTGATATGCCAACTTCTTGAGGCTGCAAATTTTGCATACAAACTTCATTTGAGGCATTTTTTTGATATTACAAAGATTATTCCAAGATAATGTATTTTGTTATCTTGATAATCAAATATTACTTTTAAATATGTGACGAAAGTATAAGACCTAAAATACAATAGTAAAACTAACAAGATATAAAAGTGTGCTTAAAACAATGATACATTTTAATGGCCACATGTATCCTAGTATATTAATGCCATGCACCATAAACCTCAAAATTCAGTGTAATCTACTCATATATACATATTATTCTCAAACCCAACCATTACTAACCCTTTCAAACCCCATTTGATATCAAATATTTTCACTCCCCTATTATATGTTCAACATATAAATAAATTTCAAAGTAGTAATTATCTTTATACTTCACCTTGGTATCACCTTCAAAACCTAAATTTAAATATGTTGGTATCACCTTCAAAACCTAAATTTAAATATGTTGTAGAGACCGTAGATATACCATATTACATTTTTAAAGATGCTTTGGTGATCTTGGAACATACCATATTACATCTTTTAAAGATGCTTTGGTGATCTTGAAACATGCTATTGAGTTGTCAAATTATTTGGTGTCAAAGGGGTTTAAATGAGTGGTAATGGTTTGGTTGGAGAAAGAGAAAAATAAATATTAATTTAAAATAACTAAGGACACATGCTAATGAGAATATGGAAGAATGTAAAGGCGGCGTAGAAATTTTTATACTCATCATAATTTGGAGACCATTTTTAGGTATTATGAGTTATCTTAAATTATCATTGTCATTGTGTTGAATAGATGGTTGAAGTTTTTAAAATTTTCGTTAGGTTACAAAACCTTACCAATTTTTAAGTCATTTTTGGATGTATGCATGTATTTTTATGTTTGATGGCAAATTCGTTTATTTATTTTAAATATATTAATTGACTAATTATTATTTATAATGATGAAACTGAATTTTTCATGGGTTCAACTCATCCTACAAGTATGATTTACAAATTACTTTTATAAAATTTTAAATTTATATGTAATTTATAAAGGGAAGTGAATATTTTTAAATTTTAAAAGAAGATTAGTTTGTATTATCAATACCAGATTAATTGTCATTGTACATATATCTTCACTAACCATTAATCAAACATAAACATTGCTAAAAAAAAATGAGAGGGTTATCCTCATTGCTTTTAGTAAGCTTATAAATATGTTACATATATGTTACTTACTAGCGAATCATCATTATTAGGGGTGTTTATGTGCAAATTGAAACTTATTTATGAATTTTGAACCTTAGATCATGTCAAACATGGAACATCTATGATTGCCAATTGCTATCTTTAGCCATGTCATATGTGTTGATTTCAAGCCTAAGCTTGACTCTATCTTGGCTTTAGCTCTAGCTCATGCTTGACTCTAACTTGGCTTTAGCTCTAGCTCATGCTTGACTCTTGGCATTGCTTTGGCTTGTGGTGACTTTAACTAGTGGTTTTAAGTTAACATGAGTTACCAATAATTTTCTATAGTTTCATGACCTCCCTCACCATGTTCAACTACAACAACCTCAACAAGCTTATTCTACAACAATTAACACTCTTTTGTTGTGGCAATGTGATCATATTTTTCTATAGATATTTCTCTTGCTTTATAGTAGATCTATAGAACTGTCAATCTGCTTTAGATTCAGAAAGCTTTATTGTATTTCAGCTTGATTTAGTCTACTACAAATTTCCACGAGCTTGATTCTAGGTTTTGTTAGAGGCTTTCCCAATAGGATTTCTACAACGATTAGAGTAACGGAAAATTTTAAGAATCCATAATTTTCTTAAAGTGTAAAAACCTTGGTGAATCTTACTAATTCTAAAATTTCAGGCCATAATATGTTTGGTGATATTTTTGTAAAAATACTCAAAATTTTAAATATTTTATATAGTTTCTAGACAATTTTGGTGATATTTAATGTAAAATATTGTTGTCATATGAAATTTGGTCGAATCATTTTGGAAAAAAAATAAAAATTAACAAATTGTTTTTTGAAAAAAAATTTAAAAATTAGTCGATAAATCAAATTTCACCTCTAATATTTTTCTTTTTTATTATTATCCCTATTTTTTTTTGTTTACAACATCGCCAATGGATTACTAACCCATGTAAATATATGGTCTATGCCAATTTCTACAAGATCTCAGGGGATAGTTTTATTGCCCATGTAAAAGTAGAGAGTTTTCGAGCCCGTGTAAGAGTAGAGATATGTGTTTCATTGAAGGCCTTTTTAAGAGTAGATATATGTGTTTCATTGAAGGCCTTTTAAGGGTAGAAAAATTAATTTTTCTAATAAAGAAGGATTGATTTGTAGGCAAAATTTTTGCAAATATGGTTCCCTGACACATTAGGATTGATTTGTAGGAAACTAGTTTGGAAATACGGTTCGATAGTAGGGAAAATATGTTTAGAAAACCCTGGTGTACAAGATTTATATGTAACACAATTTTACAAATATGTTATGACTTGCATGAATGTTGAAATCTTATTTTTTTAATCTTTAGTTAACGTTTTAAGAGCTCTATATTTCAATTCAAATTGTTTTGTAATGTTTTATGATGCCACTCTAAGGAGGAAGAATTATCCCTATATACATTGAATGTATTTTAAACTTTGAATCTTACAAAGACTATGCTTCAATATCTTAGTGTAATCCATAAACACAATAATAAAACATGTATATATATGAATGTATGTATGCATGCATATTGAGTTTCACATTGGAGATCACAAAATTGATAAAAAAATACTAATTATCATATTTTTTTATTGTATTAAAATGAAAATCTATGTTTATCTAATTTTTTTTTTGATACGGCTAAGGACTTTTTGTTAGACTTTTGACTTGCCTTGAAAGTGTTCACACTATGTTTAGGGTGTTTCATGAGATTTGGGGTATATGGTGTATGTTCAACCTCTAGATATTTGAGATGGATTGTAGCATGAGTGATGGTCTCTGGTGGATATGCAAACTTGTGATAATTTGCTTAGTAGATGTTAAACCTTAGATGATTACTAGCCCATTCTTTTTCACTAGGGTATTGGATATCTCTTTCTTGTATGGTGGACAACCTACATGATGGCCACATGGAGGATTCACCTAGTTGGAGAATTCCCTACAAGATATGAGGAGCATTGTGTATGGTGGAGGAGGGTACAAGCTCTACATGGCATGTGGTAGCTTGGTTTCATGTTTGGAGCATTGGAGATGAAGGCTCGAGGATTCCCGGCGATTCAACAGTGTTCTTGTAGGGTGTATTTGACCTAGAGGAGTACTTGGATTTGTAGTATAAATGGAGTCCATGGAGGCTAAATATGGAGTGTTTAGGATGTGCCTTTCATAACGACATCACCCTGGGGCACTATTGTACACATCATCATCATTGGCTCTTGACACGTGTACACTAGGAGTGGAATGTTTCACATGTGTGTGGCCTTCTTATGTTTAGTAGGACAATGTAAGGCTCAGGGTGACTTGTTTTATATTTCCCCCTGCACCCCCCCCCCCTTACCTCTCATATAAATAGAGGATTCATATAGATTTTCCAAACAACATGTTAATCCTTGGATATTTTGACATTGCATTTCTATTATATTAGTATTGTATTTATTGGTTGTCTAAGACCTTAATTGTAACCACCCCCCCGCTCTCTCTCTCTCTCTCTCTCTCTCTCTCTCTCTCTCTCACACACACACACACACACACACACACACACACACACACACAGACCAAGGAGACCTAGTTTTATGTTCATATCATCGTGTCTTGTGCATTTGATACATTGTATAAGGAGGTTGCACCCTTGAAGAGGCTTCTTATTTATCTCTTTATTTTTTTCAAGGTGTTGGGTAACTCTTTCTTTCTATTCTTATGTTATTTGGGGGATCTGGTGCATAACATAACAAATCACATCACACACTCATTTTTGTCTCTTATTTGGAGTGATATATAGACTCACTATTGTTCCAAGGTTCATGAGGAACAATAGTGGAGAATACGAGGAGGAGGTGGACAACTTCTCTCTCTTCATATTATTATTTGTACATTTGATCTATTTCTCTTGGATGCAAGGGTTTATTAGACTCTTGGATTATCTTGATTAGGGTTTGAAAACCTTTGGATGTAATTGGGGAAGAATATAAGGAGGATGTATTTCCTTGAAGATGTTGTTGGATGGATTCTTGCACTTAGAGGAGGTAGGGTTTTTTGACTATGTTGTTGTATTTGTAACTTCGAAAGATATTTTGATGTATGATTATTATCGTATATTGTTGTACCCCCATTTAAGATGTGTTTTCCTCCTTTTGAGATGCCATTATTGTCTATGGTCATTGAGGTAAACCCTCCATTGTAAGTTGGGGCAGTAGTTCCCAAATTGAATATAATAAAATGTATTTTTAAGTCCCCCTAGGAGAAGTCGGCCTAGTCAAGTTGTAAGGTCAGTCACTTGATAGGTATAAATAGGGAGGCGCCCTCCCTTTTTATACACAAACTCACTCACTCAAGTTCACATGGGGAGAGAGATAAGAAAAAAGAGGAGAGGAAGAGAGCTACAAAAGACTTCTTATACTTGGGTTTTTCCATCTTGTGATATTGTCTTAGTGACAAAATTATTCTAAGAAAGTTTGTGGGGTTTTCTCCTTTATGGTTTCCCCAAGAAAAATCTTTGTGTCTTGTGTATCTACTCTATCTTATGCTTCTTGTTGTGCTTGTTATTCTTTCAGATAAATATCTAATCAATTGAATTATATTAGAAAAACTAACATGGTATCAAAGCCTCTCTGAAAGAAGGCATTGTGCAGCAATGTAAACTAGGGATTCCTAGTTCAAGGTATTCTATCCACAAATCATCAAGAAAAGAGGGTTAGGATAACTTTCTCTAGGAGGGCACATCTTTTGGTGGAAGCATAATCAAATTTGAAGAAGTTTCATTTTTTACCTTGAAATTGGTGTTGGGAGGAACTAGGGCATCAAGTTTCATGGGTTTCCCACCTCATGTTTAAGAAAAGTACCTTACTTAGCAACTCACCTCAAGGAAGCACATCTTTATATCCATACATAATTCTAAAACTCTGAGTTTAGAAAATTAGGGTTTCTTTGACAAACTCTAGGTCAGCCAGCTCTGGAACCAGGTCAGACTCCTCAAATTGGTAAGATCTAAATATTTTCTATTTCCGT
The DNA here is from genome assembly GCA_001517045.1 of Pseudotsuga menziesii. Taxonomy (NCBI): domain Eukaryota; kingdom Viridiplantae; phylum Streptophyta; class Pinopsida; order Pinales; family Pinaceae; genus Pseudotsuga; species Pseudotsuga menziesii. The sequence continues at coordinate 224,125 of LPNX010666861.1, forward strand.
TTGAGGTTCTCATTTCAAAATGACTCACCATACCCATCTTGAGGATAAGCTTGGGGGAGCTGACAAATTTTGATCATGGAAGTACATGATCTCCCCGATCCTTAAATAAAATGATTTGGATCAGTATATGTTAATATTTCAATGGTTATACAATATCTAAGAACATTTAGCATCATAAAATCATAACCATATAGAAAAGGATCATTGAAAGAAAGACAAGCACAACCACACAAAAGAACACATAGATTTATCCTGGGAAACCCTCATGGGGAAGAAAACCTAAAAAAAATTCCTCAATATAGACTTCAACCAAGTACAGTGCAAGGTCCAAAGAATAAGACTTGTAAGACCCCAAGAATAACACTGAATTTATTCCTCTCTCTTAGATGGACTGTTCCTTCTCTCTCTAGTGAAGCTAATGATTTTTGAGTGTTCTACTTATGTCCAAATGAGAGAGGTGCTCCCCTATTTATACTGATAAGTGGAGAGGACTAATAACCCAACTAGGCCAACCTATCCTGCCAATTAGGGTTGAATTACCTTGGGAGACTCAAAATTACATTTTAATAATGCTTGTGTGGGTACTACTGACCTGACTTACAACAGAGGTTTTATCTCAAGACTTTACATGACCAATTACATCAATGACATCCCTAATCGGAGGAACAACATCTCCAGAAGGGGTAATAACAATAGTAATACAAAATAGAATATATTTCGCAGTTACATTTCTGTAACACTCCCTCTTAACAAGGAAGGTATTATATAACACAACAATACATCTGTACAACTAAATGGTGAATCTATATGTCATAGGAATTTTTCACAACTACATCAATATTATCATCATCCATGGAATATCACCATCATGAAGCATCACATCTCGATCATCATGCCACAAACACATTTGTACGAGCATCGTATCTCGACACATCGTAACAAGCATCGCATCTCATTGCAGGTATCCTTATCTGAACATTACCTACAATAAGCACAACATCACAACTTAATGTGAAATCACCCACAACATTAAAAGATGTTGGATCATCCACAAATGAATGCAGGAACACAACATCCACAAATTAATTCCAGAAAACAATGACCACAAATGAATGTTGGACCACAACATCTACAAATGAATGCCAGACCACAATGTCCGCAAATGAATTCTAGACCACAACGTATACAAATGAATTTTAGACCACAACATACACAAATTAGTGTCAGACCACAACATTTGAAAAATGAATACCAGACCACAACGTACGAAAATGAATTCCATACCACAACGTCTGCAAATGAATTCCATAACACAACATTCATAAATGAATGTTGAACCACAACGTTCGCAAATGAATACAGGAAAACAAATTGTTGGGATCTTCCTATTTGAATATACGACCAACCTTCCTGGGATATTCCTTGTGAGGATTCCACCAACCATGTTGGGATATACCCTTAGTGATACGATTAGTCATACTGGAATCCACCCTCGATGATGTCACCAACCATATTGGGATCTACCCATGAATATATGACCAGGATACTAGGGCTCATCATTCTTTTCTTATACATACACAACTTCATCAATATCTATAAGCATACTGACAAAATCCATTGGACTTCTCTGTACTGCCATACCATTACCATCTTATCAGCACTCCCTCTTTCCAGGGAGGTCCTTTTGGACTACACCAAGCTTGTCTTGAAAGTGTTCAAGATTCACATGAGATAGAGGCTTATTCAACACATCAGCAACTTGTTCATCTATAGGAACATAGTGGACATCACGGCTCCTCTCTGCACCATATCCTGTACTTTATGAAACATCGGGTCTTCTGTTAGCTTGATGCAACTTGGTTGTCACAATAAATATCAGTTGCATCTATCTCATCACCAAAAAATCCTTCGATATTGCTTCTCTATAGGTTGAATATGCTACAATGTACTCATCCTCGGTTGTGTTGAGGGAAACACTGGTTTTATTTATGCTAAGCCATGATATCATACTCGATCCCAAACTGAAAAAACATCCCGAGGTGCTCTTTTTATCTCCAACACTTCCTATTTGCATCTACAATGAGTTCGTCCTCTCCTATTAGGTCATCGACATATACCAGTCTTTTGCATTCAACCTTAAAGTAAAGGTTGGAACCTTCTTTATTCTTAGTAAATCCTTAGTCCATCAGGAATTTGTCCATCCTGTCGTACCATGTCAAACTCGGAGATATTTTGCAGTCACTCCCTCTGAAGTGGAGCATCATCGTCCCTCTACATTTTGTACTCTATGTATCGAAACATTATGTACTGGAGTGACATGTCGCATCCTCTCCTACTTATCTTCAATGTATCCATCTTAGGTCACTGGATACTAAGATCCTTTATCTTGAAATTTGTTGACAAGTTCCTTTTGCACCTATCTATGAGCTTGTCATCCTCTATAGCATTTTATCTTCAATCTTTTATCAAAGGTTAAGATATTCATCATTCTACGTGATCTTCAAGCTCCTCATGTAACTGGATGTTCTTATCCATGGGTGCCTTCTGAGATTGTACAAATCCTTTTGTGCACATATGGTTCTCTTCTTGATATACACTTCTACTTCACTAGAGAAGTTTGTTTGGTCAATGGAGTATGTCATTCCATAGTCTAATCCCTCTTTTAGAGAGAAACCACGAACCTTGCTTTGTATCCCTTGATGATGCCATCCGCTGCATACTTGATCTTGTAGATCCACATGGAAGACACTATGAAATTCCATTTAGGTCTCAGAACTGCATCCTAGACAACATTTTCCATGATCAACTGGTATTATTTGATCATAGTATTCTTCCTTTTCTCCTTTGCTACTTCTTCATAGTTGGAAGGATCTACATCAATGATGTCACTCAACAATGCACATAAATAGAGTGTATATGAGGCCTCTTACTTTCATTGGAAGTCCCATCATACTTTTATTCATATTGAATTATCTCTCATTCCCAATATGGTATTCATTTCTCGAGGAGGATCTACCACTCTCTATAGGTCATATCTGATTCTTGTATTCTTCTGAAGCTCTTCCTTCTGCCATGGTGTCTCTAACCCTGGGATCATCAGGTTCATCTTCATGTATGTTTATTGGAACAAATCTTCTAACTGAACTATTGTCACTTGTTATTCGGAACAAGTCTCATCCTTATTTTCTTGTAGGTGATTGTACTTGATCTTTCCTACAATTCAAATACATTAGTTGCATGGTTAGAAACCATTCATAATATTCAAGACATATTAATAATGACAAACTAAACGGATTGTTGTAATCAATCAGGTTGCAAGGTTACCAATGATACACATATACAATCATATAACAATAACAGAACAAGAGACAAGAATGGTAGACAAAATAACAGATTATATTACTCAAGTACGCATGTGGGTTCATACAACAAACTGAACCAAGTATATATCTGGCTCAACAACCTATATATATGTTTAAAAAATAGTTACAGAAACTACCTGTTGGTTCAACCAACTGAAATGACCTATGAGGTCGACCTAATCGACACTTAGTCGACTAGAGAGTCTAGTCGGCTTGGCCGACTAGCTCCTCCAACATCTCCTCCAGCACAAAATTGTTCTTCGTCCTGAAAAAATGAGGAGATGATAGTGTTTTGTCTGTAGTAGCCATGTTGTTGTATTTGTTCTTTTCATGTGATATGTTTCCTAATATATGGTTGTTCTTGAATGTATAATTCCACAATAGCTTTTGCGGTAATTGACAATTGGTGTTAGAATTCCTCCCAAGTGTGAAGTGCCTTCTGAATGTCTATCGTCAAATTAGTGAGAGTCGACAATTTTTCTACCTTTTGATGCATGTCTATGCTAAGGATATTGATCATGTCGATCCAAAAAAATTGTGCCTTTTCTTCAGCAGCTGCAAGTAATCTTTGCATATGTGGTCTGATCTTGTCAAGACTGAAGAGGCTTGGTCTGGTCTGGCTACTCCATTGATGCTTTTGCTTTTCTAGTTTTTTCCTTTCTAGCAGGAGTTGGTCATGAATTTTTTGCGCCATTGATTTGGTGCTTGCTTGACAGTTCTGAAGTGAACTAATGAGTTCATGAGTATTATGTACCTGTTCAAACACTTGGGCATAGTGCGTGTACCAGTTTCTCAAGACCTCCTCCGTTACAATGGATTCTGTGATGTATTGCCCCAACAAGTTGTAGGCTACCAAAAATGTTGTATATTGATTTCTCAGTAGAAAAGTAGTCTCTTCTGCTTGCTCATGTCGCCTTTCCTGTAACTACAATTGAAGTTTCGACACAACACTTTCAAACAGTTGGTATCAGTTCTGAAGTGAACAAATGAGTTCAAGAGTATTATGTACCTGTTCAAACACTTGGGCATAGTGCATGTACTAGTTTCTCAAGACCTCCTCCGTTACAATGGATTCTGTGATGTATTTCCCCAACAAGTTGTAGGCTACCAAAAATGTTGTATATTGATTTCTTAGTAGAAAAGTAGTCTCTTCTGCTTGCTCATGTCTCCTTTCCTGTAACTGCACTTGAAGTTTTGACACGACACTTTCAAACAGTTGGTATGCCTTATCCAATGGTTTGTCTGTGTCAACCCCTTCAGGGATTGTGATGAATTGCTTCACTAGATTTTCACACTTATTTAAGAATTTCGTCTCCTCTATCTTTATTTTCTTTAATTGTTCTTTGTTTTTCTCTCTTCTAATTCTGGACTCTTTATTGATTGCATATACCAACAGGTCTATATCTTCTTCTCTCACGTTTTGTGTGTTGATTGTTGTTGTCGAACCTAATTGATATGGGTGGATAACTGAGGGTGTCTGTTGTTGAGCCTATTGTAGCTGTTTCTAGTGCTCTTTGTCTTGATTTTTATTTTATTTTATTTATTTTCTTCTCCTTTTCTCCTGCTCTCTATTTTTTCTTTCTATCTCTTATGTTGGTGGAGGAGTAGCTTGTATCTGTTCTATAGCTGTAATAGGGTTTAGTGGATTGGTTTCTGGTGGAGGATTGCTAGGTGATTCTCATGGAGGTGGCATGGGTGAAGGGAGGGGTTGCAGTTTCTGAGAAATTGATAGTAGAAGAGTCACGATGGAACCTGTCGGTAAAGGATTATCGACAATTTTAGTTGTTTAGACTATTTCTCCATCTTTGACAAAGTCGACATTTCTGACCATTTATTTGCTAATCTCTGTTTTTTCGGCCCAGTCAACAACTTCAACAAACTCCTTAGAAATGGTAGGTTGGGTTATTTCATCGATAGGGTGAAGAAGTGATGGGTTTTAAGTGGCGTGTGGAATGAATGAAGAACTTTGCTCTACCACAATTTCATTAGTTCTATCCAGGTTTCTCTAGAAAGTGGATTTAATATGTCCCACGAGTTGTATGTCTGGTATAACAGGTTGCATTTGGTTGGGATTTGATGGAACAACTAAAATATGTTGTGGGGGGGTTTAGGTGATAGTTAGTTTCATTATCATTATTTTCTGAACATTGGGGAAAATGGACGGGAGTTGGTTTATAAAGTATTGAAGTTCATTGTCTTTTTCTACTCTAGCGTGAAGGTGTGCTGGTAATGATTGTAAGTATGGATTCATGGTAGTGGTTGGTGTAATGGTTGTCGAAGTCGGTAAAAATTCTACAACAATTTGAGTCGGTGATGGAGGTGGTGGGGTGTACGTGAGGTCAACTAGATAGATAATAGGTGGGGTAATAGTTTTTTCTTTCTTTGGTTTTGATTGTGCTTGCTTATCCTCTTTTTCTATGAAATTCTGGAACTGTTGATCGACTGGTATTTTGTTTTTAGCATCATCTTCCAGAATCTACGTTGAGCTATCATATAGCTCAACGTTGCCATCTTCTAAAGTATAATATTATGCTTCCCCTTTCCTCTCACCACACTCTTCCTTTTTTGTCAATCCTTAAATAAATCATCGACTAGATGATGGATATTTTCCTTTATCATTGCATACTCAGGAAGAAGGGTATCATATGGGGTACTTTCATCTATTGGTGTTGCTTCTTCCTCCGAATGTTGTGTTATTGTTGTTATTATGACCCCTAGAGGGTTGATGTCACCAGTGCTATTATTATCAAGAGTGAAAATGCTAAAATGAAGTCGAACTTCATAATCCTTTTCTTTTTCCTGATCAGTTAGAGGTTCGACTATGGGTTGTTAGACTTTATTTGCTATTGGTGGTATGTCTAACTTAGTGTTATACTTTCGACTGAGCTAGGAGAATATGTCTTTGACTAAAAGATATAATTCGAGTGGTTTAGTGATTTCTCTAGCCCCCTATAGATACCATACCTATGTATGGTCCAATTCCAACTAAATGTGTGAAGTCAATGGTAGACATCGTCAAATATATTGTGGTACCCTCCATCTGGTTGTTTTAATTTTTAAATCATGGAACCAAGTATCCAACCAAATTTTGGTCGTATTTTCTCCCAGTCGATAGCGTGTTGTCGCAAAAAGACTTGAAATTCCACATGGCGATTCTCTTTGGTTCATTGAACTCCTAATATCTGACTCGTCGAAGATGGTACATTGCAATCCAAAGTATTAATGAAGGATATTTGATTGGGGCGCCCTCCTCCTGGCACTTTGCGCAGGTGTTCTTGATTATTTCTGCTAGGTGTTCCACCCACCGATAGATTTTTCCTTTTTCTGACACGTTCTGCACTACTTCTAACATGTCAAGTTTTAAGTCAGAACCTCTTCCTATGCTTGTTACAGTAGTACAAGTGGACATTTTTCCCATGGAAAATTGTTGCTATTGCAACACTTTTGTGTTGCTATAGTGACGAACATGACCTCTTCTTTTCATGGGAAATTTTTTGTCGTTGTAGCAACACTTGCCATAGTTCATCGCTATAGCGACAAAAAAGACATGGAAACTGTTTTGTTTGAAACATCACATTTTCGTCACTATAACGATGAAGAGCCGTTGGTGTTGCAACGAAAGTCCGTGGGTGTTGAGAGGAAAACCAACTATACTCCAAATCCCATTGGTGTTGGGTCTGTTGGTGTTGTGACGCACTCCCATCGCTATAGCGACACAAATACATTGCCACACCATTGTTATAGTGACACTTTCACATAGTCATCCTATTGGTATAGCGACAAAAGATCATTGGTGTTGCAACGAAAGCCAACTATACTCCAAAACCCATTGGTGTTGGTTCCTTTGGTGTTGCAATGAAATATCATCGCTATAGCGACGACAATACCTAGCAAGTTTCATCGCTAGTATAGCAAGTTCGTCGAAACTTGCTAGGTTTTTTCATCGCTATAGCGACAACATTGTCTATTTAAAAAAAATAATAATATCTCCCTAGCCTTATAGTGAATTCACTCTTTCTAATTTGCATTGCTTAGGGTGATAATTGGAGCTATGCTTTACATTGGGACTCTCCAACAATTGAAAAATAGCATATGCATATCAATATTTTGTAAACCCTTCACTTTGTTAACACGAGCTATTGGCTTGGATTTACCAATTTTTTTTTATTTTTATGTGGGCTATCATTTAGTGAATTGGTTTGGAGCATCTACCTTGTAAATGACCAATGTTTTATATGTGTGGCCTAAACCAATGAATATCTCTTTTATATGTAGAGTTTCTCAAGGAAGATGAGTAGTGGTCTTGCTTGTAGTTTAAAAGCGGTTCTGAAAATTTCGATGTACTTCTTAAACCAAGATTGGCAATCCTAAGAAGATGTAATCTTCACAAACAAGAATTTTAGGCAATTATTCTCTTAGTATTCTTCAAATCAAATCTACATACAAAGATTTATTTTGGGGTGGATTTTTCTATTAGGTACAATCCAAATCCCAATCCTTTGTGGGTCAGGAATTTGGTTGAGTACTAGAACAAGGAGTAAAGTATTAGGATTAAAAAAATCACAAATACATTTAATGAGGTTGCTTATATATATATATATATATATATATATATATATATATAGAGAGAGAGAGAGAGAGAGAGAGAGAGAGAGAGAGAGAGAGAGAGAGGATATGAAACAACATTTAGATGTTGATAATGCAACCCAATGTTCTTCAACTATTTTTGTAACTGTCACTATAGAAGGGACTTGAACTTCCTCTTGAGGGGGTGATGGCAACCTATTACAACCAATACTCCATTTTTTTTTAAAGGACCGATGAAGTTGGCATCGGAATGATCCAACATGAGTTGTGGGTGAACACAAGTAGTTCTTTGCGTTGGGTGTGGATGACAGTGAAGGACTAGAGCTTGTGAACTTGTCTAGATTAGTTTGTTAGACGTGGTTGCTAGATTCTGATGGGATGGATATAGAAGGAAATGATTTGTCCTTTAAAGAGAATGAATTCATATCTTTCATCTCCAATCTAGGTCCTGCACTGATAAAAATAGTGTTAAAAATCCATCTATATCATTCCTACATGTTTATAAACAAATCCATAGTCCAAATAATGGATTTAATAAAAAGGCCAAATATACTCAGACCAGTTAATAGGGATGCAATAAAAAATTCCTGTCATATATCCTCTTACAAAGTGTTAATTAATAGTAAAAGGCTAAATCACCATCAATTTGTCCTATAAAGCCCAATCTATAGCCAAAAAATATTGTTAGTTGTAACAACTCTTTCTGCTAAGGTAATCCAATATAAGAAAGTGAGGCATACTTAAGAATCAAGATTGCTAAGCTAATATAATATAAGAACTTTCCATCCATTATAATCCATGCGGGCCTTATCAGCCATGGTTAAAACTTGGATATCAAGAAACATGTTTGAATCCCAAGCTTTTCTACCTCAAAAGAGAAAGTACAGTAAAAGCATCAATGATGAGCATGGAAAACGTTGTTTTAGTTTCAAATCAATCAATAATATGAGAAATATTAAGCAAACAATGATGTATATTTTAGAAAAATCCATCAAGGATATTCAAAGTATCATACCCCATAAAAGGATCTAAAATCAAGAAGCTAATCATGTCATCTAAAAATGACTATCTAGTATTCTTCCGATTACAAAGAATGTTGCATTCATCTCTGAATCAGGCTATCCCCTACCAAATACAATCTAAAAATCATACGACAACAACCATGAATACTATATCATCTATATATCCATCCTAGATAATGAATCAGAATATTTAACCTAAAAACTTGTTACTTAACCAAAAAACCATGAGTGTTGTAACACATGCATTTATGCTATAGTGACGACGTTGTCTATTGCAAAAACTGTTATACCCTCCAGTACTTCACTTTTTAGCAGCACTTCACCCTGTATCACTTCACCCTCCAGCACTTCACTTTGTAGAAGCACTTCACCCTCCAACACTTCACTTTGTAGCAGCACTTCACCCTCAAAGAGACCTAAAATCCAGATTTTGGATTTGTTTCCTTTTCAAGAAAATAGAAAGCATTAAATAGATTTGTTTCTCTTTGTTTCCTGCACAAAGAGAAGATAATGTTTTCATGCATTAGCCTGGATGGATAAGTAAGAATACAACCTTTACCTTATTAGCTCATAAATAGAACAAACTGAAAGCATGGAAATAGTTTCGCTTCACGCAACCAACAAAGTTTTAAAGGCATTAATGAACACAAGAGAGAATCATTCAAAATATATGACGACATAAGACTTCAAAAAAATATGCTGATGTAAAAACACTAACTTAGTCATATAAGTCTTACAATGTTACTAAGTCTCACAATAAACTACCTATGTACTTGTAAAATCAAAACCAAATCCTATATTTTGAAGACCAAGGTGACCAACTTGACATGCTATAGACCATAGATAAGCTCATCTTACCAGAGTATAACCAAAGGCATTTAAGCAATAAAATCGAATAATTTTCTTCTAATGAATGTACTACTATGTTCACGTTTCCCTCTAATCGCACTCACTGTTTAAGTGGTCTGGAAGGGTTTCAAGATTCATGCAATTACTCTTAACTCTATTGATATATCTCTGTTATAGAGTACACCCTCTCTAGAGGTATGATTTCTTCCCTGTTCATTGTAGATCGAGTATATGTTTTTACAAACACTTTGCATACACTGGTTTGTAATGGGATGTAAGTAATTTGGTTTGTGACTTTGAAAAATAGTTGTAGTGTATATAGTTGAATGTAGTAGTATTTGTTCAATCCTTATGATGATTGTCCTTAGTTTGTTTAGAAGGAATTTCTTATAGCATATGTAACATTTACCATCCACAACATTTAAGCTTGCAAAATAAAATGCTACAGTAATAATTTAAAGCATAAATCAGAATTTTAATGCCAAATTTATAGATCTGGATTTTACTCAAAATGAAGGTGAACGCATGCTTAGAAAATTCGATGCACTAACAACAATGGAAAAAGGTGTCCTCTGCAACTTCAACTTTCTCCTTTCTATTGCACAAACTGGGCACACTTCAATGAACAAATTAAAACTGTTGTAGATGCCTTTTAGTAGATAATATTAAGTGTACTTGGTAGATATCAGACCTCACATGAGCAAAAGTGGCAACAGAATGAAGATTTAATTCCAATAAATATCTATAACACAAGAGATAGCTCCATTTTGAATAATTTAAGATGGTTTAGTAGCAATATCACCACCCTAACTTTTGTAATAGCCACAAAAAATGACATTATCAAAATGCCAACAATACCTTGAGAAGGTAACCACATACCGAGAAAATGAATGGTAGGTAAATATCTTTCTCCAATGCAACATCTCTAAATAATGATACCCTAGGAATAGTACAAGCATGCTACAAATAGCCTCAAAACCTAGGGAACTCTAGGAAAGAGTGCACATGTGAACTCAAGAAAACATCAATGGCAATTTTTATCATTTGTTTTTAAAAATGCACACGTATTCCTTCATAGAATAAATAAGTACATCATGAAATAGAAAACTTAATCACCCAAACAACAAGGGTTTGAGGGAAATCCCAACCTACAAAATCCAAAAATGCGAGCGTATGAACTTATGCACCAAGAGAGAGGAACCCAACATCACAATGGAAAAACAATGAATTTGAATTTAACAAGCAATCCAATTCTTACTTAAAACTCCTTGATTCCCATAGGTTCATGTAGGCTAAAGGGTAGGGAGTACTTTGTGGTTTATCATATTTTTTGCATTGGCAATTTTTCCCTAAATCTTTGTCACTGAATTTGAACATGAACATGAACGAGGTGACTTTCAGCCATATTTGGTAGTTTGTACCCACCACATCCAAATTTCCTTGCTTTTAGCTATCATGACAAAGTGGCATGTCACCTTCCCAAGGAGGTGCCTATAGCAGATATCAGAGTTTGACCGCTATAATTTTTGCATGTTCCATATTTGATATTGAATGCAATATGCTAAAAGTCATACATGTTCCAAATTTAATATTGGCACATGCCAAGATGAAAAATTAAGAAATATAATGGAAACCACCACACAAGATTTAAAAATTAGAAATTGTAAGTGACTAAGATGTATAAATGTATTGAACTTGACAATAAAAATAACTACAAGCACATCTAGAAGAATAATTATAATGTTAGATATTTATAATTATAATTATAATGTTTAATGTATAGAATTATAATTATAATGTTTAATGTTCTTTGTAGATGATGGATGAGTCTCATACTTCGGATAGAAATCAATGCATGAGTTGTTGAAACAACAATTTGGACCTATAACTCACAAAAAATAGAACAAATAAAAAAGAGATTAGTTATTATTTCCCTAATGCTAAAAATTCTTCCTTGTACACAAAAATCTAAAATCTATAAAGGCATGTTCACTATTCGAGTAAAACCTATATAGCTAACAAGAGTAAAAAACAATTGTAACTATGAAGAAGAAAAGAAAAATTGATCCATTTACTAGGCATGGTAAATTTAAAATCACAGAAAAGCTCCAATAATCTCAGTAAATGAACTCCAATACAAATTAGTCTCATATACAAATATCAACTAGGCAGGCTGGATATAAGATTCATTTCTTTCAACCTCGAAGACATAGTTCTCTTCAGACCAATCTTTTTGCATACAAAATAATAAATGTTAAAATGTCAAGGTTCATATATTATCTTATTTGTGCATGTGTGATGTTTCTGATACACTAAACAGTGGCACATGTTACCACACAAACTAGCACCTCTAGAGTGGAAGGTCTTCACTAGGGTTTGGTTGAGGGAAACTCTTAGAATTTTTGACATTGTTATCTCAACAACAGATTCTCTTCACTTCAGTGCATAGGATAAGGACCTAGCACTAGGGGGGATACCCTAAACACAACTATGTTTCAATGGATGTTTCTTGGAGATATGTTTTATTATGAAACTAAGTTCCAAACATTTCAGATCTGGATTATTGTTTTTGAAGTGTTCCAATATTTTCCTAATGTTCCTCGCTTAGACCTCATTAATTGATAACAAACACTCTACATATTACTAGTTACAAAACGTTGAAATTCAGAAAAAACATGGCACCGCTTAGTGTGAGACAACATGGCACCGCTTGGTGCAGAAAAAACAGAGTATTGAGCTAATAGTAGAGGTACCAAACATAAAATCCAAATGGTAGCTAGCATGGATATTAACTACCACCCCCAAGGGAAAGATCTAAATGACAGCCAACCTGAATATCAACTCTCTAACGAATGGATTCCACCCTAGGTAGAATCGATTTATCTCATTGAGGATGAAATAGTTTGGTCTGATGGTACACACACCCAAAGATAAAAAATGAAAAGCAAGGGAACCCAAAGGCATTGTCCATTAGCTGCCACACTACTCTACAAGGCCCAACAGTTTCAAATTGCTACATCAATTACTGTAGAAGTGAACTAATGCTCTACGAACCTTTTTTCCATATTCTAATTGGAATTGGCTACTGAGATGAAGAAATACTAACAAAACAGGAACAATTGAAAAACTTATAAAATGCTCCTAGAATCTTGAACAAGCACCTCAAAAACCTCTAACCTTGGAAAATATCTATTTGTAGATAAAATGCATACCCAACAACCCATAGAAATTGACAAATGGAAAATCGTATCCAACCACACACTAGCAACAACATCCAAGTGACCTTCACATACTTGGTCATTGTGACTTTAACAACAACCATAAATGAAATGCAATATCTATCCCTTTCGATTTACAGGAAAAAATCATACAATTTATAGACTACAGTGGTTCACACAACCCATTTCCATGTTCTCGCAGATGATATTTTATTTAATGTATATCCCATCTGTCACCTATTTCTTTTAAAGTATTTTCAACAAGATGATTGCAGTATTTACCAATTACCATGTATAAAACATAAACAATAACAATAATATAACTATTGAAAATAATGATAGCAATGTACAAGAAATAAAGCAATGATAGCAATATTAGTAAATTTAATAACCGGTTAGCAAAGAACAATAATAAATATAGTCTAGAACTGTTTGGATCAGCATTATACTCGGATACTTTTAGGTTCAGATCTTATCACTGAAAGGACAAATCACCAAAGGAAAAGATGACATACCTTGATAGAGAGTAAGTTAGAGTGTTGTAGGTTGACGTTAGATAGATACAATAGAAAGAAAGAAATATAATACAGCTCTGTGAATACCCTAGTAGGATAGTAGCAATGATATTTATCCTAAAACACAGCTAATCAACCTTAAAACATCACAAATCCCTCTAGCATAATTTACACCAAACAAGTCATGTATAAAAAGGTAAGGTCAAATTATCCATGGCCTCGCTAGGAGAGGTTACAACAGTCCATTTTAAGGATGAGGGAGGTCATCACAGTCCATGGCCCATCTAGGAGAGATTATACATAGTCACAATCCATTAGGATACACCTTACACAGTCACAAATAAGGTTTAGCATCCCCATAGGGATGATGCCAAAGCTAACAGTCCAAGAGTAGCCCACAGAAATGAACACAACCTATATTTTCAGCAGAAAAAATGGTCTTGGATCAACCTAATACAGCCACGTGTCATCTTCATAAAGTCACGTCCCAGCATGGAAACAGGAGAGACACCACACATTCCATGGTTCAGATGCATAAGGTCACAACTCAGCAAGAGAGACACCACACAGTCCACAGATCATATGCATAAGGTCACAATTCAACACAACTCGTGATTTGGAAAATAAGGGAGCACAAAGCAACCCTTGAACTCATATATGGTAACCTAGGGGTGAAGCAGTGAAAACCTAGCCAGAAATAGCTTCTCTGTTGTGATTTCATGCTAATAATTATTGGAGAGGTTTACTAGAGTAAGTAACAACCTTCATGCCAATTGAAAGCTCAAAAAACAACATAAGTTCCATTGTCACTAAAAATATCAATAAAACAACAACTTGATACAGTTTTCAGCCATGCATACAATTAGCATGTTTTTTCTTGCTTCCTCCATAGGTAGTTGGGACGAATTGACTCCCTTACTAGTGGTGGATTCTACATATACAAGGTTAAGATGAGTTAAAGGGGTTAGACAGTATTATCCAGGAGCAGGTTATAGTAGTTAGACATCTCATCATCCTTCCACCTCCAGGTTCCCATGATCTACTTCCACCACTGCATACTACTAGATCTATTGCAACCAGACTGCATCCAGACTGCTTCCACCATGTAAGATCATCATAATTTAGTTTCCAGACTGTCAATAAACTTTCTATAAACAAAACCTATCATGATAATTCATTTGTTAATAAATTATCAAGTACTAGCTTCAACAAATCTTAAAAGTGAAATATTTCCAAAATCCAAAATCAGAAACCCCTTTGACTAAAGATGCTACATAACAGCCTATAAGTATTACATCCACAAGACCTAAAGGATAGATAAAGCATAGGGTTTGTTGGAGTTATTTACCCAACATGCACACTTAATTTGGTCAAATTGGCCTTGTTAAATCACTATCCTAATTTTAATTGACTTAATCAGCATCAGATGAGCACTCTATGACATCAGCATGAGAACACCCACGCCTACCTTCAATCAGGGAGGCTAACTGGGCTTCCTCCTTCAATCGGGGAGCCATTCTGGGGTGATCTGAGTGCCATGAATGCATCTAATTGCTAACTGATTGTTACAATCAGTTAAGCTGAGTTGTGTAGGCGCCTCCATTTCATTTATTGATTACTTTTATTAATATTTATGAACTGCAGACAACTAGGGCACCTCCAACCACTTTTGATGACCAGTTTGACTTCAATTAACCTCATCGGGGTTCATTGGAGTTAATGATGCACTACCACTTGTTGATTGGCATGCAGTGACATGTGTCGGAGCTACTTTCAGTTAGACTCAGTCATCCATTACACTCTGATACAGTTAGGGCTCAGTTGAGTCAATCACGGCTTGATCAGTGGGTTAACTAGGTTTGTTTACTGTGGCTGACATTCAGTTAAGCTACACCCATTCATTCAATTCGAATGACCTCATTGGAAATTCAAATTGTCTTGGAATTCATGCACCTTGCATGATCATTGTATTGTATTACTCATTCTTTATTGATTATAAATAGCTGTTACTCCTATTGCAGCACCATTATGCCATTTTCATGCTTAATTGTCTAAAATCTCTTATGAGACTATGTTTTAGTCCCTAGGTTATTGTGATAGATTAATATGGTATCAAATCTCACGATGGGATGAAGCTCAAATCTCTCAAAAACATGGTTTTTGACAGATCTTGCATGAAAAATTGAGCAAAAGCTCAAAATTCCAGCACTGCACCAGAAGCAAAGGCTTACTACTTAATACCCCAAGTTAAGGAATTGTTGATCAAGCTTGCTTGATGAATTATGTTGGGTGTGATGAAATCCTAAAATGTGCAGGTTGTTCGACCTTACGGTGCCCCTTTTGTTATGATTTGTAGGTTTTAACAGGTGAAAAGCATTCACTACAGCAGTTTGAGATGGCTTCTCCTGTCGAACTCTTGACTCCATTCAATTTCCATTCATGGAAAGGAGATATGGAGATCCAGATACGTGCCAGAGGACTCTACCAGGTCACTATGGACATTGAAGAAGAGCCTAATCATGTGATAGACAAAGCTAGATTCTTGAACAAGAAAGATGAAGCATTCAGATTCTTGTGCCTCTCTATTTCCAGGGATCTTCTTTTCCATCTCTCAGGATTGAAGACTCCAAAGGAAATTTGGGACAAATTGGACACCCTGTATGGAAAACAGGATGATTTGAGAGTTTTCTAGCTTGAAAATGAGTTGATGTCTCTCCAACCTTCCAATTTCGAGACCTTAAATGATTTTTTCACAAATTTCAAGCACATTGTCTTACTATTGAAGCAGTGTAAGGTGGAGAAGGAGGATGATCAGCTCATCCTCGCTATTATCTCCAAACTTGGAGCTGATTATTCGGTGTTTGTCTCTACATTTCATGCGGGGAAGCTCACAACCCCTCCATGGAAGATGCCTTCACTCAATGCCTTCATTGAGTCCCTAACAAGTGAACATGATAAGTTTGTCCATATGGGGATAATCAGATCCTCCCATGATCAAGCCCTCTATGCTTTCGGGACCAAATATATGAAGGGTAAAGGAAAGCAACAAAAGAACCCAAAAACCAAATTTGAAGCTCCTAAGCCTAAAGTTGAAAACCAACAACATGAAGATCCTTTCAGCTCGAAGAAGAACAAAAACAAAGGGCATCATGGAAAGGAAAAAGTCAAGTGTCCGTACTGCGGGAAGGGATTCCACCCTGAAAATGCCTGCATGAAAAATAAACTTGATGAAGCTACTTCTCTTATTGAGAAAAATCACATCAATCTTCCAAAAAGCTTTCGGAGGAGAGATCAGCAAGATCGGGAACCACAACATGAAAGAGGTCATGCTCTCATGGCAAGCACTTTGAATTCCAACGCTCTTTTGATAGATTATGGAGCTTTGAATCACATGATGGTTGAAAGAGACTCTTTATCATCCTTGGAGGTCGGCAAATCCATTCCCATCAACATGGGAGATGACTCCACAATCATATCCGAAGGACAAGGTACTGTAAATCTTAAGCATGGTTATTTTTCCAATGTTCTATATGTACCATCTCTTGCATCAAACCTCCTAAGTGTTTATCAAATGACACATACGGGAGTGCCCAAGAGAGTCTCCTTTATCCCAGATGATGTAGAGATCATATAACTTGCATCCAGAAAGCTTGTAGCAAAAGGCCTTGCAAACCATCATGCAAAAGCCTACAAGTTCTCCCATTTTGTGGCGGATGCAAAGCTCACTACATTGCTAACTCATGGAAATTAGGTTAGTATACCATGGCATGGGAGGTTTGGCCACTTTAACTTTAAGTACTTTCAGCAATTACATAATAATTCCATGGTTGAAGGCCTCCCGTTCATCAAAGCTACCACCAGAATTTGCAAGGGTTGTGTTGTTGGAAAGCACCCTGAGCATAAGTTTGATCGGGGGAAGGAAAGCCAAGCATCATGAATCTTGGGGCTGATACATTATGATATCAGCAGACCCATGCCTACCATATCCATGAATGGATCAAGGTACGTTCTCACTTTCATTGATGACTTTTCCAGATACACATGGGTCTTTTTTATCAAAAAGAAGTCGGAAGTCTTGGAAAAATTCAGTGATTTGAAGGCATTGATTGAGAATGAATCTGGAAAAAAGATCAATATTTTGAGATCTGACAATTGCAGGTAATATATCAGTAATTATTTTCTGCATATATGTTCCCAAAGTGGTATTCAGATCCAAGATCCAGTTCCCTACACTCCCCAGTAGAACGGTGTAGCGGAGAGGAAGAATCAGTCTCTCAAGGAGATGACCACTTGCATGCTGGAAGCAAAGAAGTTGGCTGCAAATTTGTGGGCTGAAGCCATGAATTCTGCAGCATATATTTATAATAGAGTGCCACACTCATCTGTGAAAGGGAATACCCCTTTCAAATCCTACTTCAGACACAAGCCGAATGCGTCCACTGCATGGGCCCGGATTCTGCATGATAAAAGGAGGGATTTGTAACCGCAAAGCATGGAATGCTTGTTTATTGGATATCCTGATGAATCCAAAGGTTTCAAACTACTGGATATCAAAACAAAACAAGTCATCATTGAAAGGAGTTTCATGTTCAATGAGCCTCTTCAAGAGGTAGAACTAGTGAAGGAGAAAACTGTTGAATTTCCTTCCTATTCTACTGAATATTTGGATAATGGAATTGGGGGTGATGACCCTGATTTGGATCATATAAATTATGATATTAGTGTACAGAAAATATCAGATTCTGAATCAGAAACTGAAGTACAAAATCATCTCCCAACTTGGGCCCGGCATACACTCTACTCCGCAGGTGAAAACATTGGAAATCTGGATGATCCAAGAAGAACTCGGTCTGATTTTCAAAGAGCAGGTACTGCACTCTCTTGTACTGATTATTTGCTGTCTGAATCTTTTTATTTAATGATAATTTCATATCCTAATTCTTACTACCATGCTCAGAAGGATACGAGATGGCAAGCTGCCATGGACGAAGAGATGAATTATCTTCAGAAAAAACACTACTTGGGAGCTAGTTTCTCTTCCTCTAGGGAGGAAATTGGTTCAATGCAAGTGGGTGTTTCAAAATAAGGTTTCTGATGATGGAACAACATAAAAATATAATTCAATTCTGGTAGCAAAAGGTTTCTCCCAGGTCCAAGGTGTGGACTACTATGAGACTTTTGCACCAGTTGCAAAAATGGACTCCATCTGCCTAGTTTTGGCAATTTCTGCATCTAAGCACTGGGAAGTGCATCATATGGATGTTAAGTATGAATTTTTAAATGGAAATATTCATGAGGAGATATACATGAAGCATCCTGAGGGCTACATTTCTGATTCATCTTTGGTTTGCAAACTAAAGAAGTCGCTATACGGGTTAAAACATGCCCCAAGAGAGTGGTATTCCAAGATGGATGCCTTCCTTCTCTCGCAAAACTTCCAAAGGTGTAAATCAGATCTGAATGTGTATATACAGAAGTATGATGGTACTTTTATTATTATTTTTTTATATTTTGATGACTTATTGATTACAGTTAGCACAGTTGCTTCTATTTCAGTCATCAAAACTGCCCTCCACAATGCATTTGAAATGAGTGATTTGGTGCTCTTGAAACAATTTTTGGGGCTCGAAATTGAGAAAACTATTGATGGGATAATGGTCACTCAGTCCAAATACATATCAGACCTATTATTTAAGTTTAACATGTCTGAATGTAAGGATTCTACATTCCCTTTCCTTTCAGGGATCAGCCTTGAAGAAGGAAAAAACACACCTCCCATGGACTGCACTATTTATCGACATCTGATAGGTAGCTTGCTCTACTTGACTCATTCTCGGCCTGATACCTATTATGCCATGAATTTTGTGTCAAGATAAATATAGCAGCCTCATGATATTCATTTGATGGAATCCAAGAGGATCCTCCAGTATATTCAGGGAACCAGGACCTACGGCATTCACTATGCTGCAAACTCTGAGCTAGAGTTGGTTGGTTACACAGATTCTGATTGGGCGGGTGACTCTATTGATCGGAAGTCTACTTCTAGATATTTCTTCATGTTTGGTGTTGGCCCCATTTTCTGGTCTAGCAAAAAGTAGGCCGCCATAGCATTGTCTTCAGCAAAGGCCGAGTACCGAGGAGTGGTGAATGCTTGCATCCAAGTTGTTTGGTTGCAAGACATTATTTCAGAGTTTGATCTTGGTAGTACTTTGTCCACTATTCTATTTTGTGACAGTCAAAGTGTTATTAAGATATCCATAGATCCAGTTACCAGGAAGAGGACCAAGCATGTAGAGATACACATGCACTATATCAAGGAATTAGTGCATGACAGGACCATCATTTTGCAATACTGCCCTACTGATGAGAAGATTGCAGACATATTCACCAAGATATTTTTAGAAAATAAGTTCACTTACCTCCATTCACTATTGGGGGTGAGTTCATCAAGGTGATCAGACTACTTTCAGTGTTCAGCTTGAGGGGGGGGTTTCCCACTGGGTTTTCCCTCTTTCCTCACTTAGATTTATTTTTGAGAATTTTTTGAGTTACATTATTGTACAGGGTGACCTATGGCCTTTTTTTGGGGGGCCATAGCATTTCATGCATTTTATTTTTACTCCTCTTGAGTATAGCTTAAGGGGGGGTGTTGGAGTCATTTACCCAACATGCACACTTAATTTGGTCAATTTGGCCTTGTTAAACCACTATCCTAAGTTTAATTGACTTAATCAGCATCAGATGAGCACTCTGTGACATCAGCATGAGCACACCCGTGCCTACCTTCAATCAGGGAGGCTATCTGGGCTTCCTCCTTCAATCGGGGAGCCATTCTGGGGTGATCTGAGTTTCATAAATGCACCTAATTGCTAACTGATTGTTACAATCAGTTAAGCTGAGTTATGTAGGAGCCTCCATTTCATTTATTGATTATTTTTATTAATATTTATGAACTGGAGACAACTAGGGCGCCTCCAACCACTTCTGATGACTAGTTTGACTTCAATTAACCTCATCGGGGTTCATTGTAGTTAATGATGCGCTACCACTTGTTGATTGGCATGCAGTGACATGTGTCTGAGCTACTTTCAGTTAGAATCAGTCATCCATTGCACTCTGATACAGTTAGGGCTCAGTTGATTCAATCACAGCTTGATCAGTGGGTTCACTAGGTGTGTTTACTATGGCTGACATTCATTTAAGCTACACCCATTCATTCAATTTGAATGACCTCCTTGGGAATAAGAATTGTCTTGGAATTCATGCACCTTAGATTATCATTGTATTGTATTACTCATTCTTTATTGATTATACAGAGCTGCTACTCCTATTGCAACACCATTATGCCATTTTCATGCTTAATTGTCTGAAATCTCTTATGAGACTGTGTTTTAGTCCCTAGATTACTATGACAGATTAATAGGGTTGAATAAATTAAGAAATAACTAACTAGGAAAAGGGAGTAATGGAGATAAAAGGGGGAAAAGAGGGTTTGGTTCGAAGGGAGAGAGGAGGGGAGAAGAGATGTTGACATGGAGGGTACTATAGGATATGGAAGAGAAACCAAAACAATGAATGGAGTCAAACTAAGAGAATAGGGATAGAAATAGTGGGATAAAATGAGGAAGAAGAGAAGGTGCACAACTAGTTTTACCACCATTCTGGGCACATAACTATTCTTACAATTCATGATAAGTAGTCAGGTCTTATCAGACATAGCCCATACTTCCTTCTATCATAGGTATAATTTTTTACTTCCAATTATTCACCTCATGCACCCATAGCTCACACTTATATAATATAAATACAATTGGGTCTATCCTGAGTGATCATGGGATGGAGTGTTAACCTTCCCACACCGTTTCTGTTATCACTAGATTTGGACCTAGACTACTAAGGTTCAAGCCTGGAGAAATCTTAATGATAAATAAAATATGATTGAGAATAAATTTGATAACATTGAAGGTAGGTAATCAAATAGCATGGAAATCAATGAAAATATAAATCATTAAAATGAAAAACATATAAGTAAATGTAAAATCCAATAATAGAGAAAACCATGAGCATGAATTCATAAAAAAAGACAAGTAAAGTTTTGTAGTAGAGATTTAAAGATAACATCGGAATTATAAGAATTCTGGTACAGATATATCAGACTATACACAGAATAAAATTATAAACAACATGCAATCAATTATTAAATAAAACTTGGCTCACTTATTATCATCACTTCAAAGCAGTAATTCTATATTAAAGATACAAAGTAAATACAAGCCCGCAATCCATTATTCAATTCTGATCTCCATATTTGATTCCCACCTTTCTATCTGACCTTACTGTCTAATATATACAACCATTTTCCAAAATTCAAAACAGTTTCAAGATCCTTATCTCATGGATCTCGAATGACTCAAAATAATAAATTTATTTACATGTGGAACTAACTTGAAAGTCAAATTAAATTCTGAAATTGACAAGTGGAATAAATATAACAACAACCTTATCTAATCCATTAACTTCAAAAATAACCTAGATCTTTCATCAAAGACTCTTAGACACCTCGTCTAAAATAGTCATGTCATGTGGAACTTGAGATCTCTTTTGTAACTTGGAATACTCAGCATCTTTGTACTTAAGCTCCTTATTCTGCAATTCCTTGTTCTGGTTCAATACCTGCTTGTACTACTCCTGTATTGCTCTTTTCTTCTTCAGTATATCTTTAGAAATGATGACAAGCTTCTAATAGTCATCTTCTTTTTCCTCTAAGTCCTCTCGTAGTATTAAGTTTGCAATCATCAAGTTTTCATTTAAATCCTGCAGATATTTATTTTTCTCCTTGTTAGAAAACATAAACTTCTTTGTTTGAGCCAATTCTAGAATAATCTCTACTTCCTTTGTATCCACAATGGTTTCATCCTCTTGTACAAATTTTAGACCCGAGCCAACGTCATTTTCAGCATAATTTTGTTTGTTTGTACAAAATGATTATGGGATATGTTCTGCCATTCCCTGAAGTTCTATAAACTTCTCACCTTCTGAAATATTTTCTTCATTTATTAACTGAATTTTTTCTCTGCTAACATATTCTGCTATGACCACCAATTCACTGTCTTCTAAAGGATCAAGTATAGGGTTTGAGCTTATTTCAGCTTCTCATTTACTTCTCAATCGTGTTCTGGGTTTTGAACTCAAATCCACACCCTTTTCTCTTAGGTTTTCAACTGATTTCTCCTTTGCAATTTCTTCTGAGCACAATTCTTTTTCAACATTCTTGGTAACACACACTTTTGATAACTCATCATTCACCACAATCAATTTCTCTGCTAATTATTTTCCCGTTTCATTTGTTGGTTCCAAATCTTGCTAGTTTTCTTACTTGATGTTTCACATTTGTTTTCTTTCACCTCTTCCTTCTGTTTTTCTGCATCGAATCCTAATACAAAAAGGAAATTTTCCCAGGTCCCTTTTTTCCTCAAATAAAACACTATTAACAGCTTAATTAACCCCTAATGAAAGAGAGAACAAACTGTATGTTCTTGGTGATTATGAATCCTAGAAATCATTTTCTACAGACTCTTCAACAAATAATAAGGAAAATTTAACTTTTGGTCTCCACTAAGATGCATTAGAAAACGCAGGTGACATCTTAAAACCCTGTCATAACAACCTTCACAGTTCATATAGTTTTGTATCATTTCAAATGGCGTTTTCCACATGGGCTTAAGATTACTAATATGTATGCCATTTTTCCAATCCAACTTCTCAAACCTTGACAAAAAGAATTTATTATAATCGGTTTCAAATGATTCATGCTTAAACCATTTTTCACCATTAGAAGGTACACCAATAGCCTCTGCTATAACATATTCGTCCACCCTTATCTACAAATCTTCAAACCAGGCAACTGAATCATTATAATTTTTAACAAATTCCCTAGTTACCTGTACATTATGACCTTGCAATCTTTCGCAGAAGGGAAACCATCCAACATCATGCATCATCTTTGCAGAACTGGGAAAATCATGAACCCAATGCAAGTGATCAGGCTCTAGCCTACATAAAAATCCACTAGGCTTCTTGTTCTTGGTCATACTTCATGAATCTGGAATACTCTGGGCACCTGTGTAACAGAACCCTTGTCCCAAAACACAATTTTACAATATTGACAGTAAAAACCCAATGCATGATGACAATGTATTGTAGCATAAACTATCATTATGATACAACATAAGGTTTGTTGTCATTTTTGAATGAAACCATACGTTGACCTTGACACCTCTGTACCATCCCTGCCAAGTGTCTCCATTTCATCATTGCAAATTTCAAACTGGAAGCAAAACCATATTTCACATTTTCCTATGTGCTGCTAGTTTATAATCAAATTCATATATAACATTTGATTTACCATGTCACTTGCTCTAATACGAATTAAAAGACTTTGAAAGATTAATAATATGAGCCTTATTTTGATTTAAAAAATGAAAAATAACAAAACATGAAAAACTAGGGTAAAAATAACATAAATTTCCATAGTAAAGGTTAGGGAAAAACTAGGATAATGACTAAATGGAAATACTAAAAAAAAAAAATCCTAAAGTAAATACAAAAACAACCCTAGAGATAACAGTTTCTATTCCTAGAAGTGGCATGGTGCCTTGTTGCCAACCTAGCATTCTGTTTTGAAAAATATAGGGCTTACCATGTGTACCATCCTTAGAATGAGGGAAAGTGCCCTAGGGTTTTCCCGTGATATATTACTTGGAAAAAAAAATTCACACACACACATATATAACAAAAATCATTAGATGAAATACAAAGGTAAGTATAGAAAATATCACTGGTTATCATATGCTCGATCCTTATCTATTGGGAGCAGGGAGCGGAGCGAAAAGTGGAATTTTCAAAAGCTCCCATTTTAGGAGCATTTTCTATATAATATATATTTTAATATATTTTGATGGATTTATATCTAAAAAAAGTGTAAGATGTTTAATTACCTATAGAAACCATGGATTAAACCATATAAACTCAATCATCTAATATTTATAAGTTATGACGTTGTCATCAAATGAACAACCATAACAGCGTTTAAAGGATCTTGGCAAAGAAGGGAGGTACCATCACATTGTCATCAAATTAACCTAGTATAAGAGGATTTAGCATGGGAGAGGTAGGGAGCACTAGGGATTGCCTCAAGAGAATTCTTAGAGCTAGAAGGGAGCAACCTTCGAGAACGGGAGAATGGGGTGCTCCCACAAAACATAGGTTTATCCTCTTTTGTTTCAATCCAACTCTTTCATTGGCCCCTTATGAGAAAAATATTTTATTTCAACTAAAAATGAATCCATAATTGGAAAGAAAGCACGTGCGATTTGGCATCTGCATTAAATATTACAAATTATGTATATAATATGTCTCCCCCCTCCCCTCATAATATTTTTTCAATAATGAGATGCACGTCATTATCAATCTCAATTTTCTTTCCTTTACAAAGTTATAGGCCTTTAGATTAACGATTTCAACGCAACTTGATTATTTGTTGGTTTTACAGGGCCCCGTTCCATTCTTCAACAACCCCTCCAAACTTATCTCAACGAGGATTATCTACAAAGCACCCACTAACCCTCAAAACCAATCATCCAATAAGAAATATACATTGGGTGAGGATCTCCTCTTTCATTTTATTACCAACTACATTGTTTTTGTTTTTCATTATGGACTACTTAAAAAAATTGACAATTGAATTTCTAGGTCACCTACCAAATTCAATAAGAGTGTTAATTCCTACAAGTTACTCCAATGAGTTGACAACCCCTCAAACTAATGTTTTCTATTTGACTATGTTGTCAAAATTCAATTGGAACTACAACAAAAGCTTCTAAATTATCAGTAAATATGTTCATATAGCCACTTTTTGTTAGAAGTCAATTATCTTGGTTCTTTGCTTTCCATGTCATTCTCATAGGAGTTAATTTCTTACTCATTCTATATATATAATTGCAAAGGTAATAAACAAATACCAATTAGATCATGCCACTAATACTTAAAAACCACTCAGAAGACTAAAGAGGAAGATAAACTAGGAATGAAAACTAAACTTACCACAAAAGCACATATATAGGGATTACCTTGATTTGTACCAACTGAGATTCACTGATGTTACTCCCTGACAATTCATTAGCACAACCCAGATTCACAATGACAACACAAAAAAAGAAATATAGGTATAACTTGATACCATGCCAAATGGCTCTTAAAAATAATTAAATCTCTCTCTCTAGCTTCACATATGCAATACACAAGAAAAAAACATGAGCATTATTCAATACCATGCCAAAAGGATCTTAAAAACATAACCTCTCTATCTCGCTCTAATATTGATATGAGCCATAGTCATAATTTTATGCAAAGTTGAAACTTGCATCCTTAAACCTTTCAAGGACACTTGGTGAATATGTCACTTGGGAATAAAAACCCAACCAAGCATCTGAATTGGGTAAAATCAATGCACTAGTTGGGAATTCCATACACACTAAGATGGAGGAAGACACCCTTATTCTATATCAATTCCTTTCAATTTAGAACAAAAGAATTCCCTCTTTCATCAACATTATAAAACCCTACAATATGGTTAAAAAGGAATATAAAATATAAATGGCTAGGAAGAGAGTGGAGTTTTAGAGAGAGGTGAAGTAAGCCCTGGATAATGACAATGTAGAGCATTAATGAATACATTTGGGTGAACTAGAAATTTTTCCATGTGAAAATAATATGGATCAAATAAATCTTGAATCAACGATATGAATGAGATATGAGAGTTTGCTAGAGGAGTAATAGGGAAGGTATCCCATGATTGTACATGTGAGAGAATTGTGATGTTGTATCTTTGATGTAAGACAAGAAGACATATGAACCTATTGTTGTCATGTGGTGATAGTATGTAGGTATATTATTAATCACATTAAAAAATCCATAGATAAATCAGATAACCCATGCCTCATAGTTTATGAAAGTGACCAGAGGAAGGGATTAATTTGGAGTGGAACATGTGTATGTAAATACTACATAAGTGTTGAACCCTATGTGAAATGGAGGGAGTGGTTATAAGTGTTGTTGTTATAAATATTTTTTCCATCCAAGTGATCATCCTAAACCTATAATTAAAATGAAAATATGTGTGCGGGTAGAGGCTTAGGGATAGTCTACAAATGGAATCGCAGACATTAATAAGGTTGTAAGGAAGGTTGTAACATCCTGGAATGACAATGAAGAAGTGGACTATAGGCTGTCACAAAGTTGACAGTCCTATAAAGGATTGTTGGAGGTTTCCCCCAAGGATAATGCAACCCTCAAAGGACTATCTATGGGTTGTTTGAACCTTGGATAGTCTGCAAAAAAATTTGCAGACATCTGTGAAGACCTTAAAGAGAAGCAAAAGGGTTGCTACAGCCTGTAATAATGCTGCCCAAAATAGGGCATGCATAATGGGGGAGGCCGTGAGGATTAGGAAAGGTTAGGGATTAGTTTAGAGGGTTGTTTTCAGGGTTTTTTAGGGCTTAGTTTATAGGGTTGTTTTTAGATATTGGTGACAGTAATTATATTCGAACAGAGGCCTCACAACTCTTGTTTTCTAATCAAAACTTGTAATGCAGAGTAAAATCCCGATGGCCACAAACCCAGGGTTGCAAATGTTATCCACCATAAACTCAATTAAAATGTAAAACCCTCACGGGTTCATACAGAATTTAAAAAAAAAACATGTTCTATTTTCCTATAGTAGCATAGTCATCGAGACTCCACAATATCATGGTTAATCACTTACGACTCTATTTGAAATTTAATAGGACCGAATAAAGGCATGACGACATGGCATTGCAAGCTTGTACAAACTGTGGAAAAACGCCATAAAGATATTTTTAGCTACACATGAGTGTATCCATTAACACAATCAAAACAGAATCACATGATTGTAAAACCAACCATGCCCTCATAGGGTCCTTAAAACAAAATTAAATTATATGATTGGTGAGATAGTTGAGGGACTGCCTTTACATCTGAAAAGATGACGAAACCAACTTTAAAGGCCACAAAACTACCAAAACAATACATCACTCTCACTGAAAAACAACAAAAATTTGGGTCTCCATCTACACCCAGAGAAAGTTGGACAAACCACAGAACCGAAAGGGGAAGGTTCTAGTCTTACCCGGACCACAAACCCCTTCGTCCGCTAACCCACACTTTTCGATGTTGCGGTAGACCGTTCGATT
The DNA here is from genome assembly GCA_001517045.1 of Pseudotsuga menziesii. NCBI lineage: Eukaryota > Viridiplantae > Streptophyta > Pinopsida > Pinales > Pinaceae > Pseudotsuga > Pseudotsuga menziesii. Next base: position 251,948 of record LPNX010666861.1, read on the forward strand.
GGTCCCTGCACATACAAACTTAGTATTCAGGAATAACACTAAGAAATCAAGCTTTTAAATATGTTTTTGATATGTACAAAAACCCAGAAAAGATTCGTTCATGTTGCTGCAAAGATGCCCAAGACAGTTGATGAAGTTTTGTTGGATGCGTAGTGCAAGAGGAATGGTATTGAAGGCCAATTAGTCCGGCTCCTCCACCATCGGCATCGGTGTCATAGAGGTTCCTAACTCACTAAGAAGTATGGACCGGAGAAGGTAAAACAAAGCAACTGGAACCTATTCGAAACCTCTTTTGGACATAGCAACTCAATTTAATTTAAAAGAATAATATTAAAATCACTATAATTATTACAAAATTAAGATACATATGGAATTTACGATTTTTTAAAATGTGTTTTCCATATTAATAATTATTTCCAATTTATTTTATGATCATGAAACTTCAATTCTAATGTTAGAATAGGTTATATATTAATACCTCAAATGTTCCTAGAAATAAAGTGTCCTCATGCAATCCTCATAAAATTGAAATTGGTGGGGCATATAAGGCATAACATTAAGGCATATGTATATATTACTTTTAAGATTGACATGGTTATCTTAAATGAAATAATTAAGATCATTGTTATCAATAGTTGTTAATGAGGTTATCGAAATATCTTAATGAGGTTATGGAAAGATCTTAATGAGGTTATGGAAAGATCTTGATATATAAGTAATTGGTAGTTTCATGTAAGAGGGTTGATACTTATTTTTGTTCTTGAATGGGATGCTACTCTTGTTGGTTCTTGCACCAACCATTCTTGAAATCACACATGTAATGAGAAAATGTTTTTGATGGAAAGGAAAGTTTTATTTTGTATTTTATTGTGGACTCACCTTTGCTCATTGAGTTTATTGTAATGTTCTAAAAAAATATTTATTGAATGACTAATTTGATGGGGAGCAAGAGTGATGGCGTTGAAGATCATACAGGAATGAATGGTAGCAATTAAAAGAAAATGAAGGGGCAATGGTCACTATACATATATACAAAGAGTAGGAACAAAAGTATGAAGGATATAGATGAGGGCACTTGAATTGGAGGATGTATGATCATTATTTGTACATGTATGGATGGGTAGTGTGTGCAATATTTGGATGAAACTTGTGGCATAAGAACTTATTGTATAGATTCGGGAGAAATATTGATAGGGTTATCGTACATGAGGGTGGAGTGGGTATGACTAGCTATGCAAATTCCAAAAAGATGTAGAGTTTCTAATTTGAGAAGGGCATGATTGGTCCTTTAGGGGAGAAAGGAAGAGGTTGCTCAAGAGCTCATGTAGCCCAGAATATTTATAGAGATGAGACTATTCATGGGACTGCTTTGATTTACATTTCATTTCCTTTAATTGTTTTGAAAATTATTGATATTTTTGAAATGTGTCTTAGTCATTAAATAAAATGTTCCCAGGAATTGAAACTCCCATTTGCAGAAACCTATGGAGGAGTGGTCACTCTGACCATCAATGGGAAATGTGGTTTCCATGGAACAAGGATGGGTGGTGGTATTGAGATAATATTTAGATGCTATGTTTAACTCCATGCATGTTGGTAAGTTTGTATTGAAGGTGTAAACCCTTCTCTAGATATTTTTAAGATTTGTCTCTCCATTTGAGGACCTGGTGTTGGTAGTTGTGGTGTGGATTTGGATTTGGTTGCCACAAATCCATTCCTTTGAAGAATCCAGGCCAATATTTTAGTGGAATCACAAAATGAGGGGCTTGAAATCCCTTCACATCCTTCAATTAATAATGATTCCCAAGCCTTCATTAGATCTTGAGGATTGTAATTTTTTCCTTGCCAACAACAAAGAGTATTTTGAGGGGCACATATGTTTGGTGACTAGGGGGATTATTCCCTCTTTGTTTGCAAAGAATGGTCGATAAGGAGGCTTTAAAACATCAATTATCATTGAATTGGGAGGCCAAGGGAACTTTATTGAATCCTTACTATGGATTGGGGTCGTAGTATGTTTTCCTTTTGTTTAAATTAGACGCCACAACTTGTTATTTTCTATAGTTTGGAAATTGGAATAATGTATGTAGTATTGCACATGTTTATTCTCGGCACACATATTTGAACTCGAATGATCATGGGTAGGTCCATTATTCTCTTTGGTTGGATTTCCCAAATTTTTCTGTCAATTTGCACCCTTTTGTTCACCCATTAACTTGCAAGTTTGGGAAGGTGTCCATTCTAGATGTAAGCCATAATGCTTTCTAAGAAAATTTATGGATGTGTGTAGAGGTGGATTTGAAGCAAAAGTTATGACCCAAGAGGGGTATATATGAGATTAAATTCATAGGATATGACCTCAACGGGGGCATATATGGGACTAAAAGTATATGTAATGAGGTAAATGCATATCTAATAATTGTTAGCCTAATGAAAGGCCCACATGTGCAATGAGTGAATATGCATATATAAAGGTCATGTAGTCATTATTAAGAGGAAATTTTGATTGGGATATATGAATGTATTGAGGTATTTGGAGGAGGTTCTCCAATTATTTAAGGATTTATTGTGTAACTCATCCCTCTTATCTATATTGGAGTTGTGTTCCATGCTCACATCTTTGTGTAATTTGGTCAGTAATATCTTTTAACCATTTGGTACATAATATTTGGTTTTAGGGCTTATAGGATCGCTATTAAAAAGTCATATTTACATTTTCACTAGAATATTTTCCAGAAAACTTTTGATATTGAAGATTTCAAGACAATGAGAAGAAATATCGAAGTACCTATGGTAAAATTTTCATTTTTCGGTTTACTATCATTTTGGAGTTATATGTTGTGTAAGTTAGGTTTTTTTTACTTGTTCATAAACTAGTCTTAAACTTGTGTTCTTGTTAAAACATTCATGTATGATTCTAGTGAAATACAAATTGAGTTCCATTAGTTTCATTGGAAATAAGAAATAAAATAGTGTTATGGATCCAAACTGAAAAAGTAGATCCAAAAAAATGGACTTGTGGTAGGGTGTACAATCTCACTCTCCCTGAAGGCCTAAAATCAACAAGTTTTGAGTAAGTTACCATATCTTTAATTGGATTATCAGAATTTTATTAAATGTGTGGCATTGCATAGAAGGCATATCAAGCTACTATAGTTTAAAATTTTAGAGTTTCATTATGTGCAAGGGTGGACAATGATACAATCTCCAAATCAAGGTTTTAAAAGGTGTGCTAATTTAAAATTAGTATAACTTTTTACTAGAAGGTTTAATTTAAGTGATTGAAAATTCGTTGAAAAGAGTAAACATAAGAGAATATACTAGAAAAAATCACTATTTGGGATCATCAGTTTTAGAATTGTGAGGTTGGAAGTTGAAGGTTTTTATTAGACCTCAATTAAGAACTAATGGTAATATGAATGTTTAGAGGAGATAAAGATAAATATGAAACGGATCACATGGGATGGTTGAGGATGGAAAAGTAAAATGAAAAAAATCCTTTTGGAGCGAGTATTTATTTTTATGGTGAATTTTTTAATTGGTGGAACAATCTTGATAAATATACTAGACATAATTCCACATGGAAAGTTTTAGTAGAATTGTTCTTAAAAAAAGGCTTAGGCACTTGAAAATGGAAGCAATGCATATAATTGAAGATGATTCAATGAATCTAAATAAGATACTTCTAAATTACAAAAAGATGCATATAATTGAAAATGATTCAATGAATATAAATAAGATATTTCATTCTAACATTATGCTTGCAGTCTACTCTAGTTTAATCAAATGCATGTACATATTTATATAAGCATTCCAAGTGTTTGGAATTCAAACCTTTCCATGAAACGTGCCATTTACATATTTCCATGCAATATATAGCCCTCAACAACTTGTTAAAAATCAATTTATTTATCAATAAATTAAAGTATATTTAGTTAGCCTTTATTTTTTTAAATGACACTTGAATTTATATAATGATATGAAAATATTATTAATGATCAATTTTAAGTCTAGGAACCTAGTAATTTTCATAAAATTTATCACCACTAGGAAAGTTCTCTAACATTTTCATTTCATAAAGACCCTAATCCAAAACATCATCTATATAGTAAAGAAATTTTAATGAGTTGCAATTTATTGCTTGATTAAATTGAGGCTTTGAGGCTTTCATCGCTATAGAGACGTTATTGACCTTTTTTAGCTATAAAGATTTTATGGACCTTTCATCGTTACAGCGATGAAAGCTCGTCGATATAGCTACGAAAGGTCCATAACATCGCTATAGTGGCGAACGTCGCAAGAATTTTTAATTTTTTCCAAAAATTTAAACTGTTTTTCCATGAAAACAACGATTTTAACTTTTTCGTGGAAAATTTCCATGGGAAATTTGAGCCATATGTAGTAGTTTTAGGCCTACATAAATACTATTCACAGTTATCTTTGGTGTGCTATATTGGATTTGGTTGATTACTAAGCCACGTGAACTCTTTCTTGCCGTTGTTCCTATCAATTTTTTCCACTAGGCCTAGATTTAACCTAACAAGAACCGGTTCTCCTTTGTTCGACAAGTAGGTAAGCATGTAGATCATGTCACCGGAGATTTTGATAGGTCTATCGAAATATAACTTACCGTTGTGATATCTGCTAATAATGAACTATGCAATTATGTATTTTGTTCCAACAAAGTTGTCCATCATAGGTGCATTCATATAACTGAGGATTGTGTGCGCACTTAACTTTTGAGCTTCCTCTGTCACCTTGCAATTTTCATATGCCCAATCCTTGATTTCCTTACATATTCTTGTCCATGATGCTTCCACCACTTTCGCACTACGAATGTTCTATAGGCATTGTACCAAAGGAGTGCTAGATTTCTCTAGTTGTTTGATTTTTTTTGTTGCGTATCTTGTAGTTGTCTTCTTGGGTTCCATTATGTCACTTGGATTCTCTGCTTCACAAACAGGTAACTTGGTCTCAGGGATTCGATTTCTCTGGTTTTTTGTCTCTTCGCGGACTCATGTCTTAGCCTTGTCTAGTGTGTTATTTATAGCGGAAATAATTGGAGCGGGTGGGGGCATAGTAGATGGAGGTATTAATTGATGTGTTAATGGTGTATTTGACTATGAAGGATGGTTTGTCAAAGGTTCTTTCAATGCGTTCCAGATCTTTCGCTCCATATGTCGATGATCATTATTACTTGATTGGACTGTTGGCCCTTCTTTATGTTGATGTGTGTCAATATTATGGCGATGTCGGTGGAACGGTCGATAGTTGTCATGTCTATTATGTCGGTGGTTATATATTTCAAACGGTAATCTGTTGCTTCCTTCCGGAGAATCCATCGAAGGTCCTGTCATGGTGATTTTCTATAGTTTTTTCTTTGTGTTTGTGCTTAGGGTTTTATAGTATATGTTTTTTTTTCCATTTTTTTCTTTCAGTTATACAACAACTTTTTTTTCATTTCCATGCCTCATAGAGTTTTAGTCAGGCACCATTAACAAGTTTCTGAAATACACTTCCCTATAACGTTTTCGGCTGAACTGATCTGTTAGCATTGATTTATTCGACAATGTATTGTCCCATCCATTTTGTATGTAATTTCTTAGGTTTTCCTTTTACTCGACTATTATACAACAACGCAAGGTCTCCCACCGACAAGTTATATCTTTAATATTTCGATCATGCCAAGGATTTTGATGTTGTTTTTGGATTTCTTGGTGTTGCATTTCAATCAATCAATGTTCTTCTAGATTAGATAGTTGTATTAGCTATTCTTTTCTAGCATTTTCAACATTGATGTGCAATATGTCGGTGATTATAGGTGCTTGTTGTCGAAAGTGTAAGGGGACGATTGCTTCCTTTCCATAAACAAGTCTTAATGGTGTCTAATTTGTTGATCGTTTGTATGTCATTCTATATGCCCATAAGACAAAGAGAATTTTTTTCATCCCAATCATCCTTGTCGGTACTACATATTTTTGTTAGGCCTCTACTCAATGTTTTGTTAGATGATTCGATTGCACCATTGGATTGTGGATGATAATGTGTACTCTTACTATGTTATATTCTGTAATATCTATGATCTAATATATAGATCAGAATATTAACTTTATGAAAATTAGCTTAATGTTTTGAAATAAAACTTGCAAACAACCAATCTACTTTTGTAAGCTAAGAAGATAAGGGAAAATGACTGATACTTTTTGTCACAGGGATGTAGGCAGAGGGAAGAAATAAAGGAAATAATAGGACTAGTATAGTGTCTTCCCTGACACATTTAGATCAGGGACCATTAATGTTTCAGAGTCTACTCCGTGGAAACCTGCTCCCATGCTTCTGGTTCACCTAACCGTGAAACTAGGAAGCACTTTTCTCATATCCACAACCAGAGGCTCATATAATTGAATAAGGTCATAAGAAATTAATAATAGTTTCATGAAGTTTTATAACATATCAGCGGCAAAGGAAAATATTCTACAAGTTGTAAAGGTGAGACTAGCTCATCGGTCATCTCACTAGCTCCATCTTCAGGCCTTTCCAATTAGGGTAAGGGTGGTTCAAATTCTCTGCTTTGGACTTGGGGGAATTCTATATGTCTTTTAATGACTCATCAAAAAATTAATGGATTTATTTGGAGTCATACAAGTCTAAATATGGAAGTTACAGCAAATTAGTTATTTTCCAATGCTAAATCTAGACTAGGTTGACTTAAAATGAGTATATCTCAGCCATTTCGAATCAAAATGTTATGAAAATTTTAGATAATGTAAATAATAATATATCAGGACAATGAGGGTCAAAATAATTCTCATAATATTCACATAGGTCACCTCTCATAGCACAAATCCAAAATTATGACTTCGGAGCTAGGAAACCCGAGAATTTCGATATTTGTATCCCACAAAATTTAGGAATGAGTTGAAGGTGGTCTGAATATGATATTTAAAAGTACATTAGACATCATTATACATATAATATAATATTTACCTCTAAATATCCATTACATAGCTCCAAAATTTCTAGAAGATCATAGAACAAAGAGAAGGAGAAAAGAGGAAGGGATGTCACTGATAGGAGGACTCAAAGCTCTCCAAGATGATATGATAATGGAATGAAAGAGACATAAACCCCTGCCAAAAACCTCCTTCAATATATGAAATCTTCTCCTTAGATTCAGTAATACCTGCAATAGAAGTGGGAAGAAGAGGGGAGAAGGGGAACAAGGGACATGGGGCACATCACCCAAGATACTGAGGCTCGCCACTAAAAAATGAAGCTTAATATTCAATAAATTACAAAACATACATTAACCAAACTGATTCAATTAATGGGGTCAAATTGTCCTTTAATAGCATCCTGGAAGACATGTTTAGCAAGTGGAGGCCAAAGGTGACCTGTGAGAGAAAGTCAACCACCTAGAATCCCTAACCCTAGCCACATAGGTGCCCTCCTTGGGAAATTTGGAATGTAGGACCATGTCGAATTTTTTCCATGTCCAACTCATCCCTATGCTTTAGAAACTGTGCCCTCCTTAGTCAAATAGTTGTGTCTTTTGTTTATGGCAGCTTTATGCTTTTCCTCGATTTTGAGACTGACTCTCCATAAGGAAACTGTGCTCTCCTTTCCAAAAAAAATCCTGCTTTTGTCCTTATATATTTTTTGAGTTCTCCAAGAGGCAACTGCGCCCCCCTTTTCAAATATTTCCTTCTTTTTTCTCTAGATGCTTTTCTGTTTCTTTTATGCACTTTCCCCTTTTCCTCTCTAACTACTTTTGTCATAGATTTTCTTTCTTTATACCTTGGAAAGTTAACTTTCCCAATGCGCCCCCCTGACATGGAAAGCTTATTTCCACCTCATTAATTTTCATAATTAATAATAATGAATAATAAAAATTACATACATGCCTCAATAATAATTATTACCAAAATTCCCTATGAAGAATAATTAATTGTTAATTTGAGCCCCTAGGAGTTTAAGCATGGTCAACACTTGTAATGATCAAATTGAGGGGGCATGATAGTCCTCCCCTCCCAAATATGTGTGTCCTCAAGCAGAAGCAAATCAGGGTGCTGCAAGATCTGCTCATCCTCCCAACTAGCATCTTCACTAGGTAATCCTTTCCATTGTATCAAATATTCCTTGATTGTTATGTTCCTTAATTTCCTTTCTCTGCCCATCAACACTTTCTCTGGTACTAAGACCAAATGGAATTCATCATCCAGAGGTGGCAGCTCTTCAAATGCTACTATCTGTTGTCCAACTTCTTTCTTTAGACAAGACACATGAAAAAACATTAGGGATTTTGTTGTTTGCTGGAAAATCCAATTCATAGGACACTTCACCAACCTTTCTGGTAATCTTGTAGGGTCCATGAAACCTTGGCTAAAGTTTTTCAGCCCCTTTCTTCTTTAAGGAAGAATATTTGTAAGGTTGCAACCTTAGGCACACTAAGTCTTCCAATTGGAAAACTCTATCTATTCTATGCTTATTTGCATACATATTTTGCTGGTTCTGATCCATCTGCAGATTGTCCTTTAGTGCTCTTAAGATGTCTTCGTTAACCTACAACCAATCTTTAGATTTTTGTGCCCTACAATATTCAAAAATTAAGTCTGCAAAATTCAAAGCTTCATACCCATACAATGCCAAAAAAGGTGTCATTCTGATAGAAATATGAAATGTGGTGTTGTAACAGAACTCACCCAGGTGGAGCCAAGTTTCCCAAGCTCCTTGTTGTCTCGTAACATAGTTACAAAAGTACCCTTCAATCCATTGATTCACCCTTTCAGTTTTCCCATCTATCTGGGGGTGATAGCTTGTGCTCATGTTCAGATTTATTCCAACCAGATCAAACAATGCCTTCCAAAAAGCACTAGTGAACTTACTATCTATGTTACTGATTATAATTATGGGTAGTCCATGCAACCTGAAAATGTCCTTGAAGAATAGGGAAACAACCTCACTATCAAAAATAGTGGATGTTGCAGAAAAAAAGTGTACATATTTTTTCAATATGTCCACCACCACATAAATACTGTCCTTCCCCTGTGACTTTGGAAGGCCCGTGATAAAGTCCATGGATACACTTTCCCATTTTTGTTCTGGAATAGCAAGAGGCTGGAGAAGTCTAGTAGGGTGTGTGTGCTCCAATTTGTTCCATTTTCCATGTAGAACATTCCTTCACATACATGAGAACATCATCTTTAAGGCCCTTCCAAGTAAATCTCTCCCTTACCTTCCAGTAAGTATTCAAAAAACCAAGGTGACCAGCCATTGGTGCATCATGTGTAGCTTCTAAAATCTTCCTCTTTAGTGTAGATCCAGGCACTAATAAAATTATGTTTTTGTAGTATATAGGTCATCATTAACTTTGTACCTTCATTCTTGTTTACCCCATCCAAAACTTCACAAGAAAACTGATATTTAGAATATTCAGTAGTCAACTGAATCTTCCATTCATTAAACATTTGCAGCAAAGAGAATTCGGGATTGCGGGAGAGTGCATCAACCCAAACATTCATTTTTCCCTTTTTATACTCAATGTCAAAATCATAAGACTGAAATTTACTCACCCATTTTTTTTGCTTGTCATTGAGTTCCTTTTGGGTCAGGAAGTGTCTAAGACTATTGTGATCAATCTCCACAATGAATTTACCTCCCACCAAGTATTGTCTGAATTTGGCCAAGGCATGCATGATGGCTAACATCTCCTTATCATATATGGAATACATCCTTTCATGTGGATGCAATTTTCTGCTCTCAGATGCAACAGGATTCCTATATTGCATTAGGACAGCTCTAATGCCTACACCAGAAGCATCACATTCCAGCACAAAAGGTTTGAAAAAATACGGTAAGGAAAGTACTGGGCAACTGATAATTATCTCTTTCATTTTCTAGAAGGATTTTTCAGCCTCCTCACTCCAACTAAATTCTCCCTTCTTAGTCAAATCTGTCAAGGGTGAAGTGTTCCAAGAGTATCCTTTGACAAATCTGCGGTAGTAGTTACAAAGTCTAATGAAGCCTTTCAGTTTAGTGAGGTTCCTTGGGATGGCCCATTCCAATATGGCCTTTATTTTTTTGGATCTACCTAACCCTTTCTTGGCAGATCTCATGGCCAAGATACAATAGTTTTGTCATGCCAAACTCACACTTAGACATCTTGGGAAAAAAAATGATAGATCTACAAGCATAGTGAGTACCTCCTCTAAGTGGTGCAAGTGCTCCTCCCATGTCATACTATATATCAGAATATCATCAAAAAACACAATGACATACTTACGGAGTTGTTTGTTGAATACCTTGTTCATGCATGATTGGAAGGTTTTCGATGCATTAGTCAAGCCAAATGGCATGACCAGAAACTCAAAGTGGCCAAAGTGACAACGGAAGGTTGTATTTTGTATGTCTTCCTCCCTCATCCTGATTTGATGGTACCCTAACCAGAGATCTATTTTGGAGAAAAAATTGGCTCCATGCATCTCAACCATCAGCTCATCAATTTGGGGAATTGGGTATATGTTGTTTATGGTCTTCTTGTTCAAATATAGGTAATCTATGCACATCCTGAGTGTCCCATCCTTCTTCTTCACCATAACCGAAGAAGAAAAAGGACTGGAACTTGGCCTGATGAGGCCCAAATCAAGGAGCTCCTTGTTTTCCTTCTCGATTTCATCCTTCAATCTATTTGTATGCTTATAGGGATGGATTTTTATTGGAAGTGTACTGGCTTCCAACTTAATTGTGTGTTCAATGCCACACTCATGTGGCCTACCATGTGGCATGCCATGTGGAAGGTCTTCAAAAACCCTCTTATGCTTGTGCAACAATTTTTTTATACCATTGGGCCGGGAGGAAACTTTGGCAGTAGTTCCCTCGGTGGTGATTTAGCATTCAACACATTAGAGGAAATTTGGGGTCTAAAATGGGCCTTATAAGAAAACGTGTCAAAATAAGTTTTTGTGAGTTGGAATTCAAGAACCAATAGAATTTCAATAAAATAAGTCAACTATAATGGTTGAATTGACATATTTGTCATTAAAAAAAACTACTTTTTTTGTTCGCATTTTCGACATATCTCATTGTGTTTTTACTTAAATTTCAATCGGGGGAGCTCATTGGATGTGGAATTTGATTCCGCATCCAACGAGCTCTCCTCATTGAAATTTGAGTAAAAACACAGAGAGATATGTCGAAAATACGAACACAAAAAGTAGTTTTTTTCTTTCTTCCTCCAAAATTAATCAATATTATTTTATTATTTTAACTATTATTTTATTATTTTAACTATTATTTTATTATTTTCCTTAGGAGGCCCATTTTAGACCCCAAAATTCCTCTAATGTCCCATTCAAAGTCCCCATGCCTCATAACAATCTCATAATTTTGGCAGAAATTACTTGGTTGGGATAAGCATTCATGCCTTTCAATGCCATTGGTTTTCCTTCAACGTCCTTGAAACTTATTTGTGGTATCTGGTAGTTCACAGAGTGCTCTCCAATAGAGTACAACCATTTTACTCCCAACACCATGTTGATGTCTGCCACATTGAAAACATAAAAGTTGTCTTTCACAATATAGTCACTGATATTTACTTGTATATATGGAATCCATCAGTTGCACTCCGTGGTATCGTTACCAAGAACGACCACAGTGAATCCTTCAAATGGCTCAATAGGTAATTTTCTCCTCTCCACCAGGGCTAAATCAATAAAATTATGCGTGGGACCCCCATAAATTAACATCCATAGTTGGATATTCTCAATTAAGTAATTTCTGAAATAACCCACATATCCGTAGATAATAAAATATGAATAAATTGAAAGATAAGTTCAAATTACAATTGAGAGCCCGTTATTTATATTTTGGCAGAATACCCTTTCATTAAGAGTCATGTCTTTTCGTAAAGACATTACTAATTATTATTATTATTATATATATATAAATATATGTTGATGTTTATTATTATTATTATTGTTGTTGTTTGTCCTTATTATTTAAGTTTGTTACATTGCCACTCCCTTAGAAAGGCTTTGTCCTCAAAGCCTTATAATGTTCTGCATCATTTTTTGTGGTGTCACAGCTGACGAAACATGTCAATACGAACTACTAAGAGTTGAGCACCACTTCTGATATGTGGACGAATCAATCCATCCCAAATTAATTTTTTGTGGACTATTGGCATTACATACCGATATATCATTAGGATATTTGATCACATTGGTACCGCTATCTTTCAACATTTCCCACTTTTTAGAATATTTTTTTTATGGTTGGGGTGTCGATATGGAATTTTCACAATGTCATTTTCTTTTACGAGTGTCATTTTTTTAGCATTGATCTTAGCAGAAAGTTGTATTATCGTCTCTTGAGGTTTTAAGGTTTCGTTCTGTATCTTTTCCAACTTGTTTTCTAACTGCATGTTATCATTTTGAAAATTCTTAATCACTTCTACAAGTGATTTTCTGTCATCTCCAGACTTCTTAAGTTGCTCTTTAAGATATTTGTTTTTCCTTTTGATACAACAATTTTCTTCATGTTTGTCTAGATGTTTTTCTTCAATGTCTTGCGTAGATTGTTCTGTCTTCGGACTACTTTTCAACTTCTTAATTTTTGTGACTAGTGTCTTGTTATGATTTCTTAATCTGAAAATTTCTTCGAAATTGCTTGATAACACCTTGTTGACTTTTGTCAGTTCTAACTTATGTGTCTTCTTACTCTCGTCATACTACTGCTGGAGTTTTTATTTTTCTGTTTATGATGATGTAACTTTGTTTCTTTATTTTCTAACTTCATCTGGACTTGCGCCAATTCAGCATCTTTTTCCATGATGAGTTTGTTTAGATGATTTAATTCTTCTTCTAATTTATTATCACATCCATATGGTGATTTGTTGTCATTTTTTGACTTTCTGATCTCGTCTTCTAAGTTTTGATTATGAATTTTTAAACATGATATTTCTTTATCCTGATCAGATAACATTTTCTTGTTATCACTTATGGTCCGTTCTAGTTGTCGATTTTGGTTCCATAAGCGACGATTCTCATTGTTTCTCCACTCTTTCAACCACTTATGCATCTCAATGTCAGCTTGTATACTTTTATTGATCGCTTTATATTGCTCTAACTCGTCCACTGTTGTTTGTAGCTATGAATTCATGTCCAAATATGTAGGTTCCATTGTTTGCGACTGTGTTTTTACTTCACTTTTGTCTTCTTTTCTTTTTCTCTATTTTTTTCCAATAGTTTTGTAAAATGTGAGTAGATTGGGTAGTTGGGAGGAACAAGTGTTACCTTTCCCGCCTAGGTTCAATTCTCACTTGCTTCTTTGTAGTTATTATTATGCACTTTGTATATTCAAACCCAAACCCACTTTAAGAAACCACATGTGGTTTCACTCTTACCTTCTTATTTTTTTAACTTTTATCTTTTCTTTTTTAACTTTTATTTTCTTTTACCTCTTTTTTGGGGGGGGTTACTTTTACCTTTTTTAATTTTTTTATTTTTTTTAATTTTAAAGGACAAAGTCCTATTTTTTTGGGAAACCCAAATCTACACAAGGTGTAAATAATGTTGTCCAAGGTCCGTATAGCTCTGATACCACTGTAACATCCATAGTTGGATATTCTCAATTAATTAATTTCCAAAATAACCCACATATCCGTAGATAATAAAATATGAATAAATTGATAGATAAGTCCAAATTACAATTGAGGGCCTGTTATTTATATTTTGGCGGAATACCCTTTCATTAAGAGTCATGTCTTTTCGTAAAGACATTATTAATTATTATTATTTATTTTATATATGTTGATGTTCATTATTATTGTTGTTGTTGTTTGTTGTTATTATTTAATTTTGTTACACATTGGGCGAGGAGGAAACTTTGGCAGTAGTTCCCTCAGTGGTGATTTAGCATTCAATGTCCCATTCAAAGTCCCCATGCCTCATAACAAATCTCATAATTTTGGCAGAAATTACTTGGTTGGAATAAGTATTCATGCCTTTCAATACCACTAGTTTTCCATCAACGTCCTTGAAACTTATTTGTTGTATCTAGTAGTTCACAGAGTGCTATCCAATAGAGTACAACCATTTTACTCCCAACACCATGTTGGTGTTTGCCATATTGAAAACATAAAAGTTGTCTTTCACAATATAGTCATCAATATTTACTTGCATATATGGAATCCATTGGTTGCACTCCGTGGTATGGTTACTAGGAATGACCACAGTGAATCCTTCAAAAAGATCGGTAGGTAATTTTCTCCTCTCTACCAGGGCTGAATCAATAAAATTATGGGTGGCACCCCCATCAACAAGGACTATGATTTTCCACCCTTGCAGTACTCCTTTCAGCCTTAAAGTATGGAACCGGGGTACTCCACTGAGTACTACAATTTTTTTTTGGTTTGATGGGGCTGCTCCTCTTCTTCAGTTGTTTCATACTCCCCATCGCCATCTCAGCTTCTTCTACCACCTCTTCATCACTTTTAGAAATACTTCAATATATTGTGTTTTTCCCTTCACACATTTGTGACCGGGAGACCATGGTTCTTGGCAGGAAAAACACAGCTTCTTCCTCCTCAATTCGTCCCAATCCTTATAGGAGTAATCTCTATTGCCAGGGGAAGGAAATTTTCTCATAGGAGGTATTTCATTCTAAAATTATGAGGCATAGGAGGTCTGGTAGGATACTTGGTCCTTGGAATTACATCCTGTGGGTCTTCATCCTGCTCACCCCTTCCTGCAAAGTGGTGGGTCGATAAGCCTTCACCAACCCCTTCAATGGTTCAGCCAATCCTTCTATAAACAAAAGGATCAACCTTGATTCTGATATGTTAGTGACCATTACAGCCACCTTTTGGAACTTTGATATGTATTCTTCTGGAGTTCCAACTTGCCTTATGTGTGCCAAATCTCAGAAAGAGATATCGAGATCTCTCTGGTCAAATATTTATGTTAATTTTTTGGTCAACTCCTCATAGGTGACTACTTAATCATGACCTAATTTTTTCATTCCATGAAACAACATTTCAATGGCCTCCCCATCAATATGTAGGGTTTCCAACTTGATGGAATCCCTTTCTACCATAAAATTCAGTTGAAAATATGTATCCATTTTCTGAATCCAAGAGCTCACTGAGCAATTGGAAGTACCATCAAAATATGGAAAAGTGATTTTCCAAATGTCATTATTTAATTCATAATTCTAATATGGATGCCTTGCAGCTCCTCTTGGATTCCCCCTAAATTGATTCTCATAGAAATATTTGAATGGCAGGGCCCTTCTGCATTCTTCCCTCAATGGCTGATACACATAAATTTTTCCTTCCATGTAGCAATAGTTCCAGCATGTGCTTCATGGTCTTCCATTGGGGTCTCTACAAATTTGGGCATATTAGGTCAGGGTTGCAACTTAGGTTCATGTCTACACTCTATAGGCCTATTATGAGGCCCAGTCTTGGAGAAAATAGAGCCACCTATGACTTTTATTTCTTCACATTGGGAACCAATGCTGCTCCCCTCTCCATCTTTCACTCCCAACTGTTTAGCTAGGAATTCTCCGGTCTCTTGACCAAACTGTATGATGTTAGTTGAAATTTATTGCATACCTTTCAACATGTTATTAACAAAGTTCCTCAATTCATATTTCTCATCCATGTCTTCATGGAATCTGCTATCCACATATTCTACTTCCTCCTCTTGACGGATATTTCCTTTGGTATCGGAATTGTATTTTGGACCCATTGTTGAATATCAAGAGCAGGTATGGAGGCCCATGCTCTGATACCACTGTAATATCCTTGATCTAATATACAGATCAGAATATTAACTTTCTGCAAATTAGCTTAATGTTTTGAAATAAAACTTGCAAACAACCAGTCAACTTTTGGAAGCTAAGCAGATAAGGGAAAATGAATGATACTTTTGGTCATAGGGCAGCAGGCATAGAGAGGAAATCAATGACAGAATAGGACTGATAGAGTGTCTTCCCTAACACATTTATATCATGGACCATTGATTTTTTGGAGTCTGCTCCGTGGAAACCTACTCCCATGATTTTGGGTCACCTAACCATGAAACTAGGAAGCACTTTTCTCATATCCATCATGGAAATTCTAGATGGATTAACCAAGGATGGTGGTAAGTCAAATATGATGGTGATTTTAGCTGGATCAACCAAAATTTCATCATGAAAGACCACGTGACCTAACAGATCCCCAAAAGGCACACAAAAAATACACTTTCTCAAATTGAGACAAATTTGGTACTGGCAGCATTGTTTGAACATCATTCTAAGACTTTCTATGTGATATTTTATGAGACCAAATACTGTCCAATCATCAAAGTAGGCTTCAAGAAATTTTTGTATAAAATATTTAAATGAAGCAACTACAATTCTATAAAAGACTACAGGAGCATTCTTGAGTCCAAAAGGCATTACTGTGTATTGGTAGCATCCCCACTCTATTGCAAATGTAGTCTTGAATAGATCTTCTTTTGCAATTCTTATCTGATGGTAACCTAAGAATCCATCTGTAAATGAACACATTTCTTGTCCTCCAACATTCTATAATACTTCATCTATGAATGGAGTCGAAAATGGATCGTACAAATAGACATCATTTAATTTCTCAAGATCAACATAGATCCTTACTTCTCCTGAAGTTTTCTTGTCATGTACTATAATCGGGCTGATCCATTCTGATTCTTCAACTAGTTCTATTACACCTGCCTCTAGAATTCGATCAAGTTTGGATTTAAATTTTTCTTTATAGTGCAGGTTTAATCTGTATGGCCTCTATTTGACTGGATTTGCATCGGGCATCAAGGGTATCTTCATTTCACCAAGGTCTCCAACTATGCCTTTCATTTCAGAGAACATTGTAGGGAATAGGTCCTGAAATTCATGTAATAATTCAATGATATTTGCCACAGTCTCTTCATCCCAGTAATCTCCAATATTATCAAACTTCAAGTTTTCAACCGACCCAATATTTACTTTCTTAATATTGAGTGGTTTTAGAAACTGGTCAGTGGTTATAGTAGCTCTCTATAATGTACGTATACCTTCTAATTCAGGTATATTTATCTCAAGTGAGTCATCGTCATCTGGCTATCCCATAAGATTATAACACTGCATCCAATTGTGTGTGGTCATGATGCATTGATGGAAATTTATGTCTGCAACTGGAATTTCTTCAAAGATATTTTCCTTTATTACCTATAACGTAGCATCTACTGTTGGGTGTTCGCTTGCAAACTCAAATTTTTGGGTGAAGCTTACAAATAATATTTCCCATTCAATGGTTCCTCGTTGCGGTTCTTCTGATGTGTAACAAATTCTTGGTACCATTTCCAAAGTGTGGATGAATCGATGAACCCATTCTTGCCATGGATGTTCTTGCCAAATCCTTTGACAGTGCTCGATATGTTTCCCAAGATCTATCAGTCCCGTGTATTTCTAATCAAGGAAACTAATATCTTCCCAAAAGTTTTCATGTCCTAAATTTTGCATTGGGTCACAATTTCCTAATCACATTTTTCATATTCATGAGAGTTTTTCAAATTGATGCTAAGGGTCAAATAATTTCCAAGGAGGAGAATTACTAGTTTCCTAGGTTGGGGTTGGAAGCTTTGGGATTTGGAATAAGGGGGACAATAAATGATGTTTGAAAATTAGAATGGCATAACCTTTTAATAAAGGATATAAATAAATAAATAAATACAATGTAAAATCAAAGTGGTAATTGATCATGAAGAAACATGGAGGATATGGGATCCACACAAGCTAGTTTTTCTATGCCACATGGCATCCTCCTCTTGTCATTTTTAATCCATAAGAATCCAAAGGGTCTTGGGATGAGTTGGAAGGTCAATATAATTGATATGAATCAATTAATTTTGAATTGGAGTGGAAGAGGAAGAGGCACTTTGGATATAGTGAGACACTTGGACTAGATTCCCTAAACTCTATGACAACAATGATGAAGATGCTATGACACCTATGACACAAATCAGATATTAAGGATGACATCTGACATATATGACACGTCAGGGATAAAAATAGCTCAAAGAGAGTGCTCAATGGAATTAGAGAATATAATATGCTTCAACATGTGATTTGGTGGAAGTGGGAGACTATGAATTGTTGTACAAGTGGCATTCTTTGGAATTTCTTCCCAACTAGAGTTGGAATGCATCTCTTGGAAGGAATTCGACCCATAGAGAGCTTGGAAAATTTATAAATTTAAAAAAAAAATAATGAAGGGATATTTTTATCATTTGATAAATTTTCATTTGTGAAGAGAGAGAGCTAGAGGATGACTAGTTTCTTTCCTTAGACAATTTCGAGGGTGAAAGATTCCCCACTACCTTGTTGTGAACCAATGTGATGCTGATGGATTCGAATGGATAAGTAAAATAATAATGGTATATGTATGAATGGAATGTTATTTATGTATTATATGAGTTTAATTTTCAGTGCATAAGCATTTGGATTCATTTTGTTGAGTTTCATATCATTTGGAGAAGATTGCCTATCATTTCCCCCAAAGTTGAAACTAGTCTTTTTGCATCTGATTTAAAAGTTTGTTTCAAACATAAAAAGATGAATGGAAATGAATATGAGTTAATTTTTATGTCCTTTATATTTACCATTATTCCATTCAAAAATTCGAGTTGGATTGAGTGCATTTGGAAAGTCATTTTCATCATCTACCCCTAGAAGATTTGAACAACAAGTTGCTCGTAAAACTCCATACATTGACCAGATTTCCAAAGTGGGTTGAAGAATTAATTTGATGGTTTAAATAAAACTATAAATACCAATTTTATCTATTCACATAATTAATACACCTTTGGGTACAATTTGAGAGAATTTGGAGCTATTTGGAGCCATCTACCATTGGGGGTTTGTGCCTCAAAATTACTAATAAATTACCTGAGTTCTCTTGGATACCTATTCGACCCCAAAACCACATATAATGCTGAAAATATAATTTAATTAATGTATTATAACATATCCAAGTCTCATACCAACCATTAGTGGAGGTTGTACAGTGTTTGGAAGAGATTTGTTCCAAGACCCAGGGGGGATTTCCACCTCCCAAATTTACTAGTCTTGTCCCGAAAATTATTCCCTTGAAAATGCAGACCATGGTTGGGTATATCAGTTGATTATATGTTTTATATATTTTTTAATGTGTCCCATCACCCCTCATGACCTTCCTCACCAAGTTTGAAAGTAATTGGAGGAGTTTGGAATCATTTGTATTCATATACCTAGAGTTGAAACATGGTGAATTTGAGCCCATTGGGAAAATTATTCACAAGGGAAATTAAAAAATATGATATCCTTTAATATCCTACATTGTTTCCATTCAAATATATACTTTTTTTGTGTACCCCAACATCTAGCAAGCGTAGCTTTCAACACATAGTCCAAAGCAGATAATCGTTGTGATTTGTGACTTTTTCTTCAAATTCTACCAGAAAAGATGAAAGGTTAGGTAATCCTTCATATCTAGGTAGTGTTCTTTCTCCGGATCCCACCCTTTGGAAAAATCTTGTTATTCTTGCACATCTTCTCATGGAGACTTCATGTAGCATGTTCTGCTAATTTTCCAGATCATCGCCTGAGTCAGACGTGCACGATCTTACGCTCCACCAACTTTGGTTTCCATCAGTTGTTGGGTTAATATAGTATTCCTTCAAATACTTGATGTTTTACAACTGATCTAAGTAATTTTCTTTCCCTTCTCTATGTACAGGCTTGACATATCTTTGTCATTCAAGAGGATCAATTGGCGCAACCACTCTTATTTCAGAATCTTTGAAAGACAAGATCCGTTTCTTGAAGTTTATAATGGTTTGGTTTTCTTTTTATCAATCAATTCCTAGAAGTGTAAGATATGGGTTTTTTTCATCGGAAATGTAGATAACTTCAAAGTCGACATATGTTCTTAAAATTTTGACTTCTACATATACTTGAGTTAGTCTACCGATTGGTAGAACCTTTGATTGGTTCGCAAGCCTTAGTTGAATGGGAGATCAGTCCACTTGCATCTTATTCATGCTCTCCCATAATTGTCTTGTCAATACATTGCAATCAGAGCCTAGATCTAATACAATATAGTTCATATCATAATCTCATATCTACGTAGTCATCGCAATTCTGGGCTTGTATTCAATTTTTTTCCTGATATGATTCACTCTTTCGTCAAGTCACGGGTCTTCTGTGGTTTCTTCTATAAGTTTTGTCAATTCTGTGACGTCATCTTTATCATGGATTAGTGCTAAACAACTTTTGAAAAAATATTTAAGATTACTAACCTTTTTCATTGGTGGATTCTTGATTAGTTGTTCAAATCGTTCAAGCATAGCCTTAACTTGTCCAGATGTTGACGACTGATTAGTATCAACAAAGTATGGTCACACCCTCAAGAATAATTCTTTCCCCTATTGGACATATAGTGTAGCTTTCTTTTGTGTCGCAAGTCTCACATGCGGTTGTCCCTGCTGCGTATTTTGGTCTGCCCCCATCACAACACGTCCTCTTGCAACTACAGCAATGTGGGGTTGTCTTTGTTCAGTAGAAATCATCTGAATATTATGATTGGGATTTGGATTATGATTCTACACTGAGTTTGGATTAACGACAATTCTATCCTTCCATTTCGCAATAATATGCAAACAATGTTCGATAGTGTGATCAAATGCTTTACAATATGTATGATTTTTCGCAGGACTTTGACAATATCAAGAAAAATGTCATGGCTTCACACAATTATAACATATGACTTTGCCTCTTCCTTGACCAAATCCTCCTCCTTTTTGTTGTCCTCGACCTCTAAAATTCCCACCCCCCCTTTGCAGAGGGTATTATTTTTGTTGAGGATATTGATTCTGATAGTATTGCAGTTGAGGGTATTTTTGTTGTTGATATTTTGCAGGATGATACTAAGGCTACACTTGTTCATATTTCATTTGCTAATACAGGATTTTTTTATGAGGCACCTTGTTCATGATTTACTCGGAGGAAATTTTGCAAATCTACAGTCTTTTTCATCATGACCTATTGGTTTGCAAAATTTACAATACAGACTAGCGTGTGTTCTTACAATATATTGTAAGTACAGCCATTCCTCGGACTTCTGGTCCCTAGTGTGGCATATTCTAAACCAAGGCATTCCTTAGGTGTTTAATGGTTTTGGCACACCTGCTGCAACATAATTCATGAGCGTTGGGACATTGTCTTTATGGTTTCAATCTGTTCTGCATCTCGTACACCATAGTTCCTCTTGAAATTCCGTTCCCCTTTTAATACCCTGGAGGTGCACCGTAGGATTGTGCATATGTGATTGAATTTGCATCATTCTTGATCTAGTGTCTCCAACTGACGAGGATTCTAATTTCATTACTATTTCAAGAACATCTATCTGAGACATGAGTTTTTGTTGCATCAATGGGGTTCAGATATGTGGTAACAAGGAGGAAATAAACCATTCCCTATTTTGCACATCCGACATTTTCTAAGTCACTTTGGTCATTAATGTCTTAAATATTTGATTAAAGTCCCAACCTGATTCTGTTGGTAGTTGCTTAATCTCTTTGATTTCGATGATGCACTGTGATTCCGCTTTCAACTTTTTGAATTCATCTATCAAACCTAGTTGAATTTCATTGAGTGTTTTAGGGACAAATCCTACTAGTACTATGAAAAATTTCATATACCAGTCCAGCACATAACCTCACAGAGTCATGATCATATGTGCTTTCTTGATATTCTCATCCTACATCTGTCATACAATCCAAACAGCTTCACAAAGAAACCAATGTTGTTTTGGGTCTTCTAACCCGTTTCCATTGAATATTGGTAGCTTAATGTCAGCTCCAACCATTTTATTTGTTGCTGGTATAGCCGAAACAAAATTTTGACTAGTCAGACTTCCTTTTCCGCTATTTATAGTGTTAGTACTACTCATATTTAAAGGATTACTTCGAGACAAGTATCACGA
The DNA here is from genome assembly GCA_001517045.1 of Pseudotsuga menziesii. Lineage (NCBI taxonomy): Eukaryota > Viridiplantae > Streptophyta > Pinopsida > Pinales > Pinaceae > Pseudotsuga > Pseudotsuga menziesii. The sequence goes on from LPNX010666861.1 coordinate 273,969, forward strand.
TCTTACCTCTGGTACTGTAGGCAAGTTGTAAGCATGTTCTTGTTCTTAGGATTTTGTTGAATATTCTAACTCTTTGTCCCCTTCTGAGATCGGTTGATATTATTCTTCTTCATCACAAGACCCTTCATCTAAGTATGACACAAACTCGTATCCTTCTTCTTTTCGATCTGTGATGCAACTCCCTCATTTTAGCATAGTTTTTCTTCTTTTGTCGAACTTGAATCTTCTTTCGCTTCTTTAAAATACGAGTTCTAGTTCAGTTCCACCATCTCCTGGGAACATCTCTCTCTAGGGTTCTGCTGATACATATCAACCCTCTGCTATTTAATATTGTTTCATTCGCAGAATGATTTTTTCACATAAAATGTTTTTTATCCACGTCTTTAAAGATGACAGGTATCTACTGTGTGGTCCTTGAAAAAATTTCCGCTATGCCTCATGTATGAGGATATTGTGTCAACAACGAACTGGGTAATATATCCTTCTAGGATATTGCCTACCCAAAAATCCACAACCCTTGATATAGGGTTGCTTACTTATTCCAATTGTTCGATTAACTAGGGAGTCCACTACCTTGGTTCTCCGCCTTGAAATTTGTTCGTTTGGTCACTAAATTCAATAACCACTCAAGCAGCATGATGGGAAACTTGAAAAAGAAAATATCATGGATTTCTGTGTAGATGTACTTCCCAACCACTCTATTTGGTTCCACTAAGATCCTTCACTTTCTTCTCATCCAAACTCTAACCCTTTGAAGTCCACCCAGTCCTAGATCTCCAGTTTTATGGGTTGCCACAACATATCCCTCTCCACCACAATTTAGGGTCCCGAAAACAAAACCATTTCTTTCCTTTATTCTCTCCTCTCGTATTTGTATCACTAGACCCCAGTTCAGTCCCTTTTGCTTAGAATAACAAAGCTCAAGATATCGGCCCGACAGAGCAGAGCTCAGCTGGAAACATCTGAGATGTTGACGTCGTCTCACTCAAGATATCTCTCATTTATAGGTAACTTCCAGAATCAGGTTTGCGTAGTTGTGTGGGAGGTTTTTTTAGTACCTTGGCAGTGCGCCAAGGTTTCCAACAAAGGCCGAGGAGGGTGAATTATTTGTAAGAACGGTGCTTCAGCAGCTAAACTGTGACCCGACCTTTCTTTATGTAACTTAAGTAAATAAAAAGTAGGCATGTAACATAAACATTTTCATTAATACAACAAATCCATCAAACATTTATCCAATTGCAAGCATAGTAATCAACCAATCATTCAAGACAAAAATCACACATACATCTAAGCTATTTCAACATTCACACATAAGCACAAAATGTAACGTGGAAACCCATTCGGGCAAAAACCACAGGGTTCTCTTCATCTGGTATGATGAAATAGATGAACCTTTAGTCTACGCACAAAGATTCAAACTTTGCTTAAGATTTCTCTTCTATCTTTACAGACTTTTCCTCCCTCTCATGCTCTCTAATATTCTTTATTTCTCTTTTCACTCTACTTCTCTTAGTGATCTGCACAGAGCTTGGATCAACTCAACCTTCCCTACTAGTCCACGCAATCAACTACAGAACCTCTACTCTGATGCACTCAGTGATACAGATTCATTAACCAAAATGCCTACCTTAAGTCTAGGTCAAGCGTCTTACAAGAGTCTAATCAAATAAAATACAAGCGAGAAGCAAAATGTTGCTCGAGAGTGCTTAGATGATATTAACAGCTAACCCATACACAACTTGGGTTCCTTCTTTTATAGCCCAATTACATACTCGATACAACTCCCATACATGCTCATTACAGACTCAATACTGACTCGATACAAACTCTAACGGACTCATTACATACTCTTCTTATGTCTCTATCTCAGTTGACTTACTATATCCATCCAACAGGCTGTCTTTCCTATTCTAGAAACACATAACGGGAGGCACTATCGACCTAACTTACAAACATACCTTCACATGTGTGGTTTCTATCGGCTCCAACCAAGCTCATACCCACGATCGTTAAGGACTGTAGATTTCTCAGCATTATGCCTTACTATCGTTTTCTGGACATTATGCTATTTGCACGCCTACTTCTGCTGATATTCTATTATGCCATCTTGTGTTCCCTTCTATTCTTCTGGCATGGCTTACTCATCTGGCGCAACTTCCTATACCAACTCCTCTTTGTCTTCTTCTTCTCATTTACTTCTTATGTCGCAACATCCTCTCCCTTTTCCTTGATGTTGCTTCCTCGGTTGTAGCTCCTTCCTCTTCTCCTTTATGTTCTTCTCCTTACTTAGGCATAATTCTACATTAATTCTTCCCTATTATCCCTAGGCCCAACACCATTACATTGACAATAGCTCAAAATTGTCTTTGCAATGTAAATGAGCACAATCCAACAATGCCAACGATATCATGAAAGTGAAGTTAGTTCTCATGAATGATGATCTTATTCATCCTATTTTACTCTGGAATATGAATATGAGCATTAATATGCTAAGTGGAATCACATAACCAATGCAACCATCTTAAAAAATTTCTCGAGGTTGAGAAATTTTCCCTTTTGATTGGTTCTAAACCAAATTAATGCTATGCCAAAAATCACAAGAATGTATCGTAGAAACTCCATTAGTGCTAGGTTGAAATTTGAAACAGGCCCATGGAGATGGAAAAGAACATCCAAATCATGCCAATAATAACATGAATCACTCTAATACTCGTCTATCGAATGTTGGACATGCTTACTGTAATATTCATGAGGATATGGTACCCAATCAAAATATTGATTATTATCAAGAAGCAAAGTCTTAGGAATCCCAAATGAAAATTTATTCTCCAACAAACATGTAAATGAAGAACAAAACAAATGTTTTAGATCTGAAAAATAAAAGAATGATGATGATGATGATTATCATCATCACTATTTAGGGTTGTTTCCCCATCTCTAATGGCAGATTTTTTCGCAACACATATCAAATTGAAAACCCTATTGTTCCCTGTAATTTTCAACAATAAAAATATACTTTCCATTTGAAAATTCACATGTTAATGCGCTAAAATATGAAGAATTTGGTATTTGGAATTTTTCTATAATTTATCATCAATAACATGCTCCCAAAAAATATGTCTAGACTATTCATGGGAAAACATCGTTGGAAATGAATCTAAAATTCTATAAATGTAACAAACTTAAATAATAAGCA